>CM060950.1:28042122-28530506 GCA_030765055.1 Mantis religiosa | reverse complement strand
GGTGTCTAAAAAATCTATGTTGAATTCTTGCTTTTAATAAATAATTAATAAGGTATGTGTTTTTATCATGTTTGTAAAAAAATAAAAACACGTGTAATATATTATATTCACATGACTTTCTCCACCCAAGCTTCTACCTAGACAAGGTTTTCCGGGGTTTTCCTTAACCTGAAAGACGAATGTCAGGTAACTCTAAGCTCCGTGGACCCCGGACTCATTTGAGCATCATTTCACCAACCAATTTCATTCACCGTCCGATATGACTTAACGCTGGAGGACGTAAATTGCAACAACAACAAAAAAACTCAAGCTTCTACAAATTGTTCTTAGAAAAGTTTGTTTTTGTCTTCTTTCTTTGATAAAGTCTGCAGAAATGCTTTGCACAATGCACATTTTTTGTTCTTATACCTCGGATAAAGTGATATAAGCAGTAATCAGATATTTAAAAGCGAACCACTAGACTTATGTGTTTTGAAGTATTAGTTCTCCTTGAATGAAAAGGGGAATACGACCTTAGAAGTTAAAAATTACATACCTTTAAGTAAGTATCTGGGAACTCTAATCAACAAATTATAATATATCGGAATTGGTTAACATCGCAGTATATATTGTAATTGACATTATTTGCATATTTTAACGAGTTCTACAGCTGCTGTGCACTAACTTTTCGTTTATCTCTTAAATAACTTAATGTCTGCCTGACAGTAAACAGAGATGTTAAGATGAGAAACTTGAATAAACTTTTTCGTTTTATTTTAAACCAAGTTTTATTTCAACTATTTCTTAAAATTTTGAAGTGATAATTTATTTGGGGGGTCCGGACCCCCTGGACACCCCCCTTAAAGTCATCCCTGTGTAGAATCAGGCATTCCAACTAAGATTCAAATACCCAAACTAACGCGATATTTCAAATGAGTGTGTAAAGTGGTGTGCAAAGAGCACTTGAAGTTTTAAAACTTGATTTATTCGAATCTTGTATGCTTACGCTTTGTGCTAACTTAAAGTGATCATCATTATGCTTTTTCTACAATTACTTTTAAGACTTCGTGTTTTCAAGTATGATGAAGTGATCTAAGAAGCTTTTTCTTGACATTAAGTATAGCTCTGGTTACGATTTCTCATAATTCAATGCATGGTTAATTTTATAAAAGTAAACAGCGTTAATACTTTATTACACTTTTTCAGCGTTTAATATTTCACTTTAAGGAATGAATTTCATTGAATATATTCAAGGAATAAATCCAAACATAAAAGTTTAAAGGTCCTAAATTTTCATCAGATGTAAAAGAATTGTTTCTTTGTATAAATAGGAATATACAACTACAAAATAACCACTAAATACTGTACTGAAAAAATCAGTGGTTATTTTTTGTTAAAATGCTTGAAATATGTAAAAGTTTGCAATTCAGTACGACTAGTCTAAAACAACTTATATTTTTTAAACATATTTTTGGCCCTCGTGAAGAACCCCTTTGGCCATCGAAGAGAATCTGATTCTCTAGTGGCGCACACATAGACACGATACACGTGACACCCATGCCCGAGGTGGGCTCGAACCCGCGACCTCTGTGCGATGGGACACTAGAGACACGCTCTGACGAGAGCCGGCAACATAATTTCAACTCCTAAATAAATAAAGGCTAAAAGAATTTTATAAGGCTTGGATGTTACACTGAAAGTTGGAGCTATAATAATTGTTTAATAATATGGCTATAACTAGAGACCGGAACTTAGGCAGAATGCCTTTTTAAATATGTCAAATATATCTTCAATTTGAAAGCGAATCTATGTGAATTATACCCTCGTGTTTGAAATGCTTACAGTTTTATTTAGTCTTTTTCTGCCTTTTTCATTATAACTCCCTGTTTTACGAAATAAATGCTTTTTGTTGCCTTTGTTTAATTACATATCTATTATTTATTAATTATTATTTGATTAATTATTTCCTACATATAAATTTTATTTCAATAACCGTTAGTCCGTGACAATGGAAGAACGAGGGCTGTTCAATAAAGAATATACATAATTTTATTAAAGTGATAATTTTTCGCACTAAAATTCAATCTTATTATACTCTGTTAGCTTAATGTGAAACAAACAGGCCGTAATACTTTCATTGTTGGTACTCCTGATTCCCGCCTGTGAGAACCAGGCAAGTTCAGACATGTTTAGTATCGCCTACCACTGCAATGGAGCTAACATGCAGTTAAAGTTGATGTTAGAGGAAGATCCGGAGTTTCTTTCAAACGTAATCACTGCTGATGAAACTTGGCTACATCATTTTGATCCTGAGAGCAAACAGCAAAGCTCAGTGTAGAAATCTCCTTCATTACCAACCCCCAAAAAAGCAAAAGTGGTTGCTTCTGCTTGGAAAGATATGGTCATCTCATTCTTTGATATTCAGGGAATGGTTTATCAGCATTTTGTTCCTGCACACACATCAGTAACTGGACTATACTACAGGGATGTCCTGAAAACATTGCAAGTCTATATCAGGCTCAAAAGACCACATTTCCCTGAAGCAGGCTGGATGCTGCACCACGATAATGCGCGGCCGCATATTGCCAATGTTGTTGCGTGAAGTGCATCCCTCACCCTCCCTATAGCCCGGATTTAGCCCCATGTGACGTTTTTCTATTCCCTAACTTGAATAAATGCCTTCGTGGGAGGCATTATCCATCATCAGAGGCAGTGGTGAAGGCTGCGGAGGCGATTTTGAAGGATCTCTGAAAAACTGGTTTCCAGTATGTCTTTGAAGACTGGCAGAAACGCTGGGACAAGTGCATCGCATTCAGGGGAGACTATTTTGAGAATGACCATCAAAATTATGAGTATGAGTAAAGGTACGTTGTCAAAGAAAAATTGTGACCATTCTTTATTGATCAGCCTTCGAATAATTGAGAATTATTCCAGGGTATAACTGAGGTGGTGAACGCTCTGGGGGATGAAGCATCTTCAACTGTAGCAGCCAAGAAACTTCTCAACTCCTCGGAAGTGAAAAATGACTTAACTTTCATTGTGGCCGTGTTTGGGTTCCTGCCACAAGTGATCTGCCCACCTTCAAGGAAGAGAACAACCTTTTATGAAGTCAGTGAAATTGTGGACAATGCAGTGCAAAAACTGGACTGTGTACCAGGGAAACGGCGTTGATTAGTTAACAAAAATGTTAAAAAAAACTGTTATCGAGGAACTATGATCTGGATAACCTGAAAAACTTTTCAAAAGTTCTGCAAGGTGACCATTCCGTTGCAGTTGAAATGGGTCCTGCAGTGATGTTATGTTTTAGATCATCGTCGTCGTCATCACCATCATCATCATCATCATCATCAACTTTTCCCGGTTTAAGTCATGAAGGCTCCTTCCGGCCTCATAAATTTTAAATTAATAGTGTTGTATCCATCTTTTTCTTGGTCTACCAATATTTTTCCTACCTAATGTTTTGTAATCTAAAACTAATTTTGGAATGCGACTATCATTCATTCTGTCGACATGTTCCTTCCAGTTATTTCTATATTGTTTTATTCTATCTGATAACTTAAAAATATTCAATTCGTTTCGAAGTCCTCACTTCTTTGCTTATCTAGTAGATTATACATCCTGCTACATTTCTTAAAAACTTTATTTCTGCTGTTTCAATCATTTGTTCTTCCGAAACTCACTACCGTATAATAATATAGGAACTGCCATTACTTTATAAAACTTCAATTTAGTCTCTATTCTCGTATTTTTAAGATCCTCTTTATGGTGCCACATATACCATTAAATTTGTTGACTTTATTTAAAATGTCACTATTTTTAAAATAAGAGATATTGCAACTAAGAAAATTAAATATGTTGACTTGTTCAACGGGGTTTCCTTCTAATAAATATTTTGGCTCTTATGATATTGAATCCCTTGAAGGCTAACACTTTAGTTTTGCTTATAGATATTGTTAAACTATACTGACAGACAATGCTATTTAATATATGTAACACTTTCCGTAGACAATTTTCTGGACTAGATATCAGAACTTGACCGTCTGCAAATAATAAAGTAAGTATGTTTTAGATTTTGCTCCAATTCCTCTGTCGAAGTTGAGAGGTCATTTTCTCATATGAAAAATATGTTATACGACAGGAGACTAAACATGACGCCAGAGAACTTAAAAGACCATATTTTTGTCATGTGCAACGCATAAGGCATTGCAATACACAGGCCTTTTTAAAAATTACTTCATTTTGTGTCAATTACAACACTAGCATTATGTTTAAAACTTTGAGTTTCTCTAAAATATGACGATCGAGTTATTGAATAGTTATTAAAGTAGAAGTTATTAAATAAATGCGTTTTTATAATTGCCTTTTACTGCCTGTTTTAGCATTTATAATGCCTTTTTGCCTGACTACTTTATGATTTGTAATACCTAACCTTCCGGTCTCTGGCTATAACTTTTTTTAGGTATTTGCCGTTGTTACTCAGAGAAAGAATATATTGGATTGGATTATGCTACGGAAATGATTCGGCACTGCGATCAGACTAGATCTATTATGCCTATACCCCAAGGTGGGCATCACCGGGAGGAAGGATGAGGCGAGAGGAGACAGAGGGCGTCCGATTCAAGGAGTCACGACAGTGCAGAGGACAGGCTCCCTAAAATTGACCAGTGAATGAATGTAAAGACAACGCTATTTATATTTTATTTCAAGCAAAATACCTAGATGGCCACGATGTAGCAACTAAGCTTTGCAGCAATATTAAGGTGAAATGTCTATATTTGTAGTTTTTAACTAAAAGTTTTCAAAATTTTGTGAAACTGCTACCTCACTACAAACATAAGTGTGTACAGCATGTAGAAATCGTAAGCTGAGGGGAAAAAACTCCCAAATTATTCAAATACTGATACACAAAACCTACATATGAATGTTTTCACTCTCCTTGTTTTTCATGGTAAATTAACCCTTTCAGTAAACGTTTTTAAACAATAAATGCCCATTGTTCGATTTAATAATTATGTCATATCTTGAGCAACTTAAAAGTCTGGTAAAAACCATACGCTAATTTTTAAGTTGATTCTTTCGGAGATTGGCCTGGCAATTTGAACAAGATTGGTTACAAACTTTCATTGTATGGAATCTTTTAATGCGTAAAACTGTACAACGAAACTAAAACTCGAGTGAAAGGTATTGAAAGCATAGTCCATTTAACATTGAGACTGCATCGTTTTCACAGCAGTAAAGCGGAACCAGGCTCTGTCGCGTGCTGCTTTATTCCACGTGTGGAAGATATTCCAATGTATCGAATTAGCTAGTCAGATATTAACCAAAGGACGACATCATTCTCTGGATGGAGTAGTCCATCCCACAATGAACCTATTAATATCTAACATTAGTAAATTAGCATAATGGACTATACATACAGGCCCTTAAATGTCACCAGTTGAAGCTTAAAAGAGTTCAGAGAATAAAAGTCATAGTACGTAACTGAAACTGAGGCCCAAAGTGCATCTTTTCCCCTTCCTTCCTCAGCAGTGCTGGTGATAGGAGTCACTCGAGTTCCCTCAGAGCGAGGGAGCTGAAGCATTTGATCTGAGATACCAGGGTTGGGAGGTCGGCCCAACGCCTGGGATGATGAAGAGATGAATCATGGAACAACTGGTGGAATGATGGTGGGGGAAACCGGAGGACCCGGAGGAAACCCACCCCAGTGCCATGTTGTCCACCCCAATCTCACATTGCGGTCGCCTGGGATCGAACCCGGGCTACCTAGGTGAGAGCCAAGCGGTCTAACCACTCAGCCATTGGTCCAAAGTATTTTCTGGGCGTAAAAATTAATTGTTGAATGTGTTTCAAGTGTATGCCATATTTCAGCTAGCACAAAGAAAACAAAGCTAAACAAATGACTATCAAACCAGCACTTTTACGGTACTATAACGTATTTTATATTCAGTTCACTAATGGATATGTTATCAAATACCAGCAAAATGTTGATGTTTGCTGGGAAGACAGTATCAAATCCTCTACCTAACTCTCACTTTAACTTTATAAATGTCTGCATTGGAGATTGCAGACTGGAACCCTTTAATAGCCCCTATGTAAGTATGGCTATATAACAAGGATCGGAGGCGAAACTTAACGCCTCAAACAATGACAATTTTGCATCTATTCCCCCATTGGGATACCTCTCGGAAGGAAGGGATGAGGTGAAAGATGCTAAATGTGGCCGGACGGAGGAGAAAAAAACTTCAGAAGGCAGAGATCTTAAAATACAGGTTTGCGCTCTCTGATGGCAGTTTGTACAACTGGCTCCGCTCCCCCCTCTCTTAGAGGTTACACATCTCCTAGGAAGCGCGGGAATCGAAGAACTCCCCGATCCGAAGGACTAGGATTTACAGAGAGAAATGCAACTGCCAGGCAACGCCGAAACGCCGAAACCTCAGCCAACCCTGAAATAGCCAACCAGGTTGAAAGGTTAAAGGAAATGAACAGGATTACCTGAAATGAACAGGAAATTCAAAGGATATAATTATTATTCCCAACACTCGCCCAGTGACCCGGGAAACACCCGAAAAAAACTCTATGGGGCAGGAACATTGATCACTACAGGACAAAAAAAGTAGTTAAAACGGATTAAAATTGCATCTACTGTATTTATCTAAAAGGCATTTATAAACTGTCATAGACGCTATTTTCAAATAACAAAAAAGAAAAATGTCATCCAGGCTATGATGCTGTGCATAGACAAAGCTTCAACGTTCACGTCTTCGATCATGTCTCACTAGCTGGAAGGCATATTTTACTTAATTATTCGGCCATTTATATAATAATTGTACACTGTGGAAAAACTACAGGCTAGATAACAACCTTGGAATTTGGAATATTATTCGTCTATGTTTCTCTTCCATTTACTGTATGGAACCAAGCTCTGTGTGGTCGGGAGGAATGAGATCAAGTTTACGTTGAGTAAGAATGGCATTTGAGAGGCGCGGGGAGTGCTAACGGCCAGAGAGACAGTGGCGTTTCAGTGTTTTAAATGAATGCATAAAACTGAACAGTGCAAATAAATGTCAAAGCCACATTAACTGGCACTACAAATCTAATCATGTAGAATGATACCACTTAAGGATGGCCTAATTACTATAGTGTACATTTAATTTAACATAATTCAAAACGCCTATTATTGGCAAAAAGAATAAGAAGGTACGACCTTGATAGCCACTGTTATTCATTTTCGTATCATAGCAGCTGTGCTAGTACTTTCTCATCATTGTCGCTGAAAATATGTTTATTGTTGTTACTATCACTGTCACTGGTTGAGGTATTATCACATGTTGTCATATTCACAATGATATAATCTATAACATCCGAAACGATTCCGTGTTTTTCCCCCTCCAATGTTCAGCTTACGTTTCCTCCACTGTCTTTCTTTCTTTTATCTAAGGTAATAGACTTCCAGAAGGGGGAAAATATCCTTTTCTCATTTCTTCGTTGCAATTAACACCACGTGTTTGCAATATTTTGCTGGGCACTTTTCAGATAAGACTCAGTGTCGAAAGTTATAACTAAATTATTTCTCTTGTAATTTTGTAATTTATATCTCATCTTTCCTTTACATCATCAAATGAAAATACAAAATCAAGATTACAATTATAAAATCCATACTACAAAACGCCATATACTCCTAAATCCTGAAAATCCTGCTATGTTGCTTGCCGTTGAATAATAATTCGGTCCCCATACACCTAACCCTAGGTTTTTGTGTATTGGAGGCACTCTACTCTTTTTTTACAGATTTTGCCATTTCACCTATAATCTACATTTTTCTCTTAATTTTCCTTAGCCATCTCTCTTTATCTTTCCCTTAATAATTCCCTATATTTCCCCTTTTACTGACAAAATTTGTCTAATTACTACTTCGCCCCCCAAATTGACCAATTTACGTAGCCAAGCCTGCGCTCTCCATATCTTTGTTTGACTACAATATACAATGGAAATCTACATTCTCTTCTCCACACAATGGACATTTATGTAGCCCCCTCTCTTGACCTATACCTTTCAAGTTTCTCACTCCTGTTCTCGCCCAAGCAAAACCTTCTCGCAATCTCCCCCAGGTTGCTTTTATTTCTCTATATAATCCCAATGATTTTTTTTCACTTGTACTGGCAAAAATGTCTTGTCTGTCAATATCCTCTAATCTTAACTTCTTTCCAGAAGCCTCTCTACCCATACTCTGCATTTATCCAAGGATGATCTATAGCTATCTGCTTCAACACGTCATCCATTTTATGTATCCAAGACCCTCCCCAGTTATTTCTCCTTTGAATATGAAAACATTCTTTAATTATGTTATCTTCCAAGTTAACGGTTCTGTATAAATATTTAATTGCCATTGACAAGATTTTAATTTTAGTAGAATGCCTGCCCAGTTCCAATTGTGCTGCGCCATTAAAGTTATAACTAAAGAAGGTGGGATGAGTGGATTAAGCATTTCTTACAATAATTTTGTCGGTTCATTTGGCCATAGTAATCCCCACTGTTGCTTCCTGCCTTACTGAACAATTTCGCTGAATTCATAAACCCCTTCTTGCCTTCAGAATGTATCGTAAAAAATGAGGTGATTGCCTGCATTGTAACTTTCGGCAACTTCAAAAAGTTCATCTAATGCCAGAACCTCTTCTCGGTTATGCGACTACCTCAGGAAGAAAAATTATTTTTGTGGTTGCACAAATCATTCTGTTTGTTCAAGAGGTCCCGAGTTCGAAGCTCGGTGGGGGTGAGTTATCTGGATAAGGTTTTTTTCCGAAGTTTTCCTTATTGTCACGCGAGCGTTGGAACACCCTATAGAAGCAGCTGGGAGCGGACAGCAAGGGAGGTCCGTGTTAGCCACGCCCTCCCCTCGTTTGTCTTATAGTGGTGACAGGCGATGGCCGGGAGAAAAACATCATTGTGCCATCTGTTTCTGTTCCACCTGTGTTCTCGAAATTACGGGATCTTTCATCTACTGGGGAACCTTCGAGATCGGCAAGCGTAACCTATATAAGCTACACGTCGTGCACGAGGAGTGAGTGAGGAGACAGTCGCAGTTCTTGGTGTAAGAGTTAGTGACGTGTTAATGAACGAGAAGATTGTGCAACGGAAGACTTTACGTAACTGTGTATGTGTATCGGAGTTTACGTAATCGCGAGGACAAGTGAAATTGTAACGGACGAACTGGTGAATTGTAATTGTGTGCATTACGTAATTCTGTGTAATTGGCAAGAGTTTAACTGTAAGTCGGTGGAAATAAAGAACATTTTTTGAGTGGTGAAATTGGACTTTTCATTTCACGAACCCACAAAGTCACATTATACTGAAAGTTGAATGTCGGGTAACTCTAAGCTCGATGGACACTGGGTTCATTTGAGTATCGTTTCACCCATTTCAATCCTGTCCGATATTAACGTTGGCGGGGAGGGGGGGGATTGTCCCCTTTGTTCTTGTTAGAACGAAATTGAGTACGAAATTTATGGTATTTTGCCTGGATTCCTTCTGATATTTTTCTTTTAAATTCCAAATCAACTGATGAGCCGCACTATGGATCACAAGATTTGGTTTACGAATGGCCTCTGATGTACCCTCAGCCATAATAAGTTACAGTAGTCTGGCACTTGTAACAAAGAAATGCTTAGAAGCGATAGCAATCTGTTTATGCAAGCATTGCCACACTAGTAGTATTTTACTTGTGCGTGAATATTAGGGGGGGGGGCATTTTCCACTTTTATTACAAATACCATAGGAAATAACGAAATTACAGTTCTAATTTATGAACATGATAAAAACTGCTAAATTATTGTACAATAATGTCATAGAATAGGAAATGATCGGTGGATATCGAATAGGTAACGGAGAGGTCACCTAGCACCTGGAAGCGCAATTGAACCCTTTATGTATACGCCCCCAGGAGGAACGGATGTGATGAAGGTATCGCAGGAGACGTACGGGCTGCAGGATCGGACAAAGTAAGCGGCAGAGACAACCAGAGTTCCAAATGTTACTGGCTTGATCACCCGGCTGGGAGGGAGGCGTTCGCGGTGACCGAACCTAAGCCACCGGAGGGTGCTCAAAAAGCTCCTCTCCAGCGTGAACCGAGGAAGTTCGATCCAGCAGTGATGGCTTGAATGTACGCCTTCTGACAGGGCCGAGAATAAGTACCAAATCGCAAGTCTTTGCGCCATCTGCCCACCGTCGACCGACACACAGCCCCGAAGTCGTCCTGTAACATGAAAAAAGGGAGACGATATGACGGAAAATGCGCGAACAGATTCGTGGTGGAAGAAATACCACTCCAGTATTTGCTTTGCCGACCAGAGAAAAAAACACGGATAACCCCCAAGGTCAGAGGAGCGACCACCGGAGATTGAACCCGGGACCTCACGTGTTGCTGAAAAGCCACCTTAACTAAACACCATAATTCCATATTTAAAAGGCCACCAGTGCAACTGTGGCAGAGCCAACTATTATGTGTTTCAAATGGGATGGAGTTTGTCCTTGAGCGCTACTAGCGAGCAACCAATCGGAGTCCTGCGGTGTTGTATTGCATTCCCCCTAAGTGGTGTGTGACGATCCCCAACCAAATCAATCTGTATGAAATACTATTCGCGCTAAGACAAAAATTCAGATTTCGCCAAAACTAATCCATGTGGAAGGTAGAGAGTAATGTATCTAACATAACCATGAAAACCCCATATTTTTAGCTAAAATAGTTTTTTTCTAATATAAATAAATAAAACACTATTACCTGTATTATAACAATAAATCGAGACATAAGCACTGTATTAATATCATTATTGGTTGGCATGTATGCGTGAACGTATATTTGTAATTACTCAGAAGTGAAACCTAAATGTTTGACATGACGTGATAAAAGAATTACTTTGAATAAGCCAATTCGAGCGAGAGGAAACAATAAATTTCCTGCTGCCCTGGCAGAACGTGTCTGGTCACATTATATCTTCGTTTATGAATGGCTCGTAATCACTATTTACTCTAGAGAGTTCAAAGTGGTTGGTGTGTATGTATGTAAATATGCTTTTAATTACTCAGAACTGAAATTTAAACTACTGACATGACGTGATAAAAGAATTACTGTGAATAAATCAAGGTGTTAAATTCGAGAAAGAGCAAACACTTCATTTCCTGTTAGCCTGTGGAATGCTGTATGCTTATGTTTATGAATGAATACTGGATAAGAAGTGTTTATTTACTGTGGAGAGCTCAGATCAATATCATTCAGTTGTTCTTTACACAGCAGTAGAGTAAGAGTTAAATAGTGCAATGGCTTCTTGCGGTGAACTTAGCGGCGAGTGAAAAAGGCAATTATTGCGAAGTCAGGCTCAAAGTATTGTTTTTAAGGTGTACACGTTCTTCGAAAAATTGGGCAATGAGGAATATAGAAATCAGCTTGATTTCAAAAATGCTCAACGGCTTACTGCTGAAGCGTGTGGTGTAGGTAGAACAAGTGTGTCCCGCATTTGGGTTAGAAAAGCAGGTAATTCATAAACTATAATTATAGTTATAGTATTTAAAAATATTCATAATTTGCGAAAATGCTTTTCCAATTTTGATTTTGGCAACTGCATCATTGTAAAGGTTTGTAAAATACAATTCGCTTACCCTTACATCTAGCGCCAAGCAGACGTGCATGTCGTATGAGTGTGTGAGAGAGAGGGAAATATAAAAGGAGTGGGGTAACAAGCTGGCAACGCTGAGTGTGATACGGCATCTGATTAGCTGGACTCCAGAACTCTTCCCATTTGAAACACATAATAGTCTGATTATAAAATGTGTCTATAAAATATTATTATAAAAATTGACACTATTATAAGCATAGCGGTTTAATTTCCGCTAATATTCTAACAGATGAAGATAGATATTAAATCAATGTAGGGGATAACAGTTGTCTACACTAAAGAAAAACAACTAGACTTCAAGATGATAGAATGAAAACATACAATAAGGATAAAACTTACAGGACCAAACATTATCGTTGCTCCGAATTAAAACTTTTCCAGTACAGATAGATTGAAAACTTATTACAATAACAGAATAGTAGATAAAAGCGATAAATAAATATTTGGTCGTCTCAAATTTGTTTCACCCACATTAAGACATCAGTTATATACTTTGTTACTTTGGTCATGCTTAAGCAAAACATCTATTAAACAAAAGGCAATAAACATATTTTAGAATTTCATTTTCGGTCTGAAAAACCTAGGAAAGCCAGGGAAGTTATATGAAGTGTTTAACGCCCGCTTTTACTACATACGGCACCGCAGGCGTCAGGGAAGTTATGATTTAACTTTTGTGCTTATGAGAAACTATTGCTTAAAACCGGCAAGTAAAATGCCGTGCTTGAGATATCTGAGCAATTTATAAATAAATATAATAAATCTCAAACAAACAAAACAATTCAGTACTTTTATATTTGAAATAATTAATAATATTAATATTCAGAATAAATCATCTTGAAACAAAACAAAATACGTGTTTAATGTTTATATATTCCTGCATAGTATGTGTTATTCCAATAGGAGTCATTTGATTGATATGAAACTTCACATAATGTAGAGATGGAACTTGAAAAATATAGTGCCACTTTAGGAACTCGAATCATAAATCTTGTGTTCACAATGCATATGAATTTCATCCAATGCGTGTAAATATATTCAGATTTTGCAACATCCATTGTATACAACATGATACCGAAATTAAGGCATGCAATAAGTAAAGAATCGTAATGGATTATAAAGAAATGGTGTATCTTTGTTACACGTGCAGGCATTGGGTTGAATAGTTTTAACAAAAGAAACGTAAGAAAGAAGTTTCTTAGCGGGGTTCTAAATGGGTAACACTTGACTCCGTTTGAAAAGGTATTGTTCGGACCCTTAATAATGGCATGACCGAGACTAATAATCACAATGGACAAAATAGTCACAAAGGGAGTTTTGGTGTGAATAAAGGGCTTCAAGAGGTGAAAGTCACACACACGCAGCTGTGTGGGAGAGACAGACCGTGGCTGGCGGCCAAGTAAGACGATCATCTGTTTCTTCTTCGGCGAAGGCAGACCAGAACCGGAGAGAAAAGATATCTGTCGGTTTCTACGTAAATAACGAATTAAGTGTTATCGAGTAATAAGCATTCTACATACGGTAACTCTAAACAGTGACATCGGTAACCCTTGGTCGGCAACTTCGAGTTTGAAGTGATGATAAAAAGAAGCAGTCATTAAACCAGTTTGAAACTTGCATTCCAGTGTCATTAGAACCATTCTTACTCCCATACATATCCATACATACCCTGAGGATAAAGTGCCCTGCTCTACCCACCAAACTTATTTGCTACAAACTGTCACGCCAACCTGGAACTCTATCCTTTAACTGGTTACAAACAGCTAGAAGCATACGAATTAATGGCTACACGAATAGAAAGGTGACGGAAGAAGTAACTTCAGTTCCATTACAAAAACTCTTATTCCAATCCCTATAAAGACAATAACATATTTGACGGTAAGAGCAAGGAAACATAATAAAATAATAAAGCAACTACGATATAAACGATATAAAAATGTACCTTAATTATATCATGTAATACGGAGAGATCCTTGTCATCATGAATGCCAACACTAGCAGTAATAGTAGTGGATTATGAGGAGGGTATTCGGCACCTGGATCATACTAAAGTTCGGCCGGCCGTTCTCCGGCTCTGACATTTCTCGAGAGGTGGGAAGCAGGCTGTTGCCAGTACTTTAGCGGGAATTTCAAACACAGGAACAATGCGTATTTTAAATATTTCACACATTTGCATATTTCACGAACCAGTAGCCGTGTTATTATAATAGCGATAGTAATAGGACCTACAGACACTAAAAATCGAAATTCACTTTCGCACAAAATAGTAAACAAACTTTACCAGCGCAAGCTCCAAAATCAACGGAAGCTACGTGGCCCAAACAAAATTAAACTGGAAACACGGTGTTGTATTGGGAAGCCACGCCTAGTAGCCACAGTGCTGAATGGCGCTAGCAGACAGTTTTAACTTCCTGACCACGACACCGGATATAGGGACTCATAGTACTACCAACAAAAGCAGTTAATGCGTGTAAAAGTTGTAAAAGAAATATTCCAATAGAATGGTGCCGTAATGAACATCTTGCATGATAATGAAATTGCAATTTGGATTTCAATGTTTTATAGATAATATAGTCTTATGTTTTCATTCTAAAGATAATTTTGAGGATATGTTTTCAATTGCTCATTACTGTATGTTGGTAATATTAACCTTCCCCTACCACGTACTGCCATCGCAAAACGTCAGAGCCGGAGATCCAGCGGCCGTACTGTAGATCTATTATATCTGTGCCCCAATTGGGGAGTCCCTGTGAGGGGGGATAAAGTGGGGGGACAGAGGGCGGCCGACCCCAAGGAGTCACTACAGTACAGAGAGCAATGTCCCTACACTTTACCAGATAGAAACTCACCGGCGGTGGGCTTCCCACCCACCGTGGCCCCGAAACAGTCACGAGGCCACCTCCCCAGAGCAAGATATTCCAGTTAGGCTTGCACAACCGGCATCTCGCCTGCCCCGCTGCTGAATCGGCGCACTACGACGGCTCTGAGACTGAAGTCTATCCCGCCGGAGGGGAAAGCGTTTTCCTCAGAGCACATCATCCCACCATGCACCGCCGAGACTCCCGCCAACACTTGAAAAAAAGCACCAGAAGAGAGATGAAATGAAATGACAATGGAGGTGAAATGCAGGGACAGAAAATTCAGGGATATAATTAACCTACACAGGAATTCACCTAGTGACCCGGGAAAATCCCTAAAAAATCCCATGGGTCAGGTAGGTCGACCACGGGAATCGGACCCGGGCCTCCCAAACGAAACCGCCGGTGCCATCCCGTTCGGTTATGCCAACACTAACAAAAGGTACAGCATTTTGCCAGAAAATATCAAAAGCATTTGCAACATATTTATAAAAGTATAAAGGCCAGCAGTATAAACCAGTGATTTAATTTGTTCTGTCATTGTAAGGGCTTTATAATGCTGAAATGCATTCACTCCGAATCATTGCGACTTCGTATATTTTACTTGAGACATATAGTAATTAATAGGGCCCGGATTTTGATGAAAAGTCATCTTTTTACTGAGTAGTCACAGACGATGCTTACTGGAAATAAGTGCATTCTGAAACCATACGTTAGATATATACGGTTTTTATACGTCATCAAAATGCATTTTTTCCACATTTTTATAATAAGGTCATTTTTCAATATTTAGATTCATTTCCCGGTCATTTTCTTTCTTTTTCACGAATTAATTGGACATTTTCATCTGTAGCCCACATTCGGAAGGACCGCGTTCGATTCCCGTGACGGACCTGACCCTGACCCATAAGCTTTTTGGGGGGATTTAAAATAATATGCGATTGAATGTTCATATCACCATTTTTTATGAAATAGTAACTTTGTAAGTGTGGTAAACATGTAATTAACACAGGTCAGCGTCCTAACAGTGCTGGTGAATTTATGACGCATCAATTCGAGGAATTATCGATTACATCATTATTACCTGTTGGCGTCACATTTTACCTCGGCGGACAGACTGAGTAGATGCAAATGTTCGTTTCGACCCTTAATTCTTGTTATATAAATATACATATATACGAGAGTGGTCTGAAAAGTTTCCGACCTCAACATGAAGATGGCAGCACACGTAAATAAAAGCTAGCGATTTGTAGTAAATGTTCTTCCGGGCTCATTGGCCGTGGTCTAAGAGTGCGAATTTTGCCTGACGTTTCGCTCAAGACTGCGTTGAGCATTCTCAAAGGACTCGAGAGTCTACATTGTGATTTTTAAAACAGAACTGCTGCACGCACGGACGAGTCGCCCCTGGTATGTACTCTGAATGATCGCTTTAAGCTACGTACTACATAGAGATGGTAAAACAAAGTGTGACTCTCAAACTTCCTTCAAACTCGCTGAATGAAGAAAGAAGTTGGTAAACTTAAAAATCTATTGTGGATTAAGCTGTAAATTAAGTGTGAATCTCTAAAACACTTCAGCGCAAAGAAAATTGTCAAAAAGAAACTAACATAACCAGAGATGTGGTCGTGATTTATACTTGGTTTACAATAAATATTTCAAGCAGGCTGTAATTTTAAGTTCAGCGGAAAGGAAAGCGGAAATAAATAATTTTCATTTGCAACATCAGAACTTCCCAAGCTTCAAAAGCATAATCCTGCCTCCCCCCCTTTCTGCCTACCTCCCTTCCATCTGAGGGTCAACATTTTAAAATAGCATAAACATCAAATCCTCCCCGGTAAAAAGGGCATAAGGTGGTGGAGTTTAGGTAACTCTGTTAAGAGCATAGATAAAGCTAAAGGTCTAATGAAATAATTTTTCATTTTTAGTTGTCTCATGTGTTTATGAGAAATCCTAAGTGGTTTACCGGGAAAAACACGATTAAGTTGGAGAATTTAATGTCATGTCGGCACGTTGGCCATAGTAGCTCAAGGGTTGGAGTGATTGGACGGCAACCAGAAGATCCGTGGTTCAAGTCCCGGCTATGCCATTGAATTTTTCAGTCTGACTCTATCTTTCCATACTTTAGCCTACACACGGCCAGTGTGAAAGAACAATTAATTTCGAATAATTGACCTAATAGTGGTTAACTATAAAGCCCGGGCCCTAAAGTACTTACAGCATAGTAAGTTGCCATTAAGGTGGTTGTCTCGTGTGTTTATGAGAACTTCTAAGTGGTTTACCGGGAAAAACACGAGTCAGTTGGAGAATGTAATGTCATGTCGGCACGTTGGCCATAGTAGCTCAAGGGTTAGAGCGATTGGACGGCAACCAAAAGATCCGTGGTTCAAGTCCCGGCTATGGCATTGAATTTTTCAGTCTGACTCTATTTTTCCAATTAAACAATAGTTTTTTTATTGTGGTTTAATAAGCCAAAGCAATTCTTAATAGTAGCCAGCTCTTGCGGAGTATACCAGTATGTTTACAAACAGCTACAGCACGCGGCACGGAGTGTGACCTATACCTGCGAACTCCGACAGCGTGAGGCACGCGTCGTTGTTCCTGTCACTGATGAATCCACACTCATTCTGGAGCATTTTTTATGCGGTTCCATTGGCGCTAAAAACTATCTATATATGAGACACATAGAAGCTGAGCAACTACTTCTATATGTTCGTTCGGTATCGTTTTGAAACATCCTGTATATATAATTGAATTGAATTAAATTGAATTGAATTTTCAGCGATCAGCCTGTTATTTCTCTTCATTCTGATTGATTTTATGTACGCTTGAAAATAAATGTTAGCTGGAAGTGTTAAAAATGTTTAAAAATCCTGTCAGAGGAAACACAGAGCTGATCTCTCAACATTAGTCTTTTTCACAATACATTTTCATAAAATTTACTTTATCTTAGGTGAAGTTTATTAAGTGGTCGCTCCTGAAATGTTTCTCTGTCATGAATTTATATTACGAGTATATGTCAATCTGAGCGTTGTCTCAGCCTTCTCTATGTGTTTATGTAGTTAAACGCTTTATATTGAAACTATTTCAGGAGAACAATTATAATGATAATCAGGAATGATGCGTGAACAACTTGTAGAATATCCTTACAAATACAGGGTATTGAACGAAGAAAGCGGTGTGACTATTACACAACAGGTAGAAATAGCTATCGTGCACATTTTGGTGTAGATACACAACATATGCAAGTCCCAAATAACAATCAATTTAGGCCTCGATCCTTTCACTACCTCAATTTATTTTCCTAATTATTACCATTTGAGCTCATTTATTACGCGGATCTACCGTCTATGGTGCAGTATACTGCGAGAACGGGTCATACATATTACTGTCCACCAACGCAAAGTAAGTCCCTGAAAGGAATGCGCCCCCTTACTCAGAGGGACAATGACAGCGAATGTATGTGACAGAGAAGGCACGCTACACAAGGAGCAGAACAGCCCTATTCACTCTGTACACTAAGACCGAGAAGATTCATTCACAAAAGTAGAAGCCGTCAGAATGTTTTTGAATGATCTGTAACTGAACTGACATTGGGTGTCATAAACTACCGAGGGAGGGTGTAGGAACCTTTTCCAACCCCCTGCTTCTCATTCCCCGGAGACTTTCTTTCCTGTGGTATACTGTACTAAAACGGACAATGAACTCTTTAAAAACCAGTTTGACAAATGTTAACATTTATATAACAAACTATGTGCATAAACTCATTAGAGGGAATAAACGTTTTTAAAATTGTTAATTTATACGATATCTAATCATGAAGTACATATTAGATACAACAAATATTTTTAAAAAGGCTACCACACTAAACTGTTAGTTGAAATAAACCGCATATTTTATTATTATGTGTTTCAAATGGGAAGATGCTTGTCCTTGATGAGCCCTACTAGATGAGCAACCAATCGGAGTCCTGCGGTGTTGTCGTATTGCATTCCCCCTTATGTGGTGTGTGACGAGCGTCAACCTAATCAATCTGTATGAAATACTATTCGGGCTAAGATAGAAATTCAGATTTTACCAAAACTGCTCCATGTGGAAGGTAGAGAGTAATGTATCTAACATATCCATAAAAACCTCATATTTTTAGCTCAAATAGTTTTCCTAATACAAATAAATAAAGTAGATACAATTATACTATAACAATGTATTGCGGCGTAAGCACTGTAATTATCATTATGCGTGAACTTATATTTGAAATTACTCAGAATTGAAACGTAAACATTTGACATGACGTGGTGAAAGTAATATGTACCTTGAATAAGCAAAGGTGTTTGTTAAATTTGATGAGAGGAAACGATACACTTCTTGCTAGTCTGGCAGAACGTGTCTGGTCACATTATATCTTTGTTTGTGAATGTTTCGTAATCTCTATTTACCCTAGAGTTCAAAGCAGTACTATTCAGTTACTCTTCCATGTAAAAGTGGATCAATGAAGCGCGATCCACCTTCCCGCTCCTCTTACTACTGCTAGAACAATCCAATTGAGTTAGTGTGGGCTCAAATTATGTTGCCAACAGAAGTACTATTTTTAAACTGACTGGCGTTGAACGACTTATTCACAAAGAAATTGACAAGGGACACAACAAGACCGGGAAAACTGCGTGAGACATCAGATATACTAGAAATAGAAGAAAGAAATAGCACGTAACGAGATTTTGAAACCTATCATCATAAATTTGCAGTACTCAGACGTTGAAGACAATGACAATGACGAATTATGTCTTGACGTAAGTAACATTCACAGCTATACGGATGCACCGCTGGTATTTTCATTGAATTAGAAAAATTTGTAATTCATAAACTATAATTAATTTTAAACTAAATATTTAACCATTTGCGTAATATACAAATATCCATGTTGCAATTGTGACTTCAAAAACTGTACTATTATACAACTTTGGACAATTCAGTTTGCGTTCCCTTACGTCTAGCGCCACGAGCACTCGCAAATGTGCGAGAGAGAGGGGAATATAAAAAGAGTGGGGATAACGAAGTGGCAACGGTGAAGGCTCTAACGCCTCTGATTCGCTACAGGCGAGAACTCTTCCCATTTGAAACACATAATAGATCTATTTTTCTGATCGTATATTTTAATATAAATCTTATGGTTCCTTGTGAAATAAAATTCAATAAAAACGAAACATCATTGACTCTTTACAGAAAACTGTACAGAAAACGTTTGATACATGATATGTTTAAATATGTTAACCTACTAACACCAAATTAGGTATTTACGGAATGATTTTGTTTAACAACTACTTTTGTAATTGTCGAAATGAAATATCCATTTACGCACAATGATCACAGTAATGATGAAACTAGGTTTAACTGCTTAACAACAGACCATTTAGTCTCTAAATATTCCCTAAATTAAAACCCCGTGTATTCGTCATTAACTTTTTTCCCTCTCTTTCTCTTTTCTTTACTTGCACATACATATAAAAGCGCAAACCGGGCGTTGAAGCACTAAGAAATGAACAAGCAATGAACATCAGCTTTCAGGACACTAGTTTACCCCAAACAGTTGTACACCTAAAGTGCTGGTGCTACTGCTAACACTAATATTGAACTCAGTGGTGAAGTCTGACTTACTCTCCGTTTTCATAAATGAGGAAGTAATTAACAACTGCGAAAGCCGGTTTAAAAAGGGGCCATTGGTACCAAGAAAACACATGGTAAAATTCCATCGAACTGGCTGACACACGCACACGCACAGAGATACCTGTCGACAAAATAATGATTTTTAATGATTTTTATTTAAATAAATAATTAAAAATGACATACCGAAATCTAGAGGAAGTATCAAGAGACTGCCCCTAAACGAAATAGAACGACAAATTGGGCCGACATTTTAAAATACAGTAAAACTTGCCTAAACCGGGCCCTATATGCCGGAAACCTGGAAAAACGGAAAATAAATTTCGGGACCGAGCTATTTCCCATGTAAAATTATACTCTAAGTCGGAAAACTGCCTAATGCGGAAACGGAAATCCTTTTCGGGAACCATTTGCTTAAATAACCTGATTAAAACGGATTACTACTTTATGTGTAATGGGTTACAAGTGCGTATTTTAAAAAGTGCAATAATTTTGAGGGCGACTGCACTTGCGCCGAAGTTCTATGAAGGATTAAGTCAAAATGTAACCCTCCGAGGATAAGGGAAACAAACGATTAGCTATCTCTCTCTCTTTTATGAGGTATGTTTTTTTTAAGTTGCCTGTAAACAGTTACTTTATATATATGTATGTGTGTATATATATAGTTTCCCTATATATATATATATATATATATATATATATATATATATATATATATATATATATATAGGGAAACATGGGGCATATCGGGGTGGTGAGGCATAACGGGGTATACGTGTTTTCTCTCTAGTAGGTGGCACAATCAACCAGAATCTGTAAAAACTTCATCATCTCAACAGCTACTAGTACACGTCAGTTGGCTGCAATAACACAATCTGTTGTGTGCGAGTTGTGTGTTGGATACAGTTTGAAGCAGTTTTTACAAGATTCGTGATCTCTTTCAAGCCATGTAAGTACATCATATATACATTTAAATAAAAAACAATATTTAATATGTGATATAACACTTAATTTACTTCTAAATCCATGTTTTCCGCTAAGTTATATTTGAATATCGAACCATCGACAAGCATTAACCTAAGTTTGTGTTTACGGGGCAGTATGGATGGGGCATAACAGTGCACTACCCCATTATGCCCCTGGTATAAAACTCTTTGTGTGTTATTCATATGATTGACTACTCATGTTTCATGTGATTTCGGAATAGTGCGTAATTACGTATAGAAGTCACAGAGACAAGAGTGGTCTTTAGTCTCAATGATGGGGGCTGTGAATGGTGGTTCAATGGGCTACAAAAGGGCAGCTAGTCAATTTCAAGTGCCCCAAACAACTCTTGAACGCTACGTTAAAAAGAAACGAGATAATGCTGATTATGTTGCTAAAAATGTTCTCGCAGGCTGCAGCCGCTAGATTTTTTTTTTTTTTTTTCTTCATGAAACCACTAATCAAATATTATGAGGATGAAATTCGCTCCTGGGTTAGATCTAATCCTGGAAAAATCTTGACATTTTTTCAGGTTACATCATTGTTTGGTGTCAGTTATAGGCGAGCCTCAACAATGAGCACGGCAGTCAATGGGTTTCGAAAAACAAGAATATGATCTGTGAACATCAATGTGTTTGATGATGCTGATTTCCTACTGTCCAAAACGACAGATATTGAGCTTTCTTCTGGAGTTCCTGATGCTGTTAATCCTTCAACTTCTGAGATGTCCGTTGTCTCTGGTTCACCTATGGGGAGAGAAAACATTCAGATGCCAAGCTGCAGTAGTTTCCAGAGCTCCAGCCCAGAAAATATCACACCTATTACAAAGGTAGACCAGAATAACAAGAGAGTTTGGAAAAACAGGGGGAAAAGCACAATACTGACAACATCCCGTTGTAAAGAAGCGCCATTGTATGCGGAACAAGAAAAAATTAATAAAAGACCTTTAAAAAGGCGTCTTGCTCTGCCAGAAAGCGAAACAAAACGGAAATCATCGAAAGGTAGGCCTAGATGTCCTCACCCTCCTGTGACCAAACGTTCCAGAAGTCATCTGTCTGCTGATAACAGGAAAGAAGTGGCAAAAGACGACGAAGATGATTGTCTTTACTGCCAGGATTAATCAGAAGGAGGATGGATTAGACATCCCTGCTGCCTGCAGTTGGCTCATAATTCTTGTGCAGGTGTCGAAAGTGATGATGAAGACGTTGTACATATTTATGCATACCATGAGAATTGAACGAAATGTAAAAGATATAAAAAAAGTATCAAAAATTGGTCAAAGAAATGATACCCCTTACTGCCCCACCTATGGGGCAAAACGGGGCAAATGTAATAATTTCGTTTTTGACGTAATAGCTACTCCCATTTGTTGCGAGTGTCTATTTAATTTATGTTTTTCAGGTAATTATGCAATAATAAACACATTTCCATTACCAAAACACAATTTCTAAATGTCCAAATGTGAAATATAGATGCACAAATATTAAGTACCCTGTCCTGCCCCATGTTCCCCTAATACTCAAAAAGTACGGATCTTTTTTTTTTTTAAAAAAAAAGGACAAGGAGAAAGGAATTAAGTCTATTTATGTGCTAAGTGAGATAAGGAAGAAAGATGGGCTCTGATTTTTTTTTTTTTTTCTTTGTCAGTCTCATAAATTAAAGTCCAGGTGCTTATTCAGGAGGTTCCATATGTTAGGGTATCGTCTCATCCTGCATCTTTCAGCCTTTAGCCATGATTTAAACTCTTAATAAAGTCGGTTGCTCGAAACTAAGGCAGTAATGGTAGAAACCAAAAGTCAACCATATCTGTGGGTGCTCTGTTGCTCCTTTCTGGAAGTTCCAAGCTAACAAAACTGAGGTTACGGAATTCTCAGACGTTATCCCAATCATGTGTCCCGTCTGCTTCTTGGTCCATTTACAGATGTTACGTACCATTACGCAGCTGGTTATTCTATGGAGTTGGGTATCTACGTGTCCACAATGTTTACACCACGGTGCAGGCACTATATTGTGTTTATGTTTCTTAGCTTCCGTGGGAATGATTTCGTTTATATACTGATACAAAGTTACTTTCCAGTCCAATGGTACAAAACGATAGCCGAAGGGTTTCCATATATCTTTCCAGGGAGTATTTGGATATTTGAGAACAATCGCCGGTACTGCCAAGAGATCCTTTACTAATTCCTTATGTATGATTTTGGAGGTTAATGTCGTTGTTTTCCTTGCAATTAAAGGTAAATCTCTTTCATAGTCCCTTCGCACCTGCCGAAAGGCTGCAGGAGCTACCATGTGTGTGTCAATCACTTGTTTGCTGAACTGTATATCCTGTTGGCTACTTTGGCCAATGATGGCTATCAGGATAGACCGCAATAACAGGGCACGACACTTCACTTGCACATCCACCAAATTCCATCCGCCACTATTTATGTCCCTCCGCAACTGTGGTCGGGCAATCTTGTAGTACTGATTCTTCCAAATGTAGTAGCCTATTGCCCGTTCTTTCTCAGCTGTCTTCTAAAAAACATGGTAAGGGTACAACAATTTTTCAGTGTGTTCATTCTCAGTGTCGCTCTTAAAAGTGATCAAGTATGAGTGGAAGAAAACTGTGAACTTTGGTGATTTTTAAAAGCACAGTTTGTGTGTTCACAAATTCTGTAAAATGAGTACACGAAAACAACAAACGTCCAGCTAAAGAATTGACTGTGTTGTTTAAAGAAGGGGAAAACTCTTATCTATGAGTTTTTGAAAAAATAAAAATTAAAGACTTTAGTTAAATAAAGTTTATGAGTAATTATGTCTTTACGTGAGCAGGGTACCAGCCTACTGCACAACCCCCAACCTGGAGAACCAGCAGTTTAACTTTGGAGTCATCTTCTCCTACACTGATTGCCTTCTCCACGGCTTAGGAACTCAGTCTATCCCCCAGGTTACCCTGGACGAGACCCTTGTCAGGTGCTACCTTCCGAGTCAAAAGGCCCTGGAGCTCACGTGGGCAGGGGTGCTACTCCCTGAGTGAGGATGTCTATAAACGGTCCTTACCTGTTACCCTTATTTGAATTAAGTATTATTATCATCATTATCATTATTTAACATTAACTGTGTTGTTTAAAGTAGGGAATACTCAGATTTATTCGATTTTGAAAAAATAAAATATAACACGAGTGTCTAAAGGGAACAACAGGGTATGTGAAACGTATCACAAAATCTACAGAGTATGACAAGCTAACTCTTGCTGTGTTCGAGTAGGTCTTTTTTTTATAGTGTGCGCGCTAAACAATTCCCATTTCTGGACCATTGCTTCAGATTCAAGCTTTAGAAAAACAGGAAAATTAGACAAGCACAATTTCAGAGCTTCCAATGGATGGCTCGAGAGTTTCAAACATTGTTTTGAATGCTGTCTGTGGTGAAGCAAATGATGTTGATATACAGATAGTTGCAGATTGGAAATGGAAAATTGAAAAGGCAGAGAAACTAGGCGATAAACTAGAATTATTGTGTGTAAGTTGAAAATATAGTACATAATATATATCAGCCTATTATTATTTACACTTCATTCTATATTATTCCTTCACTGTAAACTATTGCGACTATTTCGTAATTTCTTTGTATTCAAACACAACCGTCCGTAAGACGGAAACCTGTGTAAACCGAAAATAAATAGGGGAACGATCGGGCTCCCTTTTAGAGAGGTTTTACTGTATATGCCGTTGGGAAATGATACGCCCGAGTAAATATACACGTTATTTTTATTATTTTACCAAAATTAAAATATCTGATTACATTCAATTTTATGTTACGAGATTAATGTTTGGGTAAGGTGCAATATTTGTTCTCTTTTGATATATTCCATTTTATGATTACGAGGGTGGGTAAAAAGTAATGCCTCCTAATATTTCCTTAAATAAGTAAGTTATGTGAAAACTTTGAATTTGGCGCAATTCCTCAAACCTTCTTCTCCAATTCCCTGCAGTAGTAACTTCCCAAGCCAACAGGTGGCAGCACTGCATCCTCTTGCAAAATGGCTGACATCAACATTCGTACTGGACAGCGTTCTGTGATTGAATTTTTGACTGCGGAAGGTGAAACGCCAATTCGCATTCACGAAAGGCTAAAAATGGGTATGGTGATGCAACGGTGGATGTCAGCACTGTTAGACGATGGGTTCGTCGCTGTAACGAAGCTGAAGGGCAAACACCATTGGCAGATGAAAAGCGAAGTGGCAGGCCGATGATTGCAGTGACTCCATGCAACATTCAGCGAGTCGATGACATCATTCGTGGTGATCGCCGGGTGACAATAAGTGAATTGTGTCGCATTACCTCCCTCAGTAAAGGCAGTGTGATGGCGATTATTCAACAACTGGGTTACTCAAAAGTTTGTTCACGTTAAGTACCAAAAATGTTAGCCACCTAAAACAAAGAAACAAGGAAAGCAATAGCCTCCGAACACTTGCAGCGCTTCAATTTGGAGGGAGAGGAGTTTTTGGAAAAAATTGTTACTGGAGTCGAAACGTGGGTTCATTTTTTTGAACCTGAAACAAAGAGGCAATCAATGGAATGGCATCACACAACGTCACCGGAGGAAAAAAAAAATCAAATCTCAGCGGTCGGCAGGGAAAGTTATAGTGACAGTGTTTTGGGATGCAGAGGGTGTGCTTATGATTGATTTTTTGGAGCAGGGATGTACAATAAACTCTGTCCAATACGTCAGAACTCTCAAAAAGCTGAATGCACGTCTTCGCCGAGTTCGCCCAACAAAAACTATGGCGGATGTTCTTCTTTTGCATGACAATGCAAGACCACACACCAGCCGTTACACCACTGCAGAAATTGAGAAATTAGGATGGCAAGTCTTACCTCAGCCCCCATACAGCCCTGACCTGGCACCATCAGACTTCCATCTGTTCGGGCCACTAAAGGAAGCTCATCGTGGGATTCATTTTGAAGATGAGGAGGCTGTGAAAACGTCCGTGCGTCAATGGCTTAGGAAGCAAGACCGTGTGTTTTACCACACTAGTATACATGTCCTAGTTAAAAGGTGGACCAAAACTGTGGAAAATGATGGAGATTATATTGAATAGTGACAAATTAATCGTCAATGTTGTAGTTTTCAAGCTATGTAAATTGGATTCAATTTTCTTGGCAATTAAAAGAGAGAAAAAATAGGAGGCATTACTTTTTGACCCGCCCACGTAGATTGACACTGCAATTAAGGTTTTCACATCACTGAAGCAGAACCAGCTCAAAATGTGATTTACTTATTGTGCGATAGTACTGAACACTCTCCACCGAATGAAGGATGGAGTCACCCGACCCTGCTTTCATCCAGTAGCAATCGATTCATATCTAACCTAAGCAATCCAAAACATTAGAATATCTTCTTAACGTGGAGCAAATCACACATGAGCTGGTTCCACCTTACTGCTATGAACACCTTAGTTGCGATGTCACTGATAATAAAATAAACTATAACTAAGAGACCGGTAACATCCAAAACGTTATAGAATTGCTGATGACACGTTTTAGTGCCTTTACTGTTAATCACTTGGATGTGTGAGGCAATGAATAGGACACAATACCCATTGTGTGTCTACCCTTATTGACATTAATTGGGTTCTATTTACACATGATGTTAACGCTCCGGATTTAACTTCATTGACAGATCGAGTTCGTTCTTGGCCAGAATGACAAGACTGTCTAGATTTGTTTAGAATATTTCGTTTTACACAGAAATTTATGTTGTTCCTAACAAAGTAATCATAAGTTAGATAACTGTACCGCCCACAAAGAGGCTCTCTGACGCACGAGTGAAATCTCTTCTACTATGCTTCTCGAGGTAGCGCAGACGACTCTGCTCAACCTTTACCAGATTTCCTAAAAAGAAAGAATATTTATGGTAGTGTCCTCTAATATGTCCAATCTCATTACAATTCCAGCAGACCATTTCCATTTTTCGAGGTTTTCCATTATTACTGGTCAAGATTATCCGGCGAGTTCTCTATACCCGCTTGTCTAGACTCCTCTTCATCTAGCCACCATAGCTGCACGTGTACATTCGAGGTCTGCTTAACAATGCGAATTCCAATCCAGGCACTAATGCCCCATCTAATATCTTTAGCTGCGCAAGACGAAGATCTCTTAACAATTGTAAATTGATTATGCGCACTCAAAAGGATTCCACAGTCAACTATTCCATGCTTATGCTTTTTCTCTTGGTATAGGACACAGTCCTGTTCATTTATGGTCCTCTAGAGGTCGGGTGAGGGAGCCACATATATGGATCAGAGAGAGAGAAAGACAAGGGATGGGTGATCAACCCGGTCGCCGGAATGAGAGTGAGGGAAGTAGATGAACGGAAAGATGATAATGGAACAATTGGTGGAAAGATGGCGGGAGAAATCGGAGGCGCCGAAGAAAACCAGGCCCAACGCCGTATTGTCCACCACAATCTCACTTTGCGGACACCTGGGATCAAACCCGGGCCGCCTTGGTAAGAGTCAAGTGGCCTAACCACTAGGTCTCGGCGCGGCCAGCCATTCAATGAAACCCTTATATACACCATTCATTTAGTAATTGCAAAAGTAAGATTCAAAATAAGTGTAGTGTTGAGATTATTTTGAGTACGTGTTTACTGCAGACGTTTATTTGTTATTCTCTTTTGTATTATTGAAAAGAAAGATGCTAAGTAAAAGATTTTCAATTTTTACTACAGGCCTTCAGGAAAATAGTATCAGAGATTGATTGTTATTAGCTGCAGATGTACGGTGGGCTGACCAATGTTCGCAAAATGCCAATGCATCACATATAGATGTCATCTAAACAACTTTATACAGTATTTATGCCAGTAAATTCTGAACTACTTACCTAATAACATGATATATACATGCGGTATATAGTGATGTATCTAATAAATGGGTTGCAGGCTTCTTGGACACTCTATTTTTGTCGGCCGCTTCGGGATCAATCGTATGGCGGGGAAGGGGATAACGCGAAGAAATGCGGTAATCTCTAGTAGACTTTGAAGCTGCTAATAGATGTGAACTGAGTCCTTATAAGAAGTAATAAACAGGAATAGAAAGGATAGCTGACAAATGAGTGGTTCTCTCATTGAGCTGACTTTCGATCTAGGCAATCCAACCTGGAAGAGTTTGAGTATTAACTGTTACTCTTACATTCGACAGATCCCCAGTTGAGATTACCTTCAGACCGGCTGCCCTGACTATGAGGTTTTTGTGGTTTCGCCGGGTCATTATGTGAATTCTGTACTGGTTTCCTTCTACCATGAATTTCTTGTCCCTATAATATCCATGCATCTCTCTCACCTCATCTATGATTGGAGACTATAGGATCAGGCAACACGTCCGTTGTAGCGTACGGTGCAATTTGCTGGTTGGAAATATTCCTCCTTGAAATTGGCCTAACTGCTGGGACCCCCTTCCTTCCTGGAAGCTGGATCCTAAGGTTGCTAATGACTCAGGCAGGGCTAGTCAGCATCAGGGTTGGTGCCATGTTGAAAATGTTAGAAACCCCATCCTTGCTAACACACTGTCGTCCGGATCTGATCGTTCTTTGAGTCTCCTCTTTATCCTTTCTTCGTTGGAAGAACGAAGGGCCCACTATTGTCTACATGCGGTTTGACTTTTAGGAAGCCGCTTGCGGCATACCCGCATGTCAGATTTCAATTGGTTGGTGTTTACTTTTGATTTGGGTTCGAATTGGAGCTATGAGATCTCTTGTCCTCAGGTGAATGGTTGTAGGAAATGGATTTGTTGTTTGTTGGCTGCTCAGTTGTCTCAATAATACACTGGTTCGTTGCAAAAATGATTTAATTTAATTCTCACTAAGTTCGTTGATTCAGATTGATTTGTAGCGGTGACCACCTGTTACTAAACTTCCTAACAGAATTCTCTTAATTCTTTATACGGCGAATACTTTGCTATTATCAACTTCTTCTGCTGCTTCTCCCACGCTGGTTGCGTTATTCTTGACTTCCCTACATTTCGGACTTAGAAATCTTTACTACCTCTTCTTCGTGCGCAATAACACGTCTTTTCCCTCGTAGTATGACTGTAGAAGTGATTTTCTCTTACGCTGGTTGCGTTATTCTTGACTTCCCTACATTTCGGACTTAGAAATCTTTACTACCTCTCCTTCACGCGCACTAACACGTCTTTCCCCTCGTAGTATGACTGTTGAAGTGATTTACATTTCGGACTTAGAAATCTTCCCTACTTCTTCTTCACGCGCCCTAACACATCTTTCCCCTCGTAGTATGACTTTTGAAGTGAAGTTTCGTCTACTCTGCGATTCCGTTCGTACTTTATTCTGATCCCTACTCTAACCCTTATCACATGACCAAAATAACTCACCCTTCTTCCTATTTCTCAAATCTTACATTATTATTGGTTTCTCATTTTATTTCGATTTTTCTTTATTGGTTAGCAAAACTCATCGAACTCATTGTCGTTACATCCCACCGTGAGTTGGGTCACGCCTACCCTGGGCTCTTTGTAACGGTATACATCGTTATCGCCTCAGCAAAGTAAATCCTTTTAGGTCTTACGCTTGACCGCATCTAGAAAACCTTATTGTTCCTACACATTTTTGCTTATAGTTCTCAGACATTGAACCTTTCCTTAAACAAAGAGGCTAACGGTCACCTCTTCCTGTCTCCCCGACTTGTGTTCAGATTTTACAGAAATATTTTCTCTCCCTTACATGGATTCTAGCATGTTAGTTGTCTTAAATTATATTCTTCCCATCTTATTCTTAATTAAACCGCTATTTTAATCATTACTCTAATTTCATTCTAATTTCATATTAATATAACAATATTTTATATTAGTTTAGCAAAGCATTTTCATTAATTTATCTTCTTTTTTAATTCTCGTGATTTCAGTTCATTCGCCGCCTCCTAATCGCTGTCTGATACTGCGGTTACATAATGCCCGTTTGACAAAAATGAAATACCCATTATTTAAATTTTGTCAAACCCCCGTCATGACATTTCCTCCTTATATCTTATAATTTCTCATTCCCTACTCGAAACATTTTTCGGTGGTCACCGTTTCCCTCATCTTCATCAGTGTGTTACTTTATACACATAGAATGGTCAATATGGTACATCATATACATAGAATTATAGATATGATACATTACGTACATAGACAAGTACACTGTCGTATATGTGGTTATTACCCTATATACAAATAACATTCGTGATACCTCAACTATATATATACACTTCACTGAATTATCCTTGTCTCACTTGACATCAACTTGATTTTACCTTATTACATTCCTTAAGTACTACATTAATGTTACTATATTACAGTTTACAATATTACATTTTACATTCAATGATTTTTTTTTAATATTATTATATTAACTTATTGGGACGTTTCTTTATCTTTCAGTCCTTCACCGTAAGAACATTCGTCCTCACATTATTATATTTTGCGTAACGATGTCCAAATATGGTTACCTCTACCTGCACTCAGTTGTCTACCTGTAATCAGGTGTTTCGTTTACCTGACAGTAAACATTGGCAGTTCATTGTCCTGTCTTTCCACTTCACTTTTCACTCTCGACTTTCTTTCACTTTGTCACGCCTAAGTCTGTGACCTTTACAATAACAATATAGCCTTTTGGCACATGAATACATCAGTACTTATACTATATTTACATTTCACAAATTATTTTTAAAGATCTTTCTAACATGTTCATTAGCTGTGGTTATTCTTATTACATTATCATTTTGTTTGTGCACAGGAATTTTGGAACTTGCAACTCCCACGCAGTGTTTGAATTTCAAACGAAAACGTTACCCGTACTAATTATATAACTTTTACTTGGTATTCTTTACATCTTCGTATATATAATTTCAATCACATTTACACAGGTGATTCTTGGGTCTGCTCTGTACTGTTTACAACGTTTTTCTGACGATATGGCCTTATTAGGGAGATGTTATATCTGCCTATCGGTTTACCATTTCTTGGGTGTGATAGAGCATACGCTCTGTCACCAAATATTTTCTCAATCCGGTATGGGCCTTTCCATAGCATATATAGCTTTTTATTCTTCTTTCCTAACAAATCTGACTTGTCGAACGATTTCACTAGAACTAAGTCGCCGACCTTTGGTTCCCAATTCTTCTTATACCGCATTTTCTTTGCGTTTCTTTTCTCTACTTTTTCCATTATTCTTTTAACAGCATTCTGGATCCGTTCTCGATCTGTTTCGGTTGTCACTTGTATACTTTCCGGAACACCCTCTATTATTGGTTCCGGTGTTAAATTCCTATGCAATTGGATAGGAGCATACCCTGTGGTTAAATTGACTGAATTATTGAATATAAACTCAATATAGTTGATGTGGTCTGGCCAGGTAGTCTGTTTCAATGAGCAAAGGACTCGGAGATGAACACCTAGGTCTTTCATTACGCGCTCGCTTGGATTAGAGCATGGATGGTACGACGTTGTATTATAGATGCGAATCCATCTTCCAACATTTCCTGTATTTTAAGGTTCACTTCCTCCTGTAAATCCAATGGAATAGGTCTGCACTTATATTTGAATGGGGGAACATCATGTATCTCGAATTCATACTCAAAATCACTATAGGTCCCAGTGTGTTCCGAAAATACATTTCTGTGTTTACATAAAATGTTATAAAAAATCTCTTTTTGGTGGTCGTTAAGTAGGTTCGAGTTTACTACTGTTTCTCTTATTCTATAGGTCATGTTTACATTATTTTCGACTACCTGGAAATCATCTGGTAGGGTAATTATCTCCTGTTCACATGCTTCTGTCTGCCCAAGTCCGTATGACGTCATCTCTAAAAGCCTTTCTTCTCCAGCTATATACTCATACTTATCATAGTTTCTCATCTCTTCTGCTTCTAATGGATTCATCTTAACTAGCTCCATTCCTCCTATTCGTATAAATTCTACAAAAAAATGTTTCTCCATCTATTTCTTTTTCTTCATCTGTCAATCTTATCTCATTTTCTGCTTCCCTTGAGCTAAACGGAACTTTAACTATGACGTCTTTAATTTTGATTTCCAAGGCTTCCATTTGATAATTCAACTTAGCTTGAAGCGCATACAACACGTCATTACCCATAATAATGTCTACAGATAGCCTATTAATAACAAAACATACAAATTCTATTGTATCCTCCCCAATGGTGACTTTCAAAAGCATTTGTGTATTAATCTTTTGTTTGGCGCGACCTACCGCCAGAGTACAATATGCACTTTTCACGGGCAATGTTTGCAATTTCATTCCATTGTTTTTTAAGTGATAAAAGAATGCTTGACTTATAGCTGAAACTGAGGATCCTGAATCTATGGTAATGTGCCATTTTTCTTTGTTTATTATTGCAGCAATACGTGGAGCATCTCTCACTTCTTGCAATTCTGTTAAGTGATTGTTCATTTGAGTACCGTTTACTATTTCTGTTTCTGTTTTATTCTGTACCACCCTACTCAGAGCTGTGTCCCTGTTCAAATTAAGAACTAGCGTGTTCATCCGGGTCCGATGCGGGACGTCTTCTATCGCACCCTGGAGTCGTTTCCCGTCTGCTGTGTTGTCTCTGGCCTTTCATCTACCTCGGGCGCCGCGTCCCTCGGTGTGGGTGGAGGAGAACGCACCCATTCTCTTGAGAGAAGTTGATTCCTCTGTCTTACTTCAGGTCTGTCTGTATTGTTCTCTCTACCAGCGTCACGTGGTTGATACTGTCTATTAGCTTCTGGTAGTCGGAACGTCGGTCTTGCATTCCCTCTTCGAAGAAATGGGAGGTGACCCCTATTTCCATTCCTAGTTACATGTACATATCTTATAGGGAAATTATATGAATTTGAATTTGGTGGTCCCTGTCTCCCTCTATTGTTGTTAGGGAATTCCCTCGGGACGTGGGCATCGTATCTTTGACGAGTAGCCATATGGTTCGTGTTAAAATTTCGGGGATTGTGTGCCCTTTCCCCGTCATGATTATTATTATTCCACGGTCTGTGTGGATTTCTCACTGGCATTCGATTCTCATGTCTATTTTGTGAGTTTTGCGTCCCAATGCTTTGTAAAGCTGTTAACAATGTAATTGCCTCTCTCAATGTCTGAGGTCTTGCTACCACCATGTGATTTCTAATGTTCTCAGGAAGGTGGGGTGTGAGAAGAGAAATCAGTTCGCCTTCCTGTAATGGAGGTTGTAGATATTTACTCATTTGCGAATATCTCAGGAAATAATCAGTAATAGACTCTCCATTATTACCTTGGTATCGGCCATTTGTTATTTGATTCCTTACTTGGTATTGGACATTGGCGTTCCAATACTTTTCTAGGAAAGCTGTTTTGAACAACTCGTAGCTGCATCCTTCTCCCACAGTTACTCGTAGCCAATTAAGTTCGGCAGATTCTAGCGCCCTTTGAACTATTATCATTTTATATTGCTCGGGTACACCTCTGATGACAAAATACTTTTCTAAGTCGGCCAAAAATTGTACTGCGTTGTCATTGCGACAATTAAATTTCGGGAGGGGCAATTCGCTTAGAAAATTCATGTGCACTGGTGGATACATATTTACGTTTTGCATATTTACTTCGCAATTATTGCTGCTTTGAGGAGAGACAGAAGGGGCGCTAACCTGTTCGTTCTGCCTCTCTCCATTGTGTGTATATATAGAACAATTGGAACTCTCAGGTACCGGCCCTTGCTGTCCCAGCTGTAAGCCAGTTACAGTATCTCTGATTTGAGATATCTCGCTTACTGTTTCCCTCAACATTTGTGTATTCTCTGATTGAATATTTGTTACACGTGCTACCTTTTCTTTTAACTTCTCCATGTCAGCTGCTATACTATTGTTTACAGTGTCAAACCGGTCATTTATCTCTTGTACAAAAGTTACCTGTGTCGTGGTCAGTTCATCTAATCTTATTCTTTCCTTATTAATTTCCTCCCCTATTCTATTTTCTACTCCTGCAACGAGAGATTTGGTAGCTTCTAGGTCACTTCTTATAGTACCTACTTCTCGCTGCAGGGCCTCTTTTACAGACTGGATTTCCCCTGTTATTCCTTGAATTCTGACAGTGATTCTAGTTTCTGTTTCTTTCCCTTGGCTTGTAATTTGACTTACTAATTTAGCTTCTAGTGTTTGGTTCTGTCCTACTAATTTAGCTTCTAGTGTTTGGTTCTGTTCTACTAATTTAGCTTCTAGTGTTTGGTTCTGTTCTACTAATTTAGCCTCTAGTGATTGGTTCTGTTCTACTAATTTAGCCTCGAGTGATTTGTCCATAGCTTCTAGTGTTTGGTTCTGTTCTACTAATTTAGCTTCTAGTGATTGGTTCTGTTCTACTAATTTAGCCTCTAGTGATTGACTCTGAATAGTCATTTGCGCCATGAGTTTCTGGAACATCTCTTGTAGATTTTCCATAACCCCAGGATTGTCACTTCTCCTATTTACATTTAAGCTACTTACACCATTTACACCCTCATCTACTGATCCTATAACATTGCTTTCCATTATCTCTTCATTAACAACTTCCAACTCTTTCTCTGTCTCCATAATTATTTGTTCCCCAGAATTTTCCATTTTAAATTTATTCTGTACGATCTTCTTATTTCTCAAAAGCATTGAATTTCCCCTTTAAATTTTCTAATTTCCCTTCCAAAATACTTATTACTAAGACATTACATAGATATTGATTTCACTGAATGATATTACATTTACAAGAAATATAAATTGAGTATGTGTAACTCACAGTTCTGTTGTACGGCTGTGGTGTTTATGTGATGTCTTTACCAATTTTTGTCGTGCTGCTCGTCGTCTAGTAGGCTCAGTTGATGTCGAAAGAACTTGAACTTCTCTCTTGGTTGGGGGAAAATTCTATGTAGTTGTTTTTGCCGTCTTCTTCGTAGTCTCTGCTGTCCTCATCGTAGTTGTCGTCGTCGATCTTCTCACTTCTCCTCGTAGTCGTCCTTCGTCGTCGTTCTTCTCACTTCTCCTCGTTGTTGTCGTCGTTACATTTCACCCATTTCCTACAATTCGAAGCCCCAACGTGTCGGCGCCATTATGCGGCATACCCGCATGTCAGATTTCAATTGGTGGTGTTTACTTTTGATTTGGGTTCGAATTGGAGCTATGAGATCTCTTGTCCTCAGGTGAATGGTTGTAGGAAATGGATTTGTTGTTTGTTGGCTGCTCAGTTGTCTCAATAATACACTGGTTCGTTGCAAAAATGATTTAATTTAATTCTCACTAAGTTCGTTGATTCAGATTGATTTGTAGCGGTGACCACCTGTTACTAAACTTCCTAACAGAATTCTCTTAATTCTTTATACGGCGAATACTTTGCTATTATCAACTTCTTCTGCTGCTTCTCTCACGCTGGTTGCGTTATTCTTGACTTCCCTACATTTCGGACTTAGAAATCTTTACTACCTCTTCTTCGTGCGCAATAACACGTCTTTTCCCTCGTAGTATGACTGTAGAAGTGATTTTCTCTTACGCTGGTTGCGTTATTCTTGACTTCCCTACATTTCGGACTTAGAAATCTTTACTACCTCTCCTTCACGCGCACTAACACGTCTTTCCCCTCGTAGTATGACTGTTGAAGTGATTTACATTTCGGACTTAGAAATCTTCCCTACTTCTTCTTCACGCGCCCTAACACATCTTTCCCCTCGTAGTATGACTTTTGAAGTGAAGTTTCGTCTACTCTGCGATTCCGTTCGTACTTTATTCTGATCCCTACTCTAACCCTTATCACATGACCAAAATAACTCACCCTTCTTCCTATTTCTCAAATCTTACATTATTATTGGTTTCTCATTTTATTTCGATTTTTCTTTATTGGTTAGCAAAACTCATCGAACTCATTGTCGTTACATCCCACCGTGAGTTGGGTCACGCCTACCCTGGGCTCTTTGTAACGGTATACATCGTTATCGCCTCAGCAAAGTAAATCCTTTTAGGTCTTACGCTTGACCGCATCTAGAAAACCTTATTGTTCCTACACATTTTTGCTTATAGTTCTCAGACATTGAACCTTTCCTTAAACAAAGAGGCTAACGGTCACCTCTTCCTGTCTCCCCGACTTGTGTTCAGATTTTACAGAAATATTTTCTCTCCCTTACATGGATTCTAGCATGTTAGTTGTCTTAAATTATATTCTTCCCATCTTATTCTTAATTAAACCGCTATTTTAATCATTACTCTAATTTCATTCTAATTTCATATTAATATAACAATATTTTATATTAGTTTAGCAAAGCATTTTCATTAATTTATCTTCTTTTTTAATTCTCGTGATTTCAGTTCATTCGCCGCCTCCTAATCGCTGTCTGATACTGCGGTTACACGCTCTGTATGATTACTTCTAATGTCTAGCCAAACAATGTAAGCTGGTGATCCAAGAAAATTATAGTAATGAATATACCTATATTATTACTAAGGCCCGGAAGTTTAGCCCCCTAAAAAAGTTTACCGCAGGTTAGTAGTGACGGGGCTATACGATACCTGCGTCTCGTAAACATAGGGGAGGAAGTTGAGTGTCATGCAGTCGTGCACGTACTCATACAACCAAGTTCACGGGCAACGGTAATCTATCAAACGTAGTCACACGACGGGCACAGTGTCATAAAATATATTGTGCATTTATCCATAAATTACACAAAACAAGTCCATCTTTTCCAGATATATGAATATAAACCAAAGAAGCCCGCCTCGGTAGCGTAGATGGTCGTGTGCCTGTCTCACGTTCAAAAGGTCCCGAGTTCAAATCTCGATCAGGGCGAGTTACCTGGATAAGACTTTTCCGGGGTTTTCCCTTATCCTGAAAGACCAATGGCGGGTAACTCTAAGCTCCATGGACCCCGGACTCGTTGACAATACCACATTATGTCTGTGCATATGCGTCAATGTAGTCTTGCGTCGTGGCATAGCGGGCTAAGGCAGCATGCCTCGGCCCCTGGCCACGGAAAGCTGCCCGGGTTCGATCCCACCCACGTGGTGGGGATTTTAGGTCCCAGGTATAGGACCGCTGCCCTCTCAGCATCGTGAGGAAAGTGAGGAGCTTGCCTAGGTAAGCGGCCCAGGTCACGGAAACCAACATTCCGGCTGGGGGATGTCGAGATGCTGACCACATCTCCTCCCCGTATCGGTTGGATGATCGTCCACCTCTGCCGTGCGTAAGTGGGCGTGAGGCCGGCAGTCGGATTGGTAGGCCTTGGCCCTCTAAGGGCTGTCGTGCCATGGGTTATTATTATTATTATTATTATTATTATTATTATTATTATTATTATTATTATTATTATTATTATTATTATTATTATTATTATTATTATTATTATTATTATTATTATTATTATTATTATTATTATTATTATTATTATTATTATTATTATTATTATTATTATTATTATTATTATATGCCTCAATGTACCAACAATTACATGCGCTACAGCCTTCCCCATACAGCTGTCGTTTGGTCTATGGAAACGCATATTCTGTTGTGGGACACGAAGTTTCTAATATCCTGAAGTACGTCTAGGTAACCCTAAGCTCTATGGACCCTGAGCTCATTTGAGCATCATTTCACCCATTTCATTCATTGTCCGATAGAACTTAACGTTGGAGGACGTAAATTTAAAAAAAAAAGACGTTCTTCGTAGCACAACGTTAGGTATTCCTTGCATATTGTAGTCTCGGATGGCGATATTTTTTCTGTATATTTTTCTTAAAACTGCTTGAAATAACTATTTCAATCTTCCAGAAGGGGATGTTTGCTCCCACTTTCAAAATGCACAGATCATGAATAAAAAAAAAAAAAAAACACTGCGTCTGCATTAAGGCTAGACGCTGAAGGCACATTTTCGGCTCTCTTTCTATGTTTACCAACAGCACGAGTTGATGGCTAGCTCAGATGACGCTCTATACCTCGTGCACAGCTAAAGAGTACGAGATTTATTGGCCCCTGGTTTTTAGAAAGAGAAAGAAATACGTACTCGCGATCTCTTTCTAACCCACCCCTCTTTTATGGCCAGCCAGACCAGGGCAGACAGATCAGTGACGGATGATCTTCTTCGTCCTCCAAATTTGGTTCCTGTTCCCCTTCTTCATTGTAAGAAATTTCAAAATTTTCCTTATATTTCCTCTCTGAATCATCTTCTAAATTAATTATGAATCCATCACTAATTTCATCTATTAATCCCTCTCTCTCCCTATAAAACTGTTCAATCTTTTCGAAATATCCCCAAGCTTCCCTCCAAATTTGTTCGGACACTCTATCTACTACACTATCAAACAACACTTTTACGTCACTATGCTTAAATGATATGTTGTGTTTTGGGACGTCATTCTTTATCTGTGCCGATATAAGTTCTGTAGCACTAAAGAACAATGATATAGTGGTAGTCTATTAGAGCGTGGTCGTATATTTGCGCTATGCGATCTACTTCATAAATTTTAAGACCGCATTTTTCCAGCTTTAGTTCGTAAAGTGGAATGCGGACCAAATTCAATATTATTGCCACGGATCATGACTCCAGCGTTAAGTCATATCGGACGGTGAATGAAATAGGTGAAACGATGTTCAAATGCGTCCAGGGTCCATGGAGCTTGGAGCTTAGAGCTACCCGACTTTCGTCTGTAAGGATAAAGGAAAACCCTGGAAAAAAACCTTATCCAGGTAACTCACCCTGACCGAGATTCGAACTCGGGACCTCTTGAACGTGAGGCAGATATGCTACCATCTACGCTACCGGGGCGGGCAGCCATGACTGCATTATTGATTTAAGTGATGACGATATCGGAGCCTGCTGATTGGAATACACTCATAAGATGCTTCTCTATTACTATAGCCCTATTGAGGGTGGGGGGATGTTGGGTAACAACTAAAAATAAACCAATTTTTAAATGTTTCACTATCCATTTCTTCATGACAGTCTTTGCTTCATTTTGATTTAAAACTCTGAAGAGCGTTGGAATAAAGCCCATCAAACGCACCGCGCTGGACTTTGCCTATTGGGTTCCGTAGTGGAAATTCAAAATCGTCCTCTTCACTTTTCCACACTTTGCTTTTGTATAATTTATATTGATCCACGTTTCATCTAAGTAAATAATAGGGGCACCGGAAAACATTATCTCTTTCATTTTTTTTAGAAATGCGAATCATTTTGCACAACGTCTGGCCGTTCCTCAAAAATTTCCCTCCGCGTGAATTTTATACAAATCTAAATTTCATTATGCTCCACACAGATAAGGTTGGCTTTCTGCATTTTAGGGCCTCGAATTCGTCTGCAAAAAAAATTTGGACATTAATCTGTAACCGCAGTATCAGGCAGCGATTAGGAGGTGGCGAATTAATCGAAATCCGATAATTAAAAAAGAAGATAAATTAATAAAAATGCTTTGCTAAACTAATATAAAAATCTTTTTATAATAAAATGAAATTAGAATGGATAGAGTAATGATTAAAATAGCAGTTGACTTAAATAATAAGAAGGGAACAATGTAATTTAATATAACATATATACTAGCATCCAGGCAAGGGAAAGAAAATATTCTTGTAAAACATTAAAACTGTACATCTCTGAGAGACAGGAAGGGAGGACCGTTATCTGCTCTGTGCTAGTAAAAGTTCAATGTCTGAGAATTATAGAATATTTCCAGCCAGGAATGTGTTGAGACAAAGGGCTTTCAAAATGCAGTTGAGCATGAACGCTAAAGGAATACTTCGCTGATTTGATAACGATGTATACCGTTACAAACAACTCAGGGTAGGCGTTCCCCAACTCAGGGTGGGCTGAACGTCAATGAGTTAGATGAGTTTTGCAAACCAATGCGAAAATTCAAAATAAAAGAGAAACCAATAATAATGTAACATTTGAGAAGGGTGAGCTAGTTTGGTCATGTGATAAAGTTAGAGAGGGGGTCAGAATAAGGTTCGAACTGAATCGTGAAGTAAGAAAAACTTACTTAAAATGTGATACTACGACAGGAAGGACGTGTTCATGCGCGTTAGGAAGAGAAGCGAAGATTTATAAGTCCGAAATGTAGGGAAGTTAAGAATAGCGCAACCAGCGTAAGTGGAAGCAGCATTAGAAGTTTATTAGAGCAAAGTAGTCGCCGTATAAAGAAGAAATAGAAACCGCACGGAAGTAAATTTAAACAAGTAATCCAGGGTTTCAAGTAAAATTGAATTTATGATAGGAATTTTACAAACAGTTGGTCACCGATACAAGTCGATAAGCTAACTTAGTAGGAATTAAACCAAATAATTCTGCAACAAACTAAGTGTTATTAATACGACTGAGTAGCCAACAACCACCAAAATCCATTTCCTACAACCATTCACCTGAGGATAAGAGAACTCATAGCTCCAATTAGAGCCCAATCAATTTAACAATGGCCCAAACGACCTTGTTGTCGACGGGCCCTAAAACACCACACACACGCACGCACGCACGCACGCACGCACACACACACACACACACACACACACACACACACACACACACTCAATTTAACACTGGTATGCGGGTTTGTCGCAAATCACAATTTCCCTGCCATCTGATCTTATAGATTTTCCCTTTCTTCCCACGCCTCCTAGATCTAACACAGACACTAAGTACTATTCCCAACACTATGTTTAGAAAAATCAACAAATTCTAAAAACATGTTTCACATTTCCATCACGCTAACAACCGATGCTTCACTTGCAACACCACTGATGGCTGCTTGTGTTTACCCTCATACCACAGCAGGTAATTAGGAAATATAATAGGGCTTTCAAAGGGACTGACCATTTCAAGGGAAGAAACCCAGCGCCCGTGCTAGACAAGTGCAGAAAGTGCCAAGTTAAATCTCGTGCATTATAACTTCACCAATTTTTGGCTAAACTTCCGGGCCCTAATTATTACGCTGGACAAGCCACGACCTAGATAGATAGTTTTAGAACCATGATAGGGGAATCTTCAGTAACTGCCCTACTGAGGTATTAAATGAGAAACAAACCAGCCTTAGGGATACTAAAAAGAGAAAATAACTGTACACGGTTGTAATTTACAGAACTGGATACAGCATTTAATCATGCCGGACAAAGAGAAAAATTTACCTGATATGTCACATCAATTAACAGCATAATTATAATTCATCCGTTACTGGTTGGCATAGTGGTAAACCACTCTTCTAATTCAAGCTCTGATAGCTGATCAGTTCTCAGGATTCAAGAAAAGGAATCACAAAAACAACTAGTATGTATTTGCGTATGTTTGGTTTGGAGTGATGTTTATAACATTAGCTGACACTCATTTCTTATTCAAGGAGAAGACAAGGTGTTTTATTAGCAAGTATAATATGAATTCTGGAAAATTTATATTGCTAGGCAAGATCATTTAGATTCCACGTCTTAAATTTCAAAATCTGGAACAACGGTCATCTGGTCATCCCAAAAATGAGGATGTCATTTTAATCTTCTGGCCAGCTGTCACATTACTTAATCGCTACTAACCTCCTCAAAGCAAACATGTACATGAACTATTAGATTCTGATATATTACAGTCGTGCCAATGTACGATACACTATAACCTATTTCATGCCTTGTGCATTCTACTGTTATTCATCAAAGTTTTTTTTTCTATCTACTTCGAATTAACCATTGTGAATGTTGGCAGAACTGGTTAATTCGTATTATGATATATGATATATTTATTGTATATATTCCAAAATTTTACAATTTACAACTTTTGGATACATTTATATGTCGTTACCTTGTTGCTACCTTGGCTTACATGACACCCTGGTCTTTTGCTCTGCCAGATAGCTCCTAACCTCCATACCTCCTTGATTACTTAATTAGTCCCTTTCTTCCCCCTCTTCCTTTCTTACATTTTTTTACATTTCTGGCCCATTTTTCTTTTATTCTGCAAAAACTCACCAATACTTCTTACCTTCTTTTCCTCCCTGCCCGTTAACATTTTTATAGCTACTATCCTCTTCTCTACGTTCTCCCATTTTTCTTCCCAAACATTTTTTTCTCCATATTGCAACCTCCTCGCACTCTGTTACATAGTGTGCTATACTTTCTTTTCCCCCACACAATTCACAAATTCCCTTTTCCCTACTTCTTATCCCTCTTAGAAATATTGTTCCTGTTCTCATCCATGCTAACCCTTCTCTCTCTTGCCTATTGCAGTAATCTACATATGCTTCTCGTCCCCAATGTCTTTTTATTTGCTTGCAAAATTGTAATGATTTCATATTTTCTAGACTTCCCCATATTTCCTGTCTTTCTACATCTTCTATTCTGCATTTTACCAATTTACCCACATCGCGTGTAATCCTTTCCTGTAATCTCCATATATCTCCCATTCCTATTTTTTCCACAATTCCTCCTATCTCTGCCCACCAACTATTTGAGTTCTCTAATCATTTTTGCTGTCTCATGCATAATTTCATAATTTTGCCTTCTTCTTTAACCAAACTCCTATACCAAAATGTTATTATTCTTTGCATTATTATTCCATTTCTTCTTGTCTTTCCTAATTCTACTAAAGCTACTTCCCTAGGTGCTGACCTTGGTAAGCCTAGTAGCTCTTTACAAAACCTTCTGTAGTTTTGGTCCACCGTTTTGTTTACATCTGTGCCCCCCCCCCTCACCTCCACTGCATACAACATTTTGGCTTCAACTAGTGCTTCGTACATACTTTCTAACCATCTGGTTGCCATTTCTAGCCTATATTTGCATATTCTTATTCAATTCATTGCCGCCCTTCCTTTTGCTTCAATTTTTCTCCTGTGTGCTCCCCACTTTCCATTGTTATTCAACCTCACTCCTCAAATCCATTGACTACTTCTACCCTTTTGCCATTTAGTACCCACTTTTCATCTTTTTATAGTTTAACTCCCTTCTTGAAGACCATAACTTTCGACTTATTTATGTTTATTTTTATTCCCCACTCTTCACAAAATTTCTGCATTTCATATATTGCCTTCTGCAATACTACTATCGTTATAAAGGATACAGGAGACTAATACGATGTTCATCTGTTTTGTATATGCCTGCCTCAGGGTTTCTCAATATTTTTTCTTCAAAACAAGAAAGATTAGTTAAGTTTATAAATATTTAATGATTAATATATTCCTAAACCAGCAGCACATTAAATAAACAAAACCAACATTAATTAATACTAAGTACCTGTTCATCTTACCAGAAAGTGTATTTTGTACGATATTTTTGCACCGGCTTTAAGTTTACGATTACATTTTGCATACTCTACAAATTCCTGAACCAACTGACACTAATCTGTAACTCAGCTTTTATTACGTATACATCTTAATGGTTCATATCATGCGACCATTTGTTGTTCATCAACGAAAATATTCGTTCAATATGAGCGTTAGATACTGTTATACTGAGAACAAACCCGAGAATTTTATCTCATGAATTCTAGTACCTCTGGATTTTGTCTCAGTAATCACACTTTCTCACAAAAGTACCCTCAATAGAGATTACGGAACAATTTGCATCGTTTAAAGAACATAATTCATCACAAAGTTTATCCTCATTAATATCAATATCAAAGTGAACAAGAATGTTTTGAAAATTTGAATAAGTATGAATATAGAGCTTCGTAAAACTGGACAAAATTAATTTGAATTTCTAAGTGGCAAGTTCTAACATGTTTAAAACTTCCTGTGTACTGCTTCCAAAAAAAAATCATCTTCTTATCGATCCAATATCTTTTTTCATCAAAGCTTCAACAGTAGTAACTGCTTCCATATTAAATCTGAAATTTCATGGTACTTAGAAGTTTTAAAAAGAAAAAAAAATGTAGACATGCCTCAAGCAGGTAGTTACATTATATCTGACTCCTCATCCATATTGTTTCAATGGCTTAGAGGTTTCGTTTGTACCTTGAAAATTACTTGTTAGTAGTTCGCACTATCAAGTGCTGGTGTGAGGGACAACCATCGAGATACCATATGCCTGATGATGATGATGATGATGATGATGATTTTTTGTAATTTACGTACACCAACGTTGTCATATCGGACGTTGAATGGAAAGGGTGAAACGATGCTCAAATGTGCCCAGGGTCCGATATTTGTCTTTTTAAGATAAGGGAAAGTCCCGGAGAAAACCTTATCCAGGTAAATCGCCCTCACCGAGATTCGAACTCGGGACCTCTTGAACGAGAGGCAGACATACTACCATCTACGCTACCGAGGCGGGCTGATGATGCTGATACTGTTGATGATAATGACGACGACGTTGTTGTTGATGATGATGTTGATGATGATCATGAATGTATGTTTAGGGTGCTCAACTGCTTGGTCATCAGCGCCCTTTGAAAACTAATTATCGCGAAAATCATAACAGATAATTATAAAACGTATGCATACATTCTAAATGAAATCACAAATAAAATAAACACCCACAGTAATGGCAAAAGCCAAAGAGATATAAAATTTATAATAGATAAAAGGCATAAAACACTATGTCCGTCCCTAAAATATACGAGGGCTGTTCAATAAAGAATGACCACATTTTTTTTTTTTTTTTTTTTTTTTTGGACAACGTACCTTTATTCATCCTCATAATTTTGATGGCCATTCTCAATATAGTCTCTCCTGAACGCGATGCACATGTCCCAGCGTTTCTGCCAGTCCTCAAAGACATGCTGGAAACCATTTTTGAGAGATCCTTCAAAATTGTCTCCGCAGCCTTCACCACTGCTTCTGATGATGGATAATGCCTCCCACGAAGGCGTTTCTTCAAGTTAGAGAATAGAAAAAAGTCACATGGGGCTAAATCCGAACTATAGAGAGGACGAGGAATGCACTTCACGTTGATTTTTGCAACATATTCAGCAACAACATTCTCAATATGCAGCCACGCATTATCATGGTGCAGCATCCAGCCTGCTTCATGGAAATGTGGTCTTTTGCGCCTGATATGGACTTGCAATGTTTTCAGGACATCTCTGTAGTATTGTCCAGTTACTGATGTGTGTGCAGGTACAACATGCTGATGACCCATTACATGAATATCAAAGAAAGAGATGTCCATAACTTTCCCCAGCAGAAGCAACCACTTTTGATTTTTGGGGGGTTGGTGATGAAAGAGATTTCCACACTGAGCTTTGCTGTTTGCTCTCAGGATCAAAATAATGTAGTCAAGTTTCATCAGCAGTGATTACGTCTGAAAGAAACTCCGGATCTTCCTCTAACATCAATATTAACTGCATGCAGACGCGCATGCAAATGTCCTTTTGTTCGGGAATCAACAGTCTTGGAACCCCTCGCTCACAAACATGTCTCATGGGTAATGTTTCTGTCACCAACTTGTGGGTGACACCCAATGAAATGTTCAGTATTTCGTCGATCCTCTCTCACAATGGCAGCAGCAGTGTTGATGTTTTCTTCCCTAAGAACAGTAACTGGAGCATCCGGTCCACCTTCCTTTCGCATTGATTGTCTCCCCTGTTTAAACATTTTAAACCACCTTTGAGCTGTGCTGTAGGAAAGAACAGACTCCCCATAGGGCTCCTGTAACATTGTATAGACCTCAACTGAAGATTTGTTGAGACGAAAGCAGAATTTCAAAGCCGCATATTGTTCCTCGCGTGTTACCTCCTTTGCAGCGGTAGGCGATACTGAACATGTCTGAACTTGCCTGGTTCTCACAGGCGGGAACCAGGAGTACCAACAATGAAACTACTATGTCGTGTTTGTTTCACATTAAGCTAACAGAATATAGTAAGATTGAATTTTAGTGCGAAAAATTATGACCGTAAAAAATTATGATCATTCTTTATTGAACAGCCCTCGTATATCTCACCATGAAAAACAATTTAAAAACCTTATGCACTGCTTTGTGGTCGCCCGCAAAAACATAAAAGAAAAGAACAATACAATATGGATTCGTGCTCTGTTACTGCTAATTCAATTCAATGGTACGCAAAATGACCGTAAGTTATGTTTTTAAGAAATGCGCGGCAGGTGTATCAACAGTGACATTTTCTGAAATCGTTAGATTCGACTTCACGGGCTAAATGAAAACGGGAGACGGATGATAGCCTAAAACATTGACGAAATAAGGGAGTTCCCGTAAATACGGGAGAGTTGGCGGACCTAACCTGCTTTGATGTTACATATACTTTACATGTCCTGAAAAAAAAAGCGGCATTTAAAAACGGATTGCTTAAAATGACGGAAAATTCAAAGGATTGGCGAATACTTTTGGTTATTTCTATCTCAGCGATTTTCTAGTTATACAAAAATATATAAAGTTCAATAAATAAACAAGATATTCACAGAAAATTTAAGATATTAATTTTTAATGATACATATGTGTTAAGAGAAAGTGTTGGTGTATAAGAGTCTTCTGAATCTAAAACTTGAGTATTAGAATTTCCATATGCAAACACAGACTGCAGCCAACTGCACTCATTTAAATGTAAGATTTAACACTTGTTCACAGCATTGACATCACGCAATTCGTCAGCTTCTATCAAAATACAGTAGAGGCTATAATGAAATGATGATGGCACAGATAAAATGTTTTTTTTTTCTTATTTTTCGGGATTTAAGCATCCAAAGCCTTTGTATAAGTCACAAAAGACGCACTGCAGAGGTCGAACCCTAATACATTACTCCGTTTTTTAGAGAAAGTAACGGGTAGCAGAAGCAATACGTCGAAGGCAACTTCGAAAATATGTCTACTTATACTTCCTTTACGCTTTAGGTAGCAAAGTTTGGGCAAGTATTGACTTCTTTCCGAGAACTCTATATCAAGACTTCATCAGAAGTGCAGTTTTGAGATTTCCGGAATTACCTAATAAAAATTATAACATCTTCCAAAGTTATGTGTATGTGTGTGTAAGAGAGAGGGAGGGAAGGAAAGACAGAGAGGAAATGAGAGAGAATGCGTAGTTCAGCCATACATCCTTTAAACATCCCTCCGAAATCAAATCTCTCTTGCTTACGGAAGACTAATCAGTATTTACCTCTAATAATGATTTTCATTAAAACTTCATGTAAAGTCTGTCTAATCAACGCGAGTGCAGTTACTTTACAAAGGAAACGGACCCTACCTCCCACTAATGACCGTCATAAATCTATCTCCATATTTCAGAAATAGAACACTGTCGTTGAGGACCAATATCAGCCCTGATTATCTGGAAATGACAGTCGCATGTTTACTCCACGTGGAGTCTGAGTTGCCAAAGTTCTAACTTCCAGTTGATCTGTTTCATTACGTGCAGCAATTCGTTGTGTGTCACGATGTGGAGACCGTGGGAGGGAAATACAGTAACAGTTATTTTACTCGTAAATGGTAAATTTGTTGAAACATTAGAAGTAGATATAATATTTTAATTATTAGAGTTTCTAGGGTTAAGATTCAGAAGTAGTTTAATTGTTTATTCTGAAAACAGCCGGCAACCCGCTTAAAACGGCTCATTCGTCAGCCTCTGATAAAAATTAACCAATGTAACTGGTATTGTCCATTCCCACACCTATTCTTGCCCGCCGCCAGAGCGTAGTTGGTAGCGCGACTACCTCACGTTCAAGGGGTCTCGAGTTCGTGTCTCGGTCAGGATGAGTTACTGGAAGAGGTTTTCCGGGGGTTTCCCTTATCCTGAAATATGAATGTTGGGTAACTCTAAGCTCTGTGACCCAGGATTCATTTGAGCATCATTTCACCCATTTCATTTTTTGTCTGATATGACCTAAAAAGAATCAACCCATTCTACAGCTCGTCAAAGTGGCAGAAGAGTAATTCAAAGCTGCAGGTATCGGAGACGGCATCAAACGTGTCGTACACTGAGGAGATATTATCCAGCTGAAAACTTTGTAACTACAGGAAAAAATGCATGGCCCATTAAAATACAGTTGGTCAAATTATTTTTTTTATAAGCATTAACCGATTCATTCTCTGTAGTATGCTTAAGCTGAACCTGCGTAAACCTCAATTTTGTCGCTGTTTAAACCTTTGAACATACACAAATTGCTTGCTCTCTCTTTCTCGCGTGATCATTACAAATATCTACTGGTAGAAGATGAATGTTCCATGTCTTGCACAGTCCATTTTATAGCTAGACAAACATCGTAACTAAGGTGTTCAAGCAGAAAAGCGGAATCAATTCCTATCTCATGATTTACTCCACATGGGGAAGACATTCCGATGTATCTATCTAAAGTTAAATCTGAATTCAATTCTCTTGGAGGCCGCACCGTGGCCGAGTGGTTAGACCACTCAACTCTCACCAAAATGTCCCAGGTTCGAGCCCAGGCGACCACATGTGAGATTTGTGGTGTACAAAACGGCGTATATTCGGATTTCCTCCGGGGGTTCCGGTTTCCCCCGCCATATCATTTCACCGATGCTCCATCTTCTTTTCATGTTTCATAAGTTTCACAGCCTGCGGTGCCGCATGTAGTAAAAGCGGGCGTTCAACACTACAAAATAATCCTATTAGAGGAAAGCGGAGTGGCAACCAACTCTACAAAGGATTGCGACCTTTGTACAAAAGTCTTATCTATACGAATTTTAAGTGAGGGTTTTGTACTTATATTTTGTTCCATGCAGTATTAACAATAAATGAACAGTACCAGTGGAAATTTGTTTGCTGTACAATGCATTCTTCTATTCTGTAGTTCAGAAACACCCGCATTTGCACTGAGTTACTATACGAGTATGTAAATTGTGCCACAAAGGAACGCATGGATAATAAACTGAGTTAATTACTGAGTCACTCGTGCAAAAATGTTCTGTTGCCTATATGTGCTACATTAAAAGGATTCTCCTAGCACAGACGTACCCGTCTGCCCGTCCTCGAAAGCGCTTTGGTACTCTAGCATCGGCCTACCGCTGCAGTGTCGAGATGACAGAGGCAGCCACATATTGCTCCGTTAACAAACGCACATTATCGCCCGGAGAGGGGTTTCCCGTAACTGGGGGGCGCAAATGACTTAAGCTGTCGAAGGACCTTAAACCCTAAGTACCTTAAAGACACAACAGATAAAGCGTTCAGAGAATTAAAGGAACTTAAAAATATGCTGGAAAAAATTAGTGGGATAGATAAAGGTAATAAAGAAGACAAAGTAAGCAACACATTAGAGGAAATTATGAGAGAGCTCCTGTAATAAAGAGAAGAGTAGAGAATTTAAAAGGTAAGTACAGAAGATACAACCCGGTGTTTACGACAATTGAGAAGAATGCAGGAAGGAAAGCGAGATGTGAAATAGAAGATATTTTAAAAGGACCACTAGGAATGGAGGTGAGAAGATATGAGATATAATACTTTTTGTTTTACAGGAGAAATGGAGAAGGAAAATATTAGCAAGGTTTACAAACACAAAAATAGTTTTCAAGGTGATAAAGCAGGCGAAGAAACTAAAAGGCGCTGACATCTATATTAACAGAGACTTGACCTATGAGCAAAGAGAACTATTAAAAGGGATAACAGAACATAAAAGAGATGCTCAAAAACTTAATGAATGTGTATATAAGGGCGCTCAATTGCAGAGATTATCAACAACCTTTGAAAAACTCATGGCAAAAGCCAGATATAAACCATACTATAAATTAAGAAAACTGTAAATAAAGTCACAAATAAAACACATGTACATAATTAAGGCAAAAGCCACACAAAAATGAAAAAGCAGTATATCGCCAAAAGGCATAAAAAACCGTTCTCTTCACTATATTCTAAAATCCAACTTTGATAAATATTCAAAAACCTTCTCCACTGTTTTGTTGAGATCCGCCAGCATCTCTGCATAGGTGGCCGGCAGCTGTAGAGACGTCCTAGGTGTGCTAGGCAAAAATACTATAGCAACACATGACCGACGGATAACTTCGTTGCAAAACGGACAAACTGGAGCAGGGTCCCTTCCTAACAAATTAATATGCGTAAAAAAACAATATTCAATGCGCAACCGAGTCAAACTCACTTCCTCTCGACGAGAAGAACGACAGGAAGTAACCCAGGGAATCGGAAGTTCTTTCGATGTTCTTAGATTATTTCCGCAGAGATTGGACCATTCTTCCCGCATTCTTCAAGCATTCACTCCTGTTAACCTTGCTAGCACACAGAAAGACTGAAGAGAATGAAAATAGATATGAAGTGCTAGTTTGCTATTATGTCAGGTTGCTGAATCAGTATGCCTTTCTTGCAAAAAATGTGTTGTACTGCTGCAAAGTGCTTGACAACCATCATGCATAAACCACATAAATCACTGCAGTTATGCATATTTTGTGTTATTAACTATGTAAGACTTAACACTACCACTTTATCAACTACCCCAGCTTCTGATAAAAAGGCTTTGGTTTATTCTCAATTTAATATTTTACTTTTATCACATTCCAAAGACATTTAAAATAAGTAAAAACTGCATCAAAGTTTTATTTAAAAATTATAAAAATAAATGGTTATTCTATTATGTAATGAAATAAGGACTATTACTACAAAATGAGATTTAACACATTATTCTGCAATAAAGGGTTCCCAAGATATGTTGACTTAAAACGTCACAAAATCAATTGATATAATAAATTTATCATTCAATATTGTGAGAACCATTTAGTTTTAGATGTTAACGTTTGCCTCTACGAACAGGAGAAATTAAATTGAAACACCAAATACAAGGTTTCTGCAATTTGATTTCACATCAAATGTTCCATATGTATAATATATAAAAAATTCTAACTTCAGGTATGAAATTTTAGTAGGTATTTCAGTGAACTGATAAAAAAAAAAGAACAGTAATACACACACAACACAAATAGCTTGAATAAATTTTCATCTTTGAGATGCACAATGAACAAACTCTAGTCTTTACAGCTGAATGCAGAAAGTGGTGGTGTGCGAGTATAATACAGATGATAAACGTAGCCTTCAGCAGGCCATTCACACTAGTGTGCAGGGGAAGAATACCGAACTCACTGTAGTGAAAGCGGATACTGAACTGCAGCACTACCATAGACCAAACACATGTGCCATTTCTACAAGATGGTTCTGATTTTCTTTCTTGTTTGTTTGGAGATGTAAGAAGTGCTCAGCTTGTTCCAGATTACTTCTGCTTCTACACACCGAATACATTTTTCTTTTTATCCTAGAATAGCTGCATAAGTAAAGAAATCTGCTTTCTGTCACCTTTTTTCCTCCTTTTAAGGTCCTGATTTTTCACCCATTTTCTCCAGAGGGAGGAGATAATCAGGCCCCCTCAGCTCACCTTAAAATTCCTCAGTTTCTACACTACATTTTTTGGTATCACTTTACTTTGTTTTACCAAAAATAACTTTATCTGGCAGGTAGATGCAAGCTTATTATCGTAGAATCCCGCAGTTTCTATATAAAATTCTTTCTTTCCCTTTGTGTGAATGTCAAGTAATTTTCCCTATAGATAAAAGCAGCTTGCATTTCAGGATAATCTACCTTTGCCTTCACTTTTCTCTGTAGAAAGTGGCCTATATATAAGCCTTTCCCTCACTTTTTTCTCAATAGAAAATTACCTTCATGTTAGCCTGTCCCAGCCGACTTTATTTATTTATTTATTTATTTATTTATTTATTTATTTATTTACTTTCCACTTTTTTCTATATGAAAAGCTGCCTTCATGTGTTGCTCTCTCAGCCTAATTGTTCAACACAATACAGCTTGCATGTTAATTTACCCAGCCTATAGTCATACTGCCATCTTCTATCTGTATCACAATCATTAATTTTAATTTTAATTGCAACGACTAGCCTAGACACTGTTGCTGTATTTGGATTAGATTATTTTGTATTATATGTTCATTGTAAGAATTTCGTCTGCTCCCAGTCATAACCAATTACACAAGTAACTCTCAGGTAACTTCAGCATTTACAGTTGTAATATGCTGCTTCAGTTTGTAGCTTATAAGGCTTATTCATGTTTTATGTACTGTACCTTACAAAAATGAAGCATTCTTCTTTTGCTAAATATATATGCACACTTAGGGATATTAAAATAAATACTATATACACTTTACAATGCACAGCATTTACTTTATTCATTTTGTAATACAAACATATGAAACAAACAGTAAATTAATATTCAAGTTTTGCTCCTTGACTTATAAACATGGAAAACTGAAGTAAAAAATAAACTGAGGGTAAAGAAAAATGCACTACATGTAAAGTATAGGAATGTGTAAATCTTGAATGAAATACAAAATAATTTCACTGTTAAGGCTATTTTTATTGACATTCATATAGCCTTAACAGCACATGTGTTCACAACCAAACTATATGAGAATGTTTATGGTGGAGAGAAGTGTCCTTAAGTTCAATAAGCTTAAGTATAGACACTTATTTTCAGCATTATTTCTTTCCTTTTTCTCTGCTATGTTTCAAAATCATCTCATTGTATGTACGTATAAACAGTGTATATATTTCTGTATTTGAGCATACAATCATATTGTACCATTTTTAGTTTACAGCCTGGGAGCTATATGAGAGGTTTATACTAACATACAAAGTAAGAATACATTCATACACAATGCAGGGCATTAAAACATAGTAAACAGGGCCTGAGATTCTACTCTTATTTCCAAACAACATTTATATTTTCACAACCTTCATAGAAAAGTCCAGATTTTCTCTCATAGCTATTAACACTCAGAATAACATGTGGTTCCAACTATTAACCCAAGTTCTATGTATGAATAGAAAGAAAATCACCATTATGAATTATTGCAAACAAATTACTGGGTAACTCATTGAACCTTTTGCTGATTTATGTCACTGTACAGTTCTTATAACAAAAATGTAAAAATAATTTATACATTACTAAAACTATACACTTAGATAATAACAAATATAAACTAAACATACTACAAATGTGTTTATAAATCAATCCCTCTGTACAACAAACATACAGCATAATCCTTTGGAGGATAAAAGCATATTCTATCATCATATTTCACATGGGTTAACAAATGTAGGTATTTGACTAGATAAAATTCATCATATTGTAATACTCTCCATTACACATACAATCAATTGGCTTTGGTTTTAATGAACTTAAAATTACACACAAAAAAGCAAACATTTTTGTACATTGCATTCTTACAAAGTTAATTTCACGTCCACTTTGATAAACAATTGACATCACATAAATGTAAAGGGCTTCAATACAATAAGTGAAATAAGGACATATGCATTATTGTTTATAAAGTCTCTTAACATCTGAAGTTACATGGTCCTTTTTTTGCAAGGGAAATGGAATCTTCAAAAACCTTGCTTGACTCTTACCACATTTTAAACCCAAATTGCAATTCTTACTGGATGTATCGTCTGCGAAAATTTGTTTAACTCTCAACTCCAAAATAAGTAGGTTTTAATAAACTATTTATGCAGTGTTACCAACACTAAAATAAGTCATATGTCTTAATCACATATTAGAAAGAAAAACTAGTCCAGTCATAAAATGATAGAAGCACCTACATTTCCCAAAAAGTATGAATACTAACTTCTCTTCTCCTTTCTCATTTAACCTCCTTTGTATGGAGGACTTACATCCCCGGCACTTACAAGTAGGTAACTCATTTCAGATGCTTGTCAAGGAGCAGACAAACTGTGGGTAAGAGAGAGCAGACAGGATGGGTGATCAGAGGAAAGGTGATGATGGAGCATTTGGTGGAAACAATGGAGGGGTAAACTGGAGAATCCAGAGAAAACCTTCCTAAGCTTTGTCCACCACATAACCCATATACGGTCCCCTGGAAATGAACCCAGGCTACCTTGTGAGAAATTAGTGATCTAACTACTCATCCACAGCACAGCCCAGCAATCCTATTCTGTGTTATGTAAATAATTCCTTTTCTGTTCCTAACGTTAGTCCATTTCATATCTTAAAAGCATAAGTGGCACGTTATTAAATTTCAGTTCTTTTATATTAAAGAGAGATTGCAAGACAATGTTAGATTATGTTGGAAAAAGTGTCCAATTTTTAATAAATGCTTCATTTTGTTCAAAGAGAATCTAATATGGCTCAATCAGCATACAAACATACACACTCATCCATCTGTGTTTTGTACAGATTTTTATGTCTGGCATATGACATTCTTAGTGTATAATTATGACTTATTATGTAGATTTTCTGCTCAACATTCAAATTTACTTGAGATGGCAAATTGTATGCATAAGAGACAATGTATAGTACCACATCTCTTCATAATTGCCCCTATATCTCTTTCTGTTGTATTTCTTTCATTCTAAACTTTTATGTTTAAAGTAAGCATAAGTATAATGGAAATACTATCCAAGCTTTTGCTGGAATTGTGCAAATGCCTACTGCACTTATTTATTGTCATTTTTGTACGTCATGACATGACAGCTTTACAAATTTGTCTAGAAATGGGAAGTAGTTTCTTTAAGTCAGATTCTTAAGAGTTACCTATTCTTTCAACTGTTTTGATCCTGCTTATGGTGACTTATCAGTACCGTTCACCCTGTTTTTGTTGCCTTTTGCTACCTCATGGAATATTGGAGCCATAGGAGGTGTATTATTCTCTTATGCTTCCAAGAAAAATACAAGAAATCTTAGCAAGCTAGTCAGAATCAGGATAACACTAATTCCTCATAAATGCAAACCTTAGGATTACAACTGACCAATTCACTTGGTAAATGTCGCTTTATTTTTTCTCTATTTGTGTGCAGATCAGGAACAGGGCTTCCCATATATTTCAGATTTTAGTTTTCTTAATAGATTTTCCTTTTAATTGTTGTCTGCTGACAATGCAAGTAACATTATTAGAAAATAATAACGAATTTAATTTTAAGTAAACAAGGGAAATGAGGAATGCATATAACAAAATACAGTTTCTACTAACTTTGCAATGCAAAGTAGTGATAATGGGCTATTTTCATTTCTCGGTATAGCACACTTTTGTCTTTGGTGCATGCATTAGTTGATACTTCTGATTGGCCAATGCTGTACCTGGTAAGAATTTTCTTGCCACACTACTCCTCGCTACTGGTAAAGAGTGAAACTCTAGAGTGATGTCATTTCATATCAAACCTACAGTGACACAGATCCATACAAAAGTAACATAATAGTGCTGCAAACTGACAACTTGTAGTTGCTTCCTTCAGATTTGTAGTTGTTTGTTGTTAGGCAAGACATCTCATTGCATCTTAAATAATAATAAGCATGACTACATTCGGAGTGAACGAACAATTTAAAATTAAAATTTCCTTGCACTGTGGCATAGAGATGCTACCACAGACTGGTAGAATTTTTGCATTTATTTAGACAGAAATAAGAAGTTGGAGCTTGATTTGCATGAAGCCAAAGTATATAAAAATTCTTTTAAATAGTGTTTTAGAGGAATTTATCTCAACTAATAACATACATGCTGTCAAAAGCTTTAAATATGAAATAAATTCTTCTAAAACAGTTTTATTTAGTTAATAATGCAACGATACTGTGTTGAAAAAGAAATAGCTGCTCAGCTGATGTGAATAAATATCTAAAAATGTAAAATATTTCTGAAGTTCTTTCTTAAGGTGATGTGCTGAAATACATGTGGCTAGACAATGATTTCTTAGTATTCTGAAGTATCATGCATTTTAAATGAAATTGATTCTTTCTTTTAATTTTTTATGTTAAAGATATTGTGCTGCTATTAGCCGTAATTAAACACATTGACTTATACTCTGTTCATAGTTTTATTGGGTACTATTACATTGCATACACAATGTTTTTAAATTCCTATTACAAAACCCCAAGGAGGTTGTAAATCATAATTTAATTCCATATTTAAGCTGGTTGTAGGAATGAAGATGTGATTTAGTTAAATTATGTATGATAAACCAATTTTTCCTTAATATAGCTACCTATTAAAATCATAACCAATGTGGATGGAACCATTCTGCCAATTTAAAGTGCTTTCCACACACTACAGACAGAAGTAATATTTATAGACAGAAGAAATAAACTATAAGTAATATTTTCAACTTAAATTTTATAAATTGTATCACTCATCAGCTAAAAACCAAAGACGTGATAACAAAACTCACTAGCAACAAAAGATACATTAGCAACTCCATCTACATTAGGGAAATAACCAAAGAGCAACTAAAAAATATTATAAATGGAGTGAAAAATAAAAAGACTACTGGAAATGATTGCTTATCTGCAGCCTTATTAAAACAATGCACCCCTGTCCTATTAGAACCACTGTTATATATGATTAACTTGGTGATTACAACAGGAATATACCCGGTTGTTTAAAAACGGCTATTGTTAAACCTATCCATAAAAAAGAAGATAGGGAGTCTGTAGGAAATTATAGACCGATTCATCCTGTCAAAAGTAATTGAAAAAGTCATACTAAACCACTTACATTTTATTAAAATAAATACAGGTTATTCAGTAACTCTCAGTAGGTTTTAAAAAAATAGATCAACTATAGATGCTATCACTGAATCAATTGAATATATTATTGAGAATCTAGCTAAACATGTAAAATGAAATTGTATACTATTGGACCAAAGTAAAGCATTCGACAGTGTAGATCATGACATACTATTGGATAAACTGTATGATTGTGGAATAAAAGGAATCGTCTACAACTTAATCAAATCATACTTGACAAACAGAACACAGAAAGTAAAAATTACTCACGTTACAGATCATCTTTTTAGGAGTTACTACTCAAATTCATTAACAGTTAAGTGTGGCATTTCCCAAGGTTCAAATGCCGTTCTGGAAAATATTTTCCCGCTTTAGAATGACGTAACATTTTTCCATTTGGAAATTGCTGAATTAATAAGGTGAGTCCCTGTAAATATTTTGTTCCAACTAAATCATTGGAAGAGTGTGCAAGCAATAAGTGATTAGGGTTGCAGAGAAAGTAGGCTGAGCAGAGCCCTCGCATGTCAGTCCGACAAGGTCAGTGTTGCGCCCAATGTAGTCAGTGCAAAGCTGTCAAACAAGGTGGGTACAATAAAGTGAGTGCCAGTATGCCTCGTCGACGTCAAAGGGAGCCATATCGGCCTGGGACCAAGTTCGAACAGGGCAGAATAATCGGTCTCTGGGAAGCAGGTTTGTCATACCTTGACATTTCAGCTCATACAGTGCATGCTGCTATGACAGTGATGAGTGTACAGAAGCAGTGGATAGATGAAGGTCATACACAGCGATGAGCGGGAACTGGACCATGAAAAATGACTCAGCACGGGATGACCGTCATCTTGTCTGTATTGTCATAACCGACAATACAGCTTCATCCAGTGTTGGCTCGATGCTGGAGCACTGCAACAGGTGTGAGCTTGTCTGCATCATTGGTTCATCGCCATCTGCTGCAGGTTGGACTGGTTGCACACACGCCATTACGTCGTCTTTCATTGTCCAGATACCACAAGCTCCTCTGACTGCAATGGGCACGTGAACGGCACTGGGGTGCTGAGTGGCAAAATGTACTCTTTTCGGATGAGTCCCGCTTCAATGTGTCCTACAGTGATGGCTGCATATGTATGTGTCTGACAATACCGTGGTGAGCGCAACCTGGAGGGCTGCAATATTGAGCAGCATAGTGGACAAACATCAGGTGTGATGGTTTGGGGCACCATTGGTTACAATAACCAATCTCGTCTCCTATGAATTGAGGGCACTTTGAACAGCAACTGGTACCTAACGGTGGTTGTAGAGCCTGAGGTACTCCCCCTGCTTCAGGCATCTCCTCAGGCCATATTTCAACAGGACAATGCCCGGCCACATATTACAAGGAATGTCTTCTTTGAAAAGCATCGGGTGCCATTGCTTCCTGGCCTACATGTTCTCCTCACATGTTGCCCATCGAACATGTCTGGGATAGGTTGGTCGGCACCTGTGCATCATGGTCCTCCAGTAACTAGTGTCACACAGTTATGGGCTCGAATACAAACTGTGTGGAGGGAAATCCCTCAGGAACGTATTCAGAACCTTTCTTATGCAATGCCAAGGTGTATTGCAGGTCTAATTGCAGCGCATGGAGGCCACGCAAAATAATGATTATTAGGGCTCAAAGATCATTTATAGATTTGAAAAGTTAATCATTTGCTAGTTGTCATGTACCTAACCTATAGTATTAAATTCATGTGTTTCTTGGTGTTGCAATTTTCACACACAGTAGTATATTTACAAATTTGTCATTTCTAATGTCATGATTTCACACATAAATGTCAAATGAATCTTTTATGTGCCACTGCAATTAGCAAAACATTTTCAATTAACAGCTGTATAGTGGTAGATACAAAATTCAAATTCTTTTATTGACTGCATCTAATAAGGAACTTTTGACATAAATAATATTACATCATGTGACACAATAACCATATGGGAAATACATGTAATATTAAAATAATTTTGAAGGTAAATAAAAGGTCCTTATACGTTCAATTGGGAAAATGCCTAGCAGCGCTACCCATGTAGCTGGACTGACTTTGTTAGAGCAATAAGTAGAACTGGAAGCAGAACAAACTGCTGTAAACAACTGTTTAAAGACTGCTCTATTCTTCTGCTTCCTACATAGAGGTAATGAGCAATTTGTAATCATTTTTTGTAGACACCAGTTTTTTAAATTATGGCGATTACATCATCTACATATAACCCCCAATATGAATGGAATTATGAATATGGAACATCCAGAATCATGCCAAGCTTTGAAGACATGCCCTGACATTGTCACCATATATTGGGAGGCTAGAAGGAGAATGACTTGGTTGTCAATTCCTGAGCAACACAAGCACGCATGCACATATGCACGCACACACAGAGGTAGCCACAATGTCTATTAAATACCACTTGAAAAAGTAACTGTACTTTAGTGTTAAAGTACTAAACAAAGAAGCAGAAGTTAGTAAGAGTAGTATTGTAAATAAAAGTACCATTATACAACAAACTTGCATAAAAATGAATGCAGCTTAAATATTCAACAGATACAAAAAGAAGCTAATAATAGTTCTGAGTGATTTAATTTTTGCTTAATAGGTGAATATCTGTCAAATATAAACATAAAATATATTTTAAAGCTTTTTTGATAAATTCTAATATTATTATAACATCTCTTTGATACTATAACATAAACCAGTATATGTAACATATATTATATCTCTTTATAGTGCATATTTAATTATGTGCACAATTATTTAATATGGCACAGAAAATTAACATTATATACGATATCTTAACATAATAAATTTAATTCCTAACAGAAGGATTTCAAATCCTTTTTGTAAACTGAAAAACAGAGAATATTTATTTACTTACTTAGTTACCTACTTTGTGGAGAATTTATCTTATATTAAGTTTCTCAGTCCTAGAGTCTCATTAAATGAGAAGTTTAACAATATTTTGCAGCAATTATCTCAAACTTGTGAGATGATTTATCTAAAAACATTTGATACATAGCCCTTAGAACTATTTTTGAGACAGAGAGAGAGAGAGAGAGAGAGAGAGAGAGAGAGAGAGAGAGAGAGAGAGAGAGAGAGAGCAAGAAAAAATATGCAAAAGAAAGCTAGAGATGGTGCAGGAAATTATCGAAAAGTTGTTTTTTTAATCTTATATCCTAAGAATAAGCCTATGTTTTATAGCAAATCTGAAATTAGCTTTCCATTTTACAGATGTGCTACCCTCCTTCTTATATACACATGTACACTCTTAAACCAGAGTGATGAATTAAGTTTAGAAGTATGATGTTGTTGTTGACGACGACTAATGGCACTGCGGATTAGTTGATTTGCATCATTTTTCCCCTGGCTTCCCAATATAAAGCCTGTAGGTTCTCAGTTTTGAGACCATTACATTTGTCCAAATGGTGTTTGTTCATGATGACATCCTCTTTACAGATAGTACATTTGGGTGTGGGTATGCAGTGTATTTTATAAAGGTGTTCTGCAAGACAATCATGGCCAGTTTCCATTATAAATAGGGCCACTGCAGTTTTTCTTGGTAGTTTTTGTATGTCAGTTTTGTCTCCAATGTTCTTATAATCCTTGTCTTTTAGTTTATCTTCTTCATCAAGTCTCTGATGTTTTTTAAAATCTAGCTTAATGTTGTTTAATTTTTTTATTAATTTCAATTTGTCTTACAGGTTTTATATTTTGAATTGCACGTTTTTTGCAAGTTGGTCAGCAAGTTCATTACCTGAAAATCCAACATGGGCTGGAATCCATTGCAGGGTGACACGATTTCTTGATTCAACAGATTTAATTAAACTTCTTATTTCTTTGATGTTTCTTGTTGTTTTGTTTTTATAATTTACAATCCCATCTATGGCCGATTTTGAATCTGTTAAGATAACTATGTTTTGCTTTATGTACGGTCTGTATAGGACATTCTGCAGTGCTGCTTTTATGGCTGTTAGCTCTCCGTCATAATGGTTTGAAGTTTCGTCTAGTGTTAGATACTGTGCGAAATGCTTGCAGCATACTCCTGCACCAGCATCTTGTTTGTTAATAAAGGATCCATCTGTATATATTCAGAGCCATTCTTTTTCTGGATATCTTTCATGTTCTGTGGCTATTGCTATTGCTCTCATTTCAAATAATGTGAAATGTGTAGTGTTTAACGCCCGCTTTTACTACATACGACATCGCAGGCGATGACACTGATGATACACGAGATGAAGATGGAGGGGGAAACCGGAGATCCCGGAGAAAACCCGCCCCAGCGCCGTGCTGTCCACCACAAATCTCACTTTGCAGTCGCCTGGGATCGAACCCGGGCCGCCTTGGTGAGAGCCAAGTGGTCTAACCACTGAGCCACGGCGCGGCCGTTTCTCATTTCATCTGGTGAATTGTTTTGCTTATGTATTGTATATAACAGATCATTCTTTTAATGTATATCAACATATTCTGTTGGTTAAAATTATAAAATAGAAGTATTTATAAACAGTGGAGCTTTATCAATTATTATTTATATTCTGTTGGGCTCGTTTCCTCTATTGTTATATTTTTTGCTATTATGTTCTTGTGTTTTGAGTTATTGATGTATGTTCTGAAGCTTGTTTGGGTTTTTAGATTGCTTATATTATCCGCTGTGTGATACCACTTGTGTCTATTTCTGTTAACTTGCAGTTTTTGTGCTAGGGTAATTGCCCTTAGTTCATGTTCCAGTTCTATGGCCATATTTTTTGTGAAGCTTTCCAGTTTGACATTTGGTGTTGTTTTTACAGCTCCTGTTATTATTCTTAGTGAATTGTTTTATGAAGTTTCTATTTTCCTTTTGAGTTTCTTGTTTACTGTTGCCAACAGTTCTCCTCCAAATAGTAGGTTGGGTTTTATGTATGTTTTACATGTGTTATTAAGGTGTGTTATTTCCACCCCATATTTTTCAAGATAGGCGTTTTAAGATGTTTGTTCTTTTTGTTGATCTTATTTGTTACATTGTTTACATGTTCTTTCATTGATAGTTTCTGGTCTAGTTCTATTCTATTTATGGGGAGCAGCAGGCAAGAAAAATATGTTGAAAACATTTAGGTAACAAAAGAGAGCAATAAGAATAATGGAAAAAATCCCTAGGAGACAATCATGTAAAAGTAGTTTTAAAAAACTTAAAATACTCACATTACCCTGTTTATATATATTTGAATGTCTCAAACATGCAATAAGAAACCACTGAGAAGGAAAAAATAGAAACATTCATGAATATAAATCAAGAACAAAACAGAACTACTTTAGAAATAGGTTCAGGGGAACATTAGCTGCCAAATGTATTGAAAGTACTGCAACAAATTTATACAATCATTTACCTCACTCTATCAAGGAAATAAATGAAGAAGTGAAGAAAATTTCCACAATAAAGACCTACCTAGTGAAAAACGCTTTCTACTCAATTGACGAATACAAAACTGGAAGAGTGACTTCGTTTATTAAATTTTGTTATCAATTTATTTTGTATATCTGGAACTGCTAATAATCTGTAAATAGATTTATTTGTTTTTATTATTGAACTGTAAAAATGTAACTGTAGTGTTATTTGTAAAAAATGTTGCAAATGGCAGAATAAATCTGAATCTGAATTCCTAGATATGTTGTTGTAGATGCTTCTTGTAAATTTTTGTTATTGATTTGCAGACATATATTTTCTGTTTTGTGTTGCATTGTGAACAGTCGATATTGGTTTTTTCTGTGTTTATCTCCATATTGTTATTGTCAGTCCATTGATCTAATATTATAATTGCATTCTCCATTGTTGTTTGTAACTTTTTATAATGTTTCCCAGAACTTATATTCTTTTCCGAGGTCCATGTTACTAGGTTGTCGGCATAAGTATATTTAGAAGTATAAATTTACCTAAAAGGTTCTATATGTTACCATTTGGTCAATCATTGCCATCTATAGTAAGAAAGTCATGAAAGAAAAATTTGGTAACATACAAACTGCTTTCTTGCCTCAATCTTCCATGCATCCTAAGTCAGAATGCAGTAGCACTAAGTTTACAATAGTGGTACTTGCATTTTAATTAAATCAACTCAAAGCTTTATGCTCCTATAACTGTAACATCTTAGTGGTATATGTAAATATTTTTGAAGGATTAACTCTGTGCTGCAATATAAGGTAAGATGTAATTATAAGTCCAGCATAGGAAATGGAAATTAAGTTTTTATTTATGGATGCTCTTTAAGTGCTGTGGTTCTAAGCATCCATATTGGGCATTAAGACCCCTCAATTTTACCCAGAGGCACCTTTATCAGATTTTAGGTTATTTTATCTGCCATAAATCTTTGACATGGAACCACCAGCTTTGCTTCCCTTCTGAAGGAAGCCATGCGAAGGATTTTTACCCTTGATGAAAACATGTCATCTTCCACGGGGTTTGAAACCACAACCCCAGGAATTAGAGGCTAGCATGTTACCCCTAGATCAAAGAAGACAATGTAAAGTGTAGGGACACTGTTTAATACCTACATGCAGTTTGCTGTTATTTCTAACCTTTGAAAACAATTTAAATTATTTGAAACTTATTTGAAACTTAAGATTGTAAATACCTCATTGATGAACTGTAAATGTTGTTAAATACTGTAACTATATTGACAATGCCTATAATTCTGTATGAATTCCTGTGGCTAATAAACATTGTATTAATTAAGGCTTCACGGGTTATCAGCCGTGTCAAATCTATAAAACTCGAGCTTTCGGCCATCTTCACTCTGTGACCTTCCTCAGGAAACTGGCATTGAAACCATTAAAACCATTAAAACCTAAAGTGTTTTACCGGTATGTTGACGATACCTTTGTGATTTGGCCCCATGGCAGGGATACACTACAGACTTTCCTCGAACACCTCAACGACCTTCATGCTGACATCAAGTTTACCATGGAGATTGAAAACCAAGAGTGTCTTCCATTTTTAGATATTCTAATACATAAGAGGAAGGATGGCACATTAGGACACAGTGTTTATCGGAAACCCACACACACGGACCGATACCTCGATGCCCACAGCCATCATCACCCAATTCAGAAGAATACTGTGCTCACCACGTTGATCCACCGCGCCTATGAAATTGCAGACAAAACCCACATTTCCCAAGAACTCCAGCATCTAAAAGATACCTTCAAGAAAAATGGCTACACTGAGAGAGAGATACACCGTGCCTTTTTGAAAGTTGCTACCAATAACGCCCGTTCCAAGGACACCTGTACTGACATTCCTTGCAACAAGGACATGTGCACTGCTGACAAGAGAATAAAGAAAGCTTATATTCCTTTCTATAGTTCAGTCTCCAACAAGATTGCCCGCATTCTCAAGAGACATAATATCAGGACCATCTTTTTGCCACCTAAGAAACTCAGGCAGTATTTGAGGCCGGTTAAGGACCAACTAGTACTTAAGACCCCAGGGGTCTATGAGATCCCTTGTGAATGTGGAAAGGTCTACATTGGACAGACCGGGCGTTCCATCGAGGAAAGATGTGCAGAGCATAAGCGCAACACACGTTTGCTCCAACCTGAAAAGTCAGCAGTTGCACAACACAGTTTTGACAATGATCACCGTATTCTCTTTGACGAGGTCACTATTTTGCATCGCAGTGGCCGACATTTTGATAGAATGATAAAAGAGGCTATAGAAATTAAATTAAAATCTAGGAATAATTTTAACAGGGACAACGGCCTCTGGCTCAGCACTGCTTGGTCAAAAATATTATAAGAGACCACTAAACAGCCTAACCATAGTTTTAACATTAGCAGCTCCTTCTATCCTGACCAATCAGAGAGACCTATCATTCCATTGGCCCGGGTCACTTAGCTCCGCCCCCTTGATGTGTGGTATATATAGGGCGGCCTGTTGGGTCAATGCCAGGGCTTTTTGGTGGACGTTCTATGTATGGGCCACGTTTATCGATGGGTGTATTGGACAGCTTTGCTACGCGTGTACAGTTCAGCAATAGGGCACCAGTTCTTTTTGGCAGCCTGCTAGCGGAAGGCAGTGGTCAGTGTACCGAATACTCAAGCTTCCGCTAGCGTGAATTGATACCAGCACCAGACTTACTTCTTTGACACAAAACACAGAGAGACAGACCACGAGACAGCAGGTCCGCAAGACCACAGCCAAGGGTCGGAACTCTAGTTCTGAACCCAGGGTCGAAATGACTCGCTCTGGCGCCTACCCTAGGGAGGCTCAAAGTCACCCTAGGGGGGTCCGGTCCGCTAAGGATAGCCGGAGGGCAACTGCGCCGACGTTGACAGACCAAGGCGGGCAACAGCCCTCTACCAGCACCTACCCTCTCCCTACGGGAACCACCACCAAGGCAAAAAGCCTAAAGAGGAATGCTGCGGCTCCTCAGAAGCCTACATCTTCTGCACAACCAGCACTAGCATCCATGGACCCTGCGTCCTATCCACCTCTGCCTGAGTCGGAGGGAGAGTCCGACCTTGACGACTTCACTGTCGTTGAGAGGAGGAAGAAGAAAAACGCCGATCCCCAAAACACGGGACAAACGCAACCGCTTGCACCGGGAGAGAAGCAACCCCTACCCAAAAGGGGGACTAAGATGCCGCCAATAGTGGCGGACACATTCAACAATCACGTCGCAGTAATGCGACAAATGGAACCTAAAGTGAAGGATTTCGAGGTGCGGAGGAAACCTCGAAAGGTTCATATACAGACATACAGTCTAGCAGACTTTGAGGCAGCCAAGGAGGTGCTAAGGAGTTTGGATATCCCCTTCTACTATTACTCCCCTCAGCGACCAAACGTCGAAAGGAGGGTCATTAGGGGATTAGACTCTGAATGCCCACCTGAGGAGGTGAAGACTGCACTACTGAGGGAGCACGGAATTACAGTTAATTCCGTGGCACAACTTAAGAAGACTATCTCCACAGAAGAAGGGCCGATAAAAGTTCCGATGCCTCTCTTCTTGGTCAATGTAGACAAGGTCGCTGGAGAGTCGGAACAACCAATTGACTCCGTCCGGAAGCTATTCTATACAGTCGTCAGAGTCGAGAGATTCTACGGCCAAAGTGGACCAGTCCAGTGCCATAGATGTATGGGGTTCCACCACTCTAGCGCGGCGTGCGAGCGAAAGCAAGTATGCCTGCGTTGTGCTGGGCCTCATCTTCTGAGGGACTGTGATAAAGCCCCGGACGAGAAGAGGTGCGCCAACTGCCAGCAGGACCACGTTAGCGTCTACAAGGGCTGCATGGCGAGGCAGAAGATTATAGAGAGCCGCCGCAAAACGGATGTCAGGAAGGCAACCGTCCGACCTGGCGTGTCTTTTGCGGCGGCCCTATCCAGGGCAGAACAAACAGCCGAGCGCGCAGAGCAATCTGCTAAGGCCCCTGCTCAGCATGCAGCTACCCCTACACCAACGGAGGAAGAACAACCTCAGCCACAGAGACCTCCAAGGAGAAAGAAGGCAGCCAAACCGACTGTCGCTCCACAACAGCAGACAGCTAAGCCAACTGCTGCCCCACAAAAGAAGCAGCGGCAAGCCCCGCCCAAGGAGGCGGAGTCAACAACTCCTAGCACTGCGCCAGCTTCGATGACTGTTCCTCTCTCGCCACTCCTAACTGCGGCAACTGCAATATCCGAGAGAGACGTCAAAGAATTCAGGGACCTATCTCTGTGGTTCGGCGATCTCCTCCAAAGGGTTCTCCCTACTCTTAGAGAGTGCAAGCGGGTAATGAACGACCCACACTACAACTCCATGGAAAAATACACTATCTTCCTCAAAACACTCGAGGAACTGTTCCCTAGCTCACAACTGTAATGGCCCCCAGACTTGTTCGGAGACCATTGCGGGTCGCATTCTGGAATGCGAATGGGATAGGGACACAGTATCCTGGTGTGCTTGAGTTTGTGCAGTCCTATGGAATTGACATTCTAATGGTCTGTGAAACGCATCTACAGGCTGGTACAAATTTCTCGTTGCCCAACTACGTCACCCACCGGACCGATAGAGTCGGCCGTCAGGGGGGCGGAACAGCCATTTTCATCAAAAATGTTATCACACATACACCCTTTCCTCTTCCAGCACTTCAGCATGTTGAGGCCTGTGCCATCCGACTTGCCATTGGAGGCATAGACTCTCTACTGATAGCTGCATACGACGCACCTGGCCATCACTTCTATGAGGCAGATTACACCACCCTGCTGAACCTACACCCAGTGGTTTGCATTGCAGGAGACCTCAACGCGAAACATGGGCTCTGGAATAGCCGCAACAATAACCAGAGAGGAAGAGGGCTCTACCGCCTCATAAGCGGAGACCCAAATCTGATCGCGCACGGACCTAGAGGTCCAACATGTCATCCGGCTCGCGGCAGACCGGATATCATAGACATCATGATCACCAAAAACATTCCATTCCATCTGGACCTCTCAGTTGTTAATGAGATGGACTCAGACCATGACCCTGTCATAGTCGACACAGATATCAGTGCCCCTGCACTGATATTCCCTGATTGGGATTACGAGGTTGACTGGGATGCAGCCATACAATCCTTTAACCGAACGTTCGACCCGCGTCCACGTATCAATGATATTAAGGCGCTGGAGGTGGCAGCGACACGTTTCTCCCAACAAATCCAACAGATTGTAAGAGCCCACACATACCGCATCCCGACTAATAAGCTTAATCCTGGAATCATTCCCAATGAAATTCGGCAGCTGATAAAAGCCAAAGCTACCATACGGAGGCTGTGGCAACGATTTCGCCATCCCAGGATAGGCGCAGTCTACCAGCGGTTAAAATCCCTGGTAAGAAGACTGCTTCGAGCTCATCGAGCCGCCACCTGGGAAAACACCATGCAGAACATCAACCTTCAAGAAAAGAAACCATGGCGAATAATCAAGTCTTTATGCAAAGACAAAACTCTGTACCAGCATCCATTGCATGGCACTCGTGGGAGGCTCGCCTTTGAACCACATGAGAAAGCCACAGCGTTCGCAGACTATCTGGAGAGCCAATTCGAACCAAGGGAGGACCCCCAAGACGAGGACTTTACTGAACACGTGGAGGCGGAGGTAGAGTTCCTCTATGAGGACCCACCACCGAGACACGCGGAGATCCATATTCCTATAGTCACCCCTATAATGGTGGCTTCCGAAATCAAAAAGCTCAAACCAAACAAATCCCCTGGACATGATGGCGTCACAGCGACCATGCTCCAGCACCTTCCCAAGAGGGCTGTCATTCACTTGACGAGGATATTCAATGCATGCTTTCACCTACACCACTTCCCGATATTCTGGAAGGAGGCGCGGGTAGTGTGCTTCTTGAAACCCGCCAAGGATCCGGTCTTTCCTTGCAACTACCGATCAATCAGTATTCTCCCAGTTGTTTCAAAAATGTTTGAACGACTGCTCCTAGCCCGCTTGACACCTCTTTTTGAGGACAGGCAACTCCTTCCGGATCACCAGTTTGGTTTTTGACGGGGGCACTCCAGACCATGCAGTTGCTTCGATTGGTTGAGAAGGTAACCCTGGGATTCCAGGAGAACTTCAAAACCATTGCGGTTCTGTTGGACGTGGAAAAGGCCTTTGCGACAACCTGGCACCAGGGTCTACTGTACAAGCTCAAGGAAGTTAACATCCCTCCTCCCTATCTTGCTCTGATCAGCAGCTTCCTTCGGGATCGCACGTTCCGAGTGAGAGTGGAAGGAAAGCTTTCTAGTGTCAGACCCATAGCTGCGGGAGTCCCGGAGGGTAGTTTACTATCACCGTTGCTCTTCGCGGCCTACATGTCTGACTTCCCTACTGAGCCACAGACAGTTACGTGCCAGTATGCGGACGACGTTCTCATCATGGCGCGTAATAAAACTGTCAAGTTCTGCTTCCCACCTCTGCAACGACAGCTCCGAGCGATCGGCCGCTGGAGTGAGAAGTGGAGGATGGCAATTAGTCCAGGGAAGAGCTCAGCTCTTCTACTGTCTAAGGTCAGACGCTGGCGACCGACGGGAACGCTCAGGCTGAGGCAGAGGCAAATCCCATGGGTTACCTCGGCTAAATACCTGGGTGTCCTGCTTGATCGCGGGCTAAACTTCACTCCCCATGTCAGGGCTAAGGCGGGACTAGGCCATGTTGCACTCAGGCAGTTGTACCCCATTTTCAGGTCCAACATGCCCGCACACCTCAAACTACGTCTGTACCGGGCGATTATTCCACCCATGATTCTGTATGGGTGCGAGGTCTGGGGATTGGCGGCTCCGACCACCATCCGCAGACTGCAAGTCGTGCAGAATCGGGCATTAAGGATGATCTACGGTACTGGGCGTAGATTCCCTACGCACATATTACATGAATACTCCCAAATTCCTTACATAGAGGATATGGTAAGAGAGAGATCTCGAACCCTCCATCAAAAATTGTCTACCCATTCCAACCAGCTGGTCAACACCCTGGGTCGGTATGACCACAGAGCTCCTCGCAGGAGGAGGTGGTACAAACTCCCCAAGGCCGCCATGGGCTATTAGCCAGAAGGGGTTCTCTCCATCACACCGAAAACACCAGAACCAGAAATGGGTTTAGATAATTTCCCCACATAGCTTCCTATCCCCTCTGATCATGCTATCTTCATTCCGACCTTCTTCAAGCGGGGAGTTCGGGTGAAGACGGCCTTGGGAATATATACCCCAGGCAGCAGCAGGCAGAACTAAAGACCACCATCAACCAAATATGCCCGGATGTTGTTACTCTAAACGAAACTAAACTAAAACCATACAAGAAAATAGACATAACGCCCCACACCTGTTTCAGGAAGGATAGGCAACGAGCACCAGGAGGCGGAGTCATGATACTGGCACGAAGGGAACTAAACCCAGCACTTATTACACTCCCTCAAGAATTCCAAGAAGAAGAAGCGATTGTCATCAAAATAAAAATCTACAGAAACATACTCCACATCGCCACCGTATACACACCAAATGAGCTACAAACAGACCTGTTACAACACTTACAGATACATCACAGGAGTCTAATCATCCTAGGAGACCTCAATGCAAATCACGTCGAGCTCCTCGATGAATATACAAACCAGAATGGCAGAAAACTAAAGAGAACGCTCAAGGACACCACCCTCAAGATAGTGTATCTCCCAGGACCAACGAGGATTGGAGCCAGGAGCAGTGAGAACACAACGTCCCCTGACAAAATTTTGGCCACACCAACAGCATACAATAGGATAATGGACACCATCATAGAACTGCCAATAAGCTCTGATCATCTTTCCATAACCCTGACAGTATCCACCGGCACATGGACCACCGAGGAAGCACTGCCCAAGAAAGTATTCGACTATTCAAACACCGACTGGACAGCCTTCACAGAACACATCAGGAACAACATGCAACCCATGCCACAGCAGAACATACAACATACACACCAAATAGACACAATCACTGAACAAATAACTGCCGAAATCCAAACCGCACGTGACAACACAATACCAACAAAGATGATAAACACCAACCGCTTCAGTCGACCACTACCTAAAGAAATTATAGAAAAAATTAAAGAAAAACGAAGAGCTCACCGCAATTATATGAGGACTCACGACGTAAACGACAAGAAAATACTGAATCACCTACGACAAGAAGTAAGGACAGCAATACACAAATTTAATAAACAAAAATGGGAAACCACAGTAGCAGATATCTCAAAAGCAAGGACAGCCCAACCAAAGAAGTTCTGGCAATTTATAAAAAGCATCTGCAGCAAAAAACAATTCACTTGCCCTTTGCAGGTAGACGGAAAAAACATTCACTCTACGGACGAAAAACTGAAAATATTCGAGGAACACTACCGCACGGTTTTTCGCACACCGGAAAACCCGGAATTTGACAGAAAACAATTCACAAACACAAACGACTACATTGAAAAGAACAGACAACGTTTCCTGCCCTTGATACCAGCACCGGCATTAAACCCGAACGACGACACCGAAGGACCAATAACAACAGACGATTTTGCCAACACCGTAAAACGCCTTGGAAAATCCGCACCCGGCCCAGACACAATCACGTACACAATGTTGAAAAATCTCCCACATCAAATGATAGCAAAAGTTGTACATCTATACAACTTAATACTACAACACGGACATCATCCAGAAGCTTGGAAGAAAGCACATTTAGTATTGCTAGAAAAGCCCGGAAAAACCAACACGGACCATACAAACTACAGACCAATATCCCTAACAGCAACATTATCAAAAGTATTAGAGAAAATACTAGTCAAACGCCTCACCAACCACCTGGAGCAACGCAAAATAATACCTGAGACACAAGCCGGATTTCGTTCAACCATAACAATCGAAGATCAGCTCCTTAAAGTCATCTCAGAAATCAAGGAAAAAACAAATAGAGGCTTCACGACTGCAGCCACATTCCTGGACATCCAAGGAGCCTTCGATCGATGCTGGACACGTGGATTGCTGCACAAAATGGCAAACCTAGAACTACCTGAAAAGCTGACGAGATGGACTTCAAGTTTTCTATCCCACAGAACAGCCCGGATCAAGATAAATGGACAACTATCAGCACCCATCCAACTTGAAGCAGGAACCCCTCAGGGTAGCGCCATATCCGGCATACTATATATAATATACACTTCTGACACTCCCCAACCGATCCACCCAACAATCCAACTGGCACCGTACGCAGACGATACCGCATACTGGTGCTCAGCACCAAAACTACGGAGCAGCAAATCACGACTTGAGAAACAGCTCGCAATCTTCAACAAATGGTCGAACAAGTGGAGAATAACCATAAACCCGGCAAAAACCCAATACATAATTTTCCGTATACAAGCCAAGGAAACCTACAGAGCTTCCACCATTTCCTACAACAATCACGACATACCGACCCAGAGGAAAGTTAAATACCTTGGAGTGACATTAACCGAAAAGCTATCAACCTGTACGCATTACCAAAACAAACTCCAAGAGGCAAAAGCAGCAACATCATGCCTAAGGCTCTTGGCGAAAATAGGAAAGGAAGGACTAGCCCCAAGCACTCTAACACAGATCTACAAAACCATAATTAGACCAACACTTACCTACGCTGCAATCGCCTTATGGCCCATCACCACACAAAACACAAAAGACAGAATATCCGGATATGAACGGAAATGCCTACGCATAGCAATGAAGCTACCACCATGGTCCAGGAGCAACGAAGTCTATGAAATAGCAAAATCTACAAGTATAGAAGAAACGATAAGAAAGAATACCACCAAATACATGGACAACGCAAAGGACCGAACCCATAGACAGAACATCATTGACACCGCAAGGAATTATAAGCAAAGCCAGATGCATCAGAGTAAGAATTTAAGCGACCCTCCTCTAACAACCATCATTAATCAGTACGAACAAGAAAAAGAAGAAGAAGAACAGAAAATACAACAGCACCTACGACAACTTCTGACCTAGGAAAACTCATCTGACGACCTACGGATACATTTCTCACTATGTAGAATATCCTAGAACATGTTAAAAAAAAAAATAATAATAAATAAAAAAATAATAAGATATCAAAAAAATAAGATAATAATAAAAAAAATTAAAATTAAAAAATTAAAAAAAAAAAAGCCATCTGCCTCTCCCAAACAAATAAAAATTCTGGCTGAAGAGGGCGAAATAAGCCCTAAAGCAGCCTTGGGTGTAAGTAGACCCAGAATCCCCCTACCCAGACCCAGACCTGAGCGGCTTAACCCAACAGATCAGAGAAACCTATGCCCCGACATAAACGCTTGAGACAAAAGACAGACTACTACACTACCCAGATAAAGCCACAGTAAGCGGCTAGGTGCTGGGCGAAACCATTCTGTCCAGGTTAACCTGGACGACTCGATTCTTCTGCTGGTCTGCTGGGTCAATGCCAGTTTCCTGAGGCAGGCCACAGAGTGAAGATGGCCGAAAGCTCGAGTTTTATAGATTTGACACGGCTGATAACCCGTGAAGCCTTAATTAGTAATCACCGCCGTGAAAGCTTCAAGTCTTAAAACATTGTATTGTATTCTGAGTGCTTTTATGAATGCCCTGGAGATGCTGTGATACCTTCCATACAAATCAAATTATGAAAGTACTTTAAATAGTGGTTCTGGAATAATTCCAAAGGGACGTGGAATAGCATCTCTGTTTGGCTTAAGTTATATATGAATTGATTTCTACTGAATGGAAGTGGAGTAGCAACAAACTGTACTCCAGCCAATGAAGGATATAGCAGTAGGAGGGTTGCAAGATACAATAATTAATGCATGGTTCTTAATTGTGATGTCAGTCTATTTTTAAAATAGACTATAACTCAATGAAACATGGAGCGTGGTCTAGGAGATATTCACCATATTTGAGATTGGCCTTCCTCGCACCCCAATCAACCGCACACATTATAGCCTCCCTTACTGCCATGGATGGTTACCATGGAGAGGGGTTTTATTTGAAATAAAGAGCGGCTAGCCTCAGCCTGTACCAAGCAAGAAGAAAATAGAAAACCCCTCCAGTCCCACAGGCAATTGCTCAACGGTGGACTAAAATAGAGTATGTTCAGCCCCCTCCAGTCAACTGCACAAAAGTAGAGCATCATAATTTCTATGCCAATAGAGGAGATGCCAAAGTTGGTCAATCCACCCAGAACCCAAAGGAGGCCACAAAAGCATTAGTTTCAGAAACTGCAAACTCAATGAGAAACACCAAGTGAAACATCCCCAACATTTCTGAAGAGACATGGAAACCAAGCACTGAATGCCAACCCAATCACACAACTCAGATTGCTGCTAACTGGGTAAGGTAAGTTTATACTAAGGTATCAGAAAATGATGGAAATATACAATTAGTATTTAAATACTACTCCAGGAAGAAGAACATACAGAAGACCATTCTATGTTTTCTAGACAACCTGATGTGGATAGTAGAGAGCCTACAAAAAGCAGTCCCCCTGCTCAATTGCAAAGGTAAATAGATTCCAAGAAAAGAATAAAAGGAACTTAAGACATACAGAAGGGGAAAGAAAAAAAATAAAAGCACACAACACATAGAAAGGCAAACATATCCAACACATACATCACAGCAAACAATCACTGTAAAAATAGTATACCAGAATATCACGGTGCTCCAAAATAAATTACAGGAAATAAAACAGTACCTCTACTAACATAATATCAGTGTGGCATTGCTAGCACCAAAAGTAAGATTCAGCATCCCAGGATATCACTTCACATAGGCACAGTGAGTCATCTAGGATAACCTAGCCCACATATACAAGCACATCTCTAGCTTACAGAAATGGAAACCACAGCAATCTCACTGAACTTCTAAAATATCATGGTAACAATAGCAAGCATGTATTCCTCACCTAAACAATAAGGTTTGCTGGATATAGACACATTACTAAAGTTATGTAACACAGTAGTAGTAGCAGCAAAACTTCAAGCATGGGACTGCAAATATGGAAAAATATGGAAATATGGAAGGAAATGCACAACAAATGCACATGCTTAACTATATTAAAGATCATCCGAGGCAGCCAACCTACATACCACAGTAGAAACACTATATGTCCTACACACTTGACATCTAGTTTAACATAAACTTTTACTGTATAATGAAAGTGGTCAATGCATCAACTTCGATCAGCTTGCAGTAAAAATTGACATAGAAGTACCACCAGTATTTCAACCATCACTGATTCACATGAACTACAACAGAGCTAATTTGGACACATTTGCAAAAACCTAGACAGAGATTTAGTAAAATGCTCAGCCGTGATAAATCACCTAACAGACAATCACACTGCCAGAATGCTAATATGAACAGCAATGAAAGCGGCCAAGCCAACCAAACTACCAGTGAAACACATAACTACAAATAGCCACCATACATAACAGCCCTATAATAATACATGAAAGGGACCATAAAAGGCGAAAATGGCAGCATACACAATATGGCAACACTGAATAGCACCATTAAGACTCGAATAAACATTAAGGACCAACAGTAATGGCACCAAAATCTCATACAGTTGCAACCTGGCAACAATAAAGTATGGCAATCAGTATGGACATTAAAATGCAGCCTAAACATACAGACACTCAAAATTCCAGATAACAGAAAAAAAAAGGAGAGCAATGGGGACAAAGTCATAATAGGAGACAACCTGCAAAATATATGTACACCTAACGCTGGCAGTTGGATCATCAATTCTACCACAACAAGAGATGCAAAGACCGTGTAAACTTCTCTTTCTTTCTTAATCATTTCTCTAGTGGTAACACTATCATGGTATTAGGAGATGCTTGTTCCTCTATCACCTTTAAGGCAGGCCTGAGGAAACAAAGATTTGGATCTGATAGAGAACCAGGACAGTAGATCAGCCTAATATCTGGTGTGAAGGTGAAGAAAGTGGATGATATATATGAGGGTGAGAACGAATGATAGGGAAGATGATGATGGAGCAATTGGTGGAATGCTGATGGGGGAAACCTAGGACCCAGAGAAAACGTCTCCCAGCGCCATGTTGTCTATTACAAATCTCACTTTGTGGTCACCTGGGATCGATTACCTAAATGCATTAGTACCACTTTAAAAAAGCTCAGCCATGGCTCTTGGGGTTTCTCTATTGACCTGACAAGTGGCCCTAGAAGTCCCTTCTGTCTAGCAGGGCAGTCCTAGGGTAGGAGGGTCCTCCCAAACTTAATAATCGAACAGGGAAAGTTACATGGTCAATGATCACAATAAAATAAATACCAATTAATCTATGACATTATTTGTAGCATGTAAGACAAGGATTGTTCTACAATCCTAAGTAATTAAGGACTGACAGCTTGCAATGCACACCTCAGACATTTCATTTAATATATTGCTAAGTTAATTTGATGCAGGTCTTAGGGCTGTAGTCAGTCCTGTACACACACTAATGACTTCGTCCTTTGTTTCAGGACAGCACTGGTATTTAATATAACACAGAATGTCGTCTCTAGCTGGAGGTGCAGCAGATATCCTGACAATCCCACACATGAAATCCCAAGGGCACAAGCAGGGCCACGGTCATGCTTGTGTCCTGGCGCCTTATTCTCACCTGACCCAGGCTCCGGCCTGGCCGTTATACCCTCACCCTGAATCCGCAGGTGAAACAGCAGTACTGCTGCACTTCCTCACTGGAATACTCATCGGTGGAGCTTTTTAGTAGATAGGGCCGACGGTTCACACCGTCAGAGGAGCCCCACACTCCAATCCCAATGTTAGTGCGCAAATGCATTTTTCCTCCACTTGAATATCTATATCGAGTCATTGGGTCTCACGCCGGAGACTCCAAGGAGTACACATCACAGACTAGAGACGACGCAGGACAAGAGCACCTTCCCAATCAAGGACAAGAAAAACGCCCAAGCACGTAAGAAGCAAGGCAGACAGCGAAGCAAACACCACCGTAGCCTTCACCCAGCTCCCTGGCACTGTCTCCTGCCTCTCTGCCGATACCAGCAGACGAGAGAGAGCCGCCCACAGAGCTTACTGGGAAGTTCTGGGCAGGTGCTTTCTCACAGAGGCCCAACACAACTGCAGGACCTGACGCCTACCTGGCGCCAAGCGCACCGCCGCCTCACTTGGCACCCGGGCTCTCCAGCCACAACGACCATGCAGCAGGTAGTGCCTACGTATCCAGAACACTTTGCAGAAACACCTCTAGCTGCACCAGCAGAGCTGCCCAGCCAGCTGTCTCCAACCGCCGCTGGAGCACCTCCACTATGGACGACACCAATCTCTACTGCTCTTACACCACCGTCATCGTCGGGGCACCCCGAGACCTGCTAACCAGGTTCTTGCTCTCCACCGCAGCACAGAGGTGGTCCTCAGCAATGAGAGCCACCAGAATTACTTCCAGAGGAGGTCCCACCACCTGTGTACGTTTGCAGTTCGCCGATGCAGAGGAACGAGACGCTGCTTTGATGTCCGGTATGCCCGCCTAGGTAGCATGTCTGCCTCACGTTCAAGAAGTCCCGAGTTCGAATCTCAGTCAGGGTGAGTTACCTGGATACGGTTTTTTCCGGGGTTTTCCCTTATCCTGAAAGACGAATGTCGGGTAACTCTAAGCTCTATGGACCCTGGGCTTATTTGAGCATCACTTCATCCATTCCACTCATCGTCCGATATGACTTAATGTTGGAGGACGTAAATTACAAAAAAGTCCAGCCTGCCCTTATTAGGGCAGTACCTCAAAATCATGGCTAGCGAACTCCAGTGACGCATTCCCTGCCGGCACTGCTGCACATACGGACACAGTGCCACCTCCTGCACCGCGCCTTCCTGGTGTCACTACTGTGGCGCCTACACCAACAGCAGAGTGCAGGACACATGAACTGAGGTCCTATCGCCGGTATTGTGCCACCTGTGATGGCCTCAGCCACTTTACAGGACAGGCGCAGTGCCCCGCATACCCTCGCCAGGACTCCAACCAACCAGCACCTCGGAGAGAATTCACCAGCGAATCTGCACTATGGTGACAAGCTCTCGATTGCCTCCGGGAAGAAGTTCACAGGGTCAGCACCCACTTACTCACCTTAGAGGAGCTCCTGAGTGCCACAACCACCGCCATCAACCACGGGCCTCCCGGGGATAACGTCCAGGACCACACCAAGGTCCTCAACCTGAATCTTCACCTGGGCAACTGCCACCACGCTTCACCATACCACGACTAAAACAGCCATTCATGACGTCAAAGACCTACTAAACTCTATACAACTGACAGACAGCCTTACTCCTCAAGACCAGCTAGCTTCCACCTTGATGATACTCCAGGAGACTTCCGTGAACACACGCACCCAAGTGCAACTGACTGAGACTATAACCACCGAAAACAAGGACATATTCGCCTCCCTCCAGAGGAAGATGCACCGTGTGGAGACCCACCTCAGTGACGCACAACCAGCCATTACAACAGACTTGACCAGTTCCACTCATAACTTTCTAACATAGACCATAGTTTCACATACAACTGAACGACATCAGCTCCACCCAAGCTCAGCTCGAAACACGCCCCAACCAACTGAAGACCTCAGAGCAAATCATCAGCGACTACGACCTGAGAAACAGGCAGAGGATAGAGTCCCACTACCCTAGAGCCTGGAAGTCACCCCGAATGCAGCCTAATAGCTAGACGCCACACCAAAACTTCCCTTGACCCTAGACGCTGGACCACATGCCCTCCAATACATGATTAATTTCTCAATAAAGGTCCATACACACAACTCCTAACATCATCCTCAACCTTACTCCGCAGTACCTCAATCAGGGCCTTTTGATCATGTTCGAGACCTAGCACAGAAACTATCACCCGCGCTACCGTTTCTGACGGTTGGCACCGCACTTGCACCCAGATTAACAGGGGTGCGATTAGCAGGACTCCCTCAGGCTCAGATAAAGCCGCCTCCACTCTTTACTCTCCAACATGTCACCTACGAACCTATCCCAGTAATATAAAAAAATATTGAGCTCTTTGTACCGGATCACGCCTCTTGAAGATGCCAAGCGCAGTCCTTGGCAAAACGTCGGGATATTCAAATCCTACTGGACCACGGCTTACAAGCCCAGAAGAAAATTTTACTGTTCATGATACCGGCCGTGAAAGTCTCAGGAAATACATCTAAAATTCAATGTCTTTATCAGTCTGGCATGGCAATAAAGGAAATCAGTCAAACTTTGAAAGTTGACAGGAACATTGTCAGAAAATGGGCAAGAAAAGATGACGTTACTGATGCTAAAAGACTTGGTAAACAAAAATTACTCCTAAGACTAAGGACAGAGGCATTTGGCTATGAATCAAGTGACAGGAATAAGCAACGTACTGAAGAAGCTGAATTTTTCTGAAGACTTTCAAGCCTGAAATAAGAAAGTTGGCGTGACAACAGGCGATATGTTAAATCTATAGTTTGGAGAAAGGCTGCTTATAATGAGCCCGTAAAGCCTATTCTTGCTGCAAAGAATGTTGGAGGCCGCGTAAACTTCTGCAAAAGATTGATTGATGCTGGATTTGCAGAAGACACCCAGAGGAACGCATAAAACATTCACACGTGTTGTTCACAGATGAGAGTCCTGTGGAACTGCAGCCTAACGGAGGCCGCACACTGGATGCATCAAGTCATGTGAGTGGCACAGCAACATGTCGCAGTAAAAAGGAGCATAGAGGTAAGCAATGGAAAAATATGAATTACCACACACGTTCTGCATTTTGGTGATGTCATCAGCTTCGTTTTGCAGACACAAATGATAAGACACTGCATACTTCATTTCTGTGTGTCATGTCTTTAACAAACAGCTTCCACTAGTACAGTTTTGTTGCTGTGTTTTCTGAATATTGTCACCTACAAGAATGGCAGTGAACACTGTTAATGTGCCAGCATGAGTGAAGAACAAACATTCAATTAGTGCAAATCGTGGAAATATATCCTATAATATACGATTATTCGCTACCAGGGCATTTAAATAAGAATGAGCTGGATAGAGCATGGCTGGAAGTTTCGACACTACCTTTGATGAAAACCCAAACTTCAAGCTCATCAAGATACCGACAGAGACGCACCTGTCGCCTCCAATGAGTTCACCAAACCAATGTCCATTAGTCGACAACAGCTGATGATGTTAGGAAGATCATAATGAAACACGTTCTAGGTAAATACTAGCAATAAATGGAGCATTGAGTATTAGTTTGACTCAAAATTATATTAATTTTGTGCTTCGTTGTATCATAGTCTTTACACATTGGAACTCATAATGCTGTTTCGGGGTAGTGGAAATCACATTACCCGGTTTTACCATCCATCACTAAAGCCTAGTATAGTGCATAGCAAAGGAGACCTTATACATCTCTTTCAAATGTTCATCACTAGGTGTTATGGAGGCACTACACATGGGCAGTGTAGTGAAATCTAGAAAAGTTTAGTGAAGCTGAGACAAGCTAGAGTTCAGAGTGGAGGTGAGCTAAGAGTGAAGGATTTTAGTATACAGTTGACATTAAGAGTTTAATTCAGAGTAGAGAATAGTGAGCGCCAAGTGCAGTACAGTTGTGAGTTGTGATTTCATTCAATAGATCAATAGTGTTTAGTTCTGAGTATGTTCATAGCATCACAAGTGTATGGTTTGGATTAGTATCGGGTTGTCTCATAAATTCGTTCGATTCTTGTTACGTGTTTACGACTAAGACCACCTGAGAACACCGCATGCCCCCATTACTTTTACATCAAAGAAGTTGCCTAACAATATGGGGTTTGTTTACAAATACAATAATTGAAAAGAATGCTATGAACACAAACCACAGCGACCTCACGGCCAAAGGTAAATAGGTCAACTTATGTAAGAATTGGTAACCAAACTTCAGTACGAGTTTGTGGATGCAACAGTGTGGAGTTGTAACTTGTGAATGTTAATATGGAAGGCAAGAAGGAACATTTTCGACATTTAATGTTGTTTTATTACCGTAAAGGTAAAACCGCCTCACAAACTCAACAGAAAATTTGTGCTGTTTATTGAGAAGATGCAGTGACGAATCGGGCATGTCAAAAATGGTTTACTCGATTTCGAGCTGGGAACTTCTCTGTGAAAGACAAACCTCGTTCTGGACGACCTGTGGTTACGGATGAGGAAAGGATAAACGACATGATTACGAACAACCCCAGAATAACAACTCGAGAGGTAGGTCAGGAGCTAAACTTATCTCATGCAACTGTAGCCAGGCACCTAAAGAAACTTGGTTACATAAATCTTCGGGATGTATGGGTTACGCACGAACTGAGTGAACAAAATTTAGTTCAGCGCATTTCTATCTGTGACGAATTGATAAGATGCAATGAAACTACCCCTTTTCTGAAACAGCTGGTTACAGGAGACGAAAAGTGGATTGTGTACAACAACATCCGAAAGAGAAAGTCATGGCATAAGAAAGGGGAACCACCACTCTAAATTCCTAAACCAGGGCTTCATCCTGAGAAGATTATGCCGTGCATTTGGTGGGACTGGAAAGGAATTATTTATTACGAATTTCTTCCTCCTGGGCAGACCATCAATTCAGAGAAATACTGTTCTTAGTTGGATCGTCTGAAGGTTGCCCTAGGAGAGAAAAGGCCAGAATTAGCATCTAATGGTGGAGTCGTCTTTCATCAAGACAATGCCAAACCACACACTTCTATGGTAACTCGTCAGAAATTACGGGATTTCGACTGGGATGTGTTACCTCACCCGGATTATTCTACAGTGTGGGGAAATAGTAGTAGCATTATCAAAGTATTTAGAATCCAAAAAAGGGTAATTAGAATTATGATGAATTTAAAGAGAACAGATAGTTGTAAGCGATGGTTAAAAAAATTAGGCATATTGTCATTACCAAGCATTTACCTTTTAGAAATGATAGTACAGGTTAAAACGAACTTAAATAAATTTCAAAAAAGCAATGATATTCATGACCATAACACGAGAAATCGTTCAAACTTACATGTCACCTATCATAAAAAGAATATGTATGAGCACAGTTTTAAATTCAATGGAATTCATAGCTACAATAAACTGCCAACTGAAATAAAAAACATTGAGTCCTTCACAAAGTTTAAAAAAAACATCAAAGAAGTATTTGTTACAAAAGTGTTACTACTCAGTAGAAGAGTATTTAAATGACAAAGGGTAGGAATAAAAGGAATGTATATTTTAATTATTAATTTTGTTATTATGCTTAACAACTTAATGTAATTCTTGTTTTTTGTTACTATTTTTTGTGTAGTTAGTAATTTGACAATTCCACATCATGAGTTGTATGATTTACGGATGCAATAAATGAATATGAATATGAAAGAGCATTTTCTATGTAGCCGTTGACACCACCAGCATACACCACTATAAGTATATTGCCGGAATTAATATTTTTCTGGATGCCCATTTCATCAGCGCTCTGCCAGCATTTCCCAAAAGTTAAATTACTGTCAACCCAAGTTTCATCAATATACACAAACTGTTGTCCTCTTTCTCTCACTTCTTTTATGGCAGTAAGGTATTCATGTCGCAGCAAAATAATGCGAGGGCTTTCAATTAGCACTTTTCATTTACTCCTACAAGTTTTCCACTTAAAACCCAATTTTTTAATCACATGTAAAAGAGAGATTCTCCCCCAGGGAAAATGTATTCTCTCTTTCACAATGGGCAGCAATTTCCTGATAGTTGGTACACATTTCTCCTGTACATAAAATTCATGTATTATTCTGCGTATAACGGCAGCATCGAAGTTGTCGATTTGCACAACAGTGTGTTCTGGTCTAGTTTTTCTTCTTTTTCCAGGAGTGCCCAATGCAGTACTTCCTCCTCTTGCCCTTAGCTCTTTCTCCTCCTTACGAATTCTTTTTATCGTTGATTCGGAAACACCAGTATAATATGCAGCCCGTTGTGTAGCTCGTGACACTGGATATGAATATTGTTTTTTCAAAGCTTCTTCATCACATTTATCTATATTGCCACTTATAATTTCACACTCTTCCGAACGCACAACCTTAAATTTCTTAACTTCTTCAGACATGGTGAGAAGATTGATAAATCTTACTGCACTGAACTAGAAAGTAGGCTATGTGACTTTCTGCAGGAGATTGCTGAATGTTTACTGTATTGCTCACTTGCTGTGTCACCGGACAACGGTTCCCCTCTCCCCCATACCTCAACCTGCGGAGATCACGAGCCCAGAACACAACTATATAACACCAGGAATAATCAATTATTAAACCTTGCCAGAACCAGATTTCATTTGTCAAAAAGGGTCCCTAGTTATATGGGAGCAAAGATTTTTAATGTATTGCCGCAACATCTCAAATCATATGACAATTACAATATTTTCAAGAACAGGCTAAAAAATTATTTAATAATCAAAAGCTTTCTACAATATTGAAGAATACTTAAATTCTAAACTTTCAAATTAAATCCCTTTGGTATCATCATAGTATTACATTTGCAATACATTTTTGTATCACCTACTGTATCTGCTATATTTGTGCATATTTTATAGGCTTATCCATGATGTAATTGTGTAAATATATAGTTATCTCTTGCTTAATACCTGTATACATTGTATATATAGTTTATGTAACTATTGTATTCTTCTATATTTGTACACATGACATGGACCTTTTCATGGTACCTACTTATATCTCATTACTCAGTCATACATGACATGGTTCATTTGTGTATATCATTGTATTGACCAACAATAAAAATAATAAAATTGCCACAATGGGGAAAAAAGACACAGAAAACCAACTAAACTAGTCACTATACTTTTTTTATTTAATAACTTCTGCAGCAATAGAAAATGCATGGTAATATAACTAATTTTCTAGTGTAATCAATTTGTATGGCAGAAATAATTTCTAAAAACGTGATTTACTCAACTGATAGAGATTAATGACAAACATTTCATCAGCAATATCGTCACTGAAAGATGTGGCATTGTCACTATTGCTATTATCATATAGAAATCAACCTAAGTGCATCTTGTTTCAATAATCCATCTTTTCCCAATAATCATAATCAGTTCTCAGTTGCAAAATTACTGTGGCATTAAGAGAAAACTTTTCTTATTAGTCACTTCACTTTTGTTATTAAATAATTTCTGTAACTATATGAAGTGTATGGTAAATGTTAGTTTAATAATAATAATATTGAATGAAAATAGAAATAAAAATTTTCATTCCCTCTTCTTTCTTCTTCTTTTCTTTCTTCTTGGCAATGCCTATAATTCTGTATGAATTCCTGTGGCTAATAAACATTGTATTGTATTGTATTGTCATATCACTTTATATATGATTTCAAATGCTTTCCTATGTATGACTCGTCTACAACAGAAAGCACATAAACTGACTTGCCATGTATGAACGATAGGCTTACATAAAAACTCTGTGGTATCATATTCTTTCTGATATGCATCATGTGTTTGTCACCATGTAGGACACATTTATAAACTGGTTGGTTGGTTGCTAATGCTCATGGAGTTGGAGAATTTCCATTTTCCTTCTGGCCTCCCAATAACGTGTGACTGGTTGTGCTGTCAGTTCTCCATCTGTTTTTGTCAGGGCACTACACTGGAGCAAGATGATCTCCGTCCATCAATGAGTTCGGGTCCCTACACAGCGTGCAGGTCGGGGATTCAAAAATATTAATCCTGTATAGATGAGCGGCCAAACAATCGTGGCCAGTAATCAGTCGGAAGATGGCAACAGTACTGCTTCTTGGGTAGTCTGGGATGGGATTTTTACTTCCTTGTAGACTTTTCCATTGCTTGTTGGTACTTTTTTCTTTGCATTCTTCTTTCCAGAATAAATTGATTCTATTGTTTATATGTAGTTTTGATGTGTGGAATGAGGTTTTTTGTTGGCAGCTTTGTTTTATTTGTGTTCCTTTTTTTGCCAAGGAATCTGCTATTTCATTTATAAACTAAAAATAAACATTTTGATTTCTCAACACACATATTATAAATACCCATACAAATAGGTAACCAAAGAAAAGGGAATCTTACCAACACCTGATCCCAAATCTGGGAATATCTAAACTTATCTGCATTATGAGAGGCACTATTTATATTTTGAGCTTTGACAACCCTGAATGTTGTAGATGCCATCTGACATTTCCACTGGAATGTTTAACAATGTTGACCATAATCTACTTCAGACATTTTGTCAATAGAGTGTCATTTGTTTTGTTTACATTAACTTAAAAATTGTGCCTCAACAAAAACATGGAATTATCTCATGAAAATGTTCGTGCAATGATTTATTATGGCTTTCAACGTGGCTTTTCAAGACAGGAGTGCATCAATCAACTAACTTCCACATCTGGCGACGAAGCTCCATCCTTTGCTACTGTGAAATGCTGGTATAATGAATTTAATTGTGGCCGCTATTCACTTAATGATGAAGTTCGTGAAGGTCGTCCAAAATCAGTTGAAAACATTGATGCTGTGCAAAGACTAATAATGCAAGATTGTCATGCGACATATGAGATTGAAGCAACCCTAGACATTGGTCCACCAGCATGTATAAAATATTGCATGATTATTTAGCTCTGAAAAGGTTTGCTCTCACTGTATCCCACACAATTTGATACAATATCGAAAAGATGCTCGTGTCGATTGGTGTTCAAAAATGCTCAAGAGATACAATGGGGGTGCCTCAAAAGACGTATATAAGATTGTAACAGGTGACAAATCATGGATCTATGCGTATGAGCTGGAATGTAAACAGCAGTCAAAACACATCGAAGCAAATGGTTGCCTGCATTTTCAGCAAAACTTCCATGTGGCAACAGTGCCTTTAGAGGAATGTGAAACAGTCAATGCCAAATGGTATATAACCATTTGTTTCCCAGAAGTCTTCAGTGAAGCAAGGAAAACCAACAAGAACCATAGAATCATCCTTCATCAAGACAATGCGAGCGCACATGCATCTCGTCTAACAACACAGTATTTGAAGGCTCAAAAGATCTAATTGATGGGTCACCTGCCATACAGTCCTGATTTGGCACCCATTGACTTCTTTTTATTCTTGAACATCAAGAATAAATTGCATCGACAACAATTTCCATCGGTAGAAGAAGCCGTTGATGCCTTAAAAGAAACATGTTTTGGAGGGTTCTCAAGAAGAAGTAATGAATGCTTAGACAAATGGTTCAAACGGATGCAAAAGTGTATTGATCACAACAGAGAATATTTTGAAAAACAATACAGCAGTTTTCAATCATAAATTAATTTTTTTAATTATTAGTCTCAAAATATAAATAGTGCCCCTCGTACATTAGATTTCTGAATTTTATGATGATATGAGAAAGGTTATGCTGGTAAAAAGAGCATAGTTTCTGTTAAAGACATTGGCAAGAGAATTCAAAAGCAGAAAAGGCTGATACTTGAAAGTTTTAAAAGTATGTATCTGGATGTCAAAATATGATTTTCAAAATTTCCTGAATTATAGTCAGTGCAATGTGTATTCCCAGGAACCAGAGCACCCATTCTGTTTGTATTTGTGCTCATCACAAAAATGTTAAATTAAGGATTAATGGTGTCTATATTTGTCCTCTCATTGAAAATTCAAAATCCTATTCCATTTACTAGAGCAGTGTATTATAAATTATCTGCATTCCCACTTTAAAGTGAGGAGAGGGCTGTGGATATTTTTATGTAATATTGTGATAACATTTAAATGTGATATTTTTATGTAATTTTCTGACTGGGTTGGATTCCTAAGAATTCCAAATTTTATATCCTGTTCTATTGTGAATTTGAAGCTTTTTTCTGCAGATTGAGTAGTTTTAATGCATCATCTAAATGTCTATTTGGAACTAGTACAAAGATGTCACCAAAATATTGGTACCACTTTGAAGATCCATGGGAAAAACATTTTTATGTGTTTCAAATTAAATCATTAATAAATTTGATGAAAAAGGTGAAAGTGGACTGCCCATGGAAAATGCTGATTTCTGTCTATAGTGCTTAAGTTGACAAAGTTTCATTCAATGCATAAATTTGTAAATGAAATGTATTCTTCTACTTCTACTGGCTCCATTTCTATTATAGTTAGCCATTTTCTTAACACTGTCCATAGATTCTCCGTTGGTATGTCTGGGAATAGTGATGTGACAACAAATGAAACAAATTTGTCATTTTCGTCTAATTTTATGTCCTTAATTTTTCCTATTAGGTCTAAAGAGTTTTTCAAATTTGTGCTTTCAAACTTTTGGAAACAATTTCAATTTGTTTAATAATTATTTGGCCAAATTATAAGTATATGTAGGGGCATTTATGCTACTAGGCCTCATGGCTTTTCCTGTTGTATGTATTTTCTGTAAATCATAGGTTGGATTATCTACTTTGTGTAGTTCTTTCTTATTGATTAATTTACTTCCTTTCAACATTTTATTTCTAGATTCAATGCTAATACTAATTTTAAATTTGTATATTTCATCAGGAATATCAAAAACATTGGTGGTGGGGCAATACTGGACCCATAACAAAATAAATCTTTAAATCTTATAGCTTATTCAGAAATCTAAACTATGAAGAGCACTTAATAGAGCAGACATGAAAAATTCAATGTCACAGCCGGGATTTGAAGGAAAATTTATGGTATGTGAAGTACAGTGTGTCTCAGTCAACTCATTGTATAATTTTAATTACTGTTACGGTTATTTGAATGATGGTAGGAAATAAAAATTCTTTATGAATTACAGCATAGGACCATGCTATGGCCAAGCGGTTAGACTGCTTAATTCTCACCGAGGCAGCCCAGGTTTTATCCCTGGTGATTTACATATGATATTTGTGATGGACAATACAGTGCAGGGGTTTTCTTTGGGATCTCCGGTTTCCCCTGCTATCATTCCACTAATTGTCATTATCAACTTTCCTTTCATTCATTTCACCCTCTTTCTGTCATCTACTTCTCTTACTCCCATAAAAGGTACTGGGCTGATACATCATGGGTAGTTTCTGTTCCTCAACCCGACGCCTACAGATGTACGGGAGAGGGGAAAAAGAATCCCCTAACACCACAACAGGGAAGTTGAAGAAGAAGAAGGAGAAGGAGAAGGAGAAGGAGAAGGAGAAGGAGAAGGAGAAGGAGGAGGAGAAGGAGGAGGAGGAGGAGGAGGAGGAGGAGGAGGAGGAGGAGGAGGAGGAGGAGGAGGAGGAGAGGAGAAGGAGAAGGAGAAGGAGAAGGAGAAGGAGAAGGAGAAGGAGAAGGAGAAGGAGAAGGAGAAGGAGAAGGAGAAGGAGAAGGAGAAGGAGAAGGAGAAGGAGAAGGAGAAGGAGAAGGAGAAGGAGAAGGAGAAGGAGAAGGAGAAGGAGAAGGAGAAGGAGAAGAGAAGAAGAAGAAGAAGAAGAAGAAGAAGAAGAAGAAGAAGAAGAAGAAGAAGAAGAAGAAGAAGAAGAAGAAGAAGAAGAAGAGAAGAAGAAGAAGAAGAAGAAGAAGAAGAAGAAGAAGAAGAAGAAGAAGAAGAAGAAGAAGAAGAAGAAGAAGAAGAAGAAGAAGAAGAAGAAGAAGAAGAAGAAGAAGAAGAAGAAGAAGAAGAAGAAGAAGAAGAAGAAGAAGAAGAAGAAGAAGAAGAAAGAAGAAGAAGAAGAAGAAGAAGAAGAAGAAGGAAGAGAAGAAGAAGAAGAAGAGAAGAAGAAGAAGAAGAAGAAGAAGAAGAAGAAGAAGAAGAAGAAGAAGAAGAAGAAGAAGAAGAAGAAGAAGAAGAAGAAGAAGAAGAAGAAGAAGAAGAAGAAGAAGAAGAAGAAGAATTACAGCACTATTTTAAGCGCATTTGTTTTATCGTTCAATACATTATATTTACTATCATTACTTTTTACCATGCTTTATTTTTATTATGACTTCTGTACTCAAATTCTGTGGTGAAAAATAACACAATACGGTACCATTATAACGAATTATTCTTACAATTTCTTAGAAAAGACTTTAGGTTAACACTTCTCTTTCTCACTGAAACAAATCTATGCCTTTTAAAATGCTGTGTCCCTCACTACCTTATCATGTGAGAGAAGAACAATAAACATGTTTATAAATACATACAAATACAACAATTTGTAATTTAAAACATCACGTATCTTATAAGAAATGACACTTTTCTTATAAATTGTTTGGGATCGCGATTTCATGGAAATTCTTCCACATCGTCATCATTACAAATGCTGAATGTTAATATGCTCTTGTTAGTACTACCAAAATTTGAAAATAAAACAAATTTAAAAACAGAATCGACTACCGGTATTTCAAAATTCATTACACGATATTTGTTTTTTAAAATAAATATCTTTTCCCAAACCATCAAATCTATCGGACCATTTAATTGTTTTAATAATTTAACTTCTAGATTTATTTCATGGTTAAATGACCAAAAATGATCTGCTACGGCTGATTTTTCAGTGTGTGTTTATACTTAATGTTATATTTATAAATATAGTATTAACAATTTATTACATTTTTCTAAAAAAGATAAAATTGCTAATAATAAAAAAATCTGGTATTTATCAGTTTAATTCTTTCAATTGTGATAAATTTTTTATTGGAAACACAAAATGTAATTTAGAAACCAGAACGAAAATTAGGTATGAATTTCGCAACATTTTGCACATTTACGAACATTTTGCAACATTAAGTATAAACACACTGATAAATCGGCCATAGCAGATCATTTCTCGTCATTTAACCATGAAATAAATCCAGAAGTTAAATTATTAAAACAATTAAATGGTCCGATAGATTTAATGGTTTGGGAAAAGTCATTTATTTTAAAAAACAAACATCGCGTAATAAATTCTGAAATACCGGCAGTCGATTCTGTTTTTAAATTTGTTTTATTTTCAGATTTTGGTAGTACTAACAATAACATATTAACATCTAGCGTTTGTAACGATGACGACAATTTTGTTGGTTCCGGCTGACGATGTGGAAGAATTTCCATGAAATCGCGATCCTGAACAATTTATAAGAAATGTGGCATCATTTCTTATAAGATATGAAGTTTTAAGTTACAAATTGTTATATTTGTATGTATTTGTTTGCTTCATATTTTAAATATTTAGTATGTTTATAAATATATCGAGATTTAACTGTATTGGAACACCACAGTGAAGCGAAAAATTATTAAATTTTAGATGAGTCGTATTTTTTACACATCTGCTTCACTTTCGTATAAAATTATTCATGTTTCGCAAATCATCGTTTGCATCTACGGCTCTTATGCGACTGAAGCTAGATCCAGCGGTGTGGGTAATTCTGGGGTTGTTGCTGCCATCTGTTGATTTAGTGATGAACTTAAATGTGGGATTCTCTTCTAGCGGGATTTCAAAGTTCATTAGTTGGTTTTTATGTTTTTCTATGTATATCCTCTCCCATATGATGAGTTCACTATGTTTTTGTACGTATTTTAGTAATTCTGTGCTATCTTCAATTTCATGATTTTCAGACCAGAAATGAGCTGCTATTGCGGACTTATCAATATTTTTGTACGAAAGTGAAGCAGATGTGTAAAAAATATGACTCATCTAAAATTTAATAATGTTTATAAATGTTTGTTCAATTTTGTGAATTCACTGCTTTGGAAATGCTGGTAACCTCATTTGGCTAAGGTTGTTATGAAGATCTTAACGAAACACGTTTTAGGTAAACACTAGCATATAGGAGCATGGAGAACTAGTTATGACTCAGAATTATATCATTTGACTGTTGGAATACTTCCTCCTCCCCTTCTAAAAACACTTTGCAATGCCTGTGTACATGTTCACTTTGCTTATGTTGAATGAGACTATCACTAATTCATGCAGACCAAGGTTTTTAAGTGTGCTTAAAAGTTATAGCCTATGTCAGTAGATACCGTGGCATGTAACAAAATTCCTTTGGGGAAAAATTCTGGCACACCAGCAACATTTGATATGATCCTGATAATTGGCAGTGTCCTTAAAACAAATGTTATCTTTACCTTCATTCTTGTCATGAGAAATAACAGACAGTGCAATTGGTTTCACTATGTAGCACCCAAAGTGGATTACATTACTAATTCAGCTGAACAATGATAGTGAAACAAGAACTTTATACCATCTTGCATTTTCCTGCTCACTTTCACATACCCTAACCTAAACCAGATAGGCATGAACTTTGCTGTGACTGAATAAAGTATCAGCAATTATGAATGAAACATCATCACTGCCTCCATTATTCTAGTTTGAAAACAATCATTACAACATAACTTTTGTCAGGACTGACATTTTTGAATGATAGACAAGAAAACTAGTTCAAGGGCTATCAATGCAGGTATCATTAGCTAACTGTAAGATGTTTAGTACCATATAAACAGAAAAGTAAATGCAGGAAAACAACTGTTTGGGAAAAATAGAGCAAGGTTTATTTGTAACTGTAAAAAACTGTTTGTAGTTGGCATTTAATACTCCGTCACTTACTCTTTTATTTTTTGAGGGAATCTGTTGCTTCCATTTTCAACCTTGAAGGAGAATGGAAGCAATAGCTTCCAAAACTAGTTCCTCAAAAAATAAAAATGTAGGTGACAGAGCATTAAAAACAGATTAAAAATAGTTTGTTCAATTAATTTGGACGTCACGGTTACTAAATTCCTCCAAACATGCATAATAAGGTTCATTTGTGTTTGTATTAGCTCTTGCTGTTGATGTAATTATTTTACCATTATTCAGTAAACAACTCTATAAAAGCAAAACAGTTACATTACAGATTGGCTACATAAGGAATTTCTGCCCTGCTTATGTGCATATAAGAATACCTCATGGCAGAAAAACTATTTCTCTTAATTTACATTTTCCTTCATTTAGACTACTTTTTGCTCTAATCCAGAAAAGTGTTGCAGATGGGTTTAATGATATATCATTTATTTTATCATTGAATTAGAGTAAAGCCAAATGTATGCGATAGGTCCACCTTAACCATCAATGTCCTCTTCTGCGTTCTGCAGAGGATGTGTTATTTATTTTAATGCAGATATATTATTTATATTAAAGGAACTCTTTTCAGTATTTACCTCCTTCTAAAAATTTACTGCAAGCATTCACTTATTTTTAAATTAGTTAATAATTTTGTATTGAAACAATTTTTCTACAACAGAATTCTAACAGTTCTGTAATAGCCTGCTTATGCTTTTATCTAAATTAAATCTTTAGGCATATTAGAGAACTAATTATCCAGGAACAGCATACACTTGTCCACTTGATATGTAATGGTACTTTTGCTGCATGGCACTCTTTTCAAATTGTTTAAAACAATAAAATAAATCACTGCCCATAAGGTTGTACATCAAAGTAATAACTCCACTAAATACATAAAAGGTTTACCTTTGTCTATAAATGTTTACTGGAACCACACATACACACTGTGCATAGCAGCATAGTATACGTAGAATACTTACATTGTAGATATTAAAATATAGGTATTGTGTTAAGTCTTACAAATGGCACATTTATGACAATGTTAAGACCCAGAGAGCTCGGTGCATGAAGATGCTCAATTTACTGGGCAGTTCAGACTACACAACATTCAACATGTCATTAACAATGAGGTAATAAAATAATAAAAACAAAAAATGTTACCACTATACCAACCTCAAGACTGAGTTGTTAATAAATTATCGAGATCTGAAGTTACAATAAACACAGGACTGGCTGAGTAGTAATCATTGACATCAAACAATTCTGCTTCATTTGAGCTCGGACAAGCTCCATTCTGCTTCTTACTGCACTTTCTTGGTAAGAGAAATACGAGGGATAGAGCAATGACAATGTGCCATGCGCTGTGAACATACTGAAACACAATAATAATTTTGTCTTTTACAACACAGTAATGATGATAAAAAAATATTTACATAAATGGGAATAAAAAATATTCATTTACCTAAATAACTATGAACTATATTAAAATAAAGAAAACTCGTAGAAACATCCTTTATGGCTTAAAAGAAATAGAAATAATTTCCAATTGTAGCATGGGATATGAATTACATGCAAAATATTGTCTTTTAGACAACTTTACAGTAAGCAGAGGGAGGGAGGGAGGGAGGGAGGGAGGGAGGGAGGGAGGGAGGGAGGGAGGGAAGGAAGGAGGTGGAAGGAAGGAACCACTACATTTAACATAAGTTTGACAGCATAAATGTTAGTTTGATTCAAGTTAATTTAAGTTCATGAATAAAATATAACAATAGTAAGGAAATTAACGGATACATTTGATAATTAATACCCACAATAGGTTCAAATTGAACTGGCTACATTAATCTAAGGAACATAATTATTTGCCCTAAAACGCCATGTAACTTCTGAGGCCCTATTAACTAATAATTCACAGACCATATCATTGGTTTTAAAGTGTGGTATTATTTAAACTCTTTAATAAACACTCTACAGATCCAAAAGCAGGGCTTCAAAGACACCATGCATATCAAAGCTTCAATTTATATTTATACTAACAATGCCTTTATTAAGATGAATGTTGTCTTCCGGGCTTATGGGCCGTGGTCTAGAAGTTCTTGAAGGAACCGACATTTCGCCAGGAGCTGCGCCTAGCATCCTCAGGGTTGATCCGTCCGCTGTAAAAGTCAGGAGTCGAATGAAGCGGGTGTACGCACGTCCTAATTTATATTGGCTGGAAAGGGGCGGGGTTAATGTAGATCGCGTTCTGATTGGCTCTGGTCGGGAAGTGGCTGTTTCATGTCTTTACTGTTTCTGTATTCATGTGCATGTGATTGAAGTCCCTGTAATGCAGGAACCCAGGCTTGCTTTATGCGAAGTGCTTCTTCTTTGCGGTTTCGCTCCTGGCGAAACGTCGGTTCCTTCAAGAACTTCTAGACCACGGCCCATAAGCCCGGAAGACAACCCTGACTCCTACAGCGGACGGATCAACCCTGAGGATGCTAGGCGCAGCTCCTGGCGAAACGTCGGTTCCTTCAAGAACTTCTAGACCACGGTCCATAAGCCCGGAAGACAACATTCATCTTCAAGATGCTGGCTTAAAAGCCTCAGCTTATATAATGCCTTTATTGATTATTAGGCTTCTTAAAACTTTATATTGCTCCTTTGAAAAATAACTTTGTAAAACAAAATACATTCTTTCTCCTACACAATAGACACAATAGTTTTCTACACTCTCTATATGCAAACCTAGTTTGTAAAATAAAAATTATCAAAAATAAAACTTTCTAAGTCAAAAGAGTAGGTTTTCCTTCCATGACAACTATCAGAGACATAATTTAGGAACTCTGCAGTGTGCATACAAAAACAGATAGTAGCAGTGCAAGCCAATTTTCAGCATGTGAGTCACTGTGAGCTTATTTGTATTTTATGTTATGAATCAGCAGCTAAATGAAAGTAATACAAAGTTTGTATTCAGTAATTGTTTACATTAGAAATTTAGAGTAGACAATGTCAGCAGAGCTTAAACTTGACTAACTGATAGCCTTCGGATAGGGTAGTCATAATTATTTGACATTATACAGGGATTAAGATAGTCGGACCTTCTAGGTTAAAAAGGTAGCAACAGCTGCTGAAACTAAACCCTCAAAAACTAAAATGGAAGTGACATACTGTGATAAAAACCAACTACAAATAATTTTATGAATGATACACTTCCATTACTGATACAACGTCAATGCAATACATGTCAGTATTTTAATAGACTACTTCGGACATTGATAGTTTAAAATATTTTTCACACTTTTAATAGAATGTTTATGATTTGACTTTTGACACTTTGCTAGGAATTTCATATACTTTAACTTTACAGGGAAAAAAAAAATTTACTTTACTTTTTTTTTTTTTTACAGAAAAGAATTATATTACAGTGGATACCTGCACATTGTGGAATTGCTGGAAATGAATCAACTGATTTTCTTCACAAAAAAGGTGCAAATTTAATTCAGAACAAAAGTAAAAACTTACCCTTTACATCTATAAAAAGATTAATCAAAAGCAAATATAAAAACAAACAAAACCAATCAATATCTAACATAGCCAAAGATAAAAAATGGAACATTTTAATTAAAAATCCAGAAATTATTCCAGAAATCCCACGTAAAGCTGCAGTAGCAAATTTTAGATTACTTACGGAACATGATTATTTGGCCAAACACTTACACAGAATTGGAATTTATATAAGTCCAAGCTGTCCTTTGTGCAACAAAGAAGAGGAAATGACTGAGGAAGAACATCTTTTAACCTGTGAAACCCTACCTGCCGGAACCACTACACAGAAATATTGGAGAGCAAGAGAGCTAATGGCTTCATTGCCAAAGTCCAGCATTTGAAAACAACAATTTTACAGGGATTGGATTTTCTTGTACAAAACATACTTTGCAGAGATTTTACACATTACGCTTAAGTGGCACTTTTGGTAGTTGCTATGAGGCCAGAGTGATGTATTTACTTTCTCTTTCAGTTTTCAGAGCTGACCAGTATGTGGTCAACAAACGTTAACTATGAGTGCACAAACAACTCATTTGATAAGTTGCCAACACTAATTGACTTAACGAAGCAATTGTAGTCAATGAAGTGTGTTGACTGAAGATGTGGGCAAATGCTCATGAAATTAATCTCATATAAAGAAGATAGAAGTATTAACATCAACTTCTTAAGATAAGTGGAAGTTTATTACTAAATATTTTTATTTGTATAATATTTATTACTCCACTGTAACTGGCTTCGTTTTCTGTGTAATTGTAGTCAAGTTTCCAATCAAACAATACCTGCATTTTAATAATGTGGCTGAGGCAGATATTTCAAATGCATTTAGTTGTCAAAGTCTTGGAATTGCCCTAATGTCATAAAATGTATGTAACCAGGATTTTTCTCAACTCAGTCAGGATAATCATAGTTTTCTGGGAAATAGAACAACCCTACCTCCAAATCATGTCTAGCTTAAAACTTATTCCATTCACAGTACTGAATGTTAGGTACCAATTGATTATTAAAATATCTTAAGGACACATCAGTTTACACTATTTTTAATTTTAGAGTACATTCCATGCTGGTTCATAGATATGCATACCTGATAATTGGCTTCAGTTTCAATAAATGCAAATAAAATTAAACCCACTGTTGCTAGCAAAATGCCTGGCAACAGAAGCAGCACCAACGAACGCTGGAGATGAATGCATGCTCTCTGACGACAGCACCTTATGCTCCAAGCAGCTACCTGTAAGCCCCAACATTGTCTGGTAATTAGCAATCCTTTTATTTTTTTTATTTTTCTCTAATATTGAAACAAAATTTCTTTCACATCACTACTTCCAAGTATATAATATTTAGTTAATTTCTAATTCCTTAACTATAACATCACAGTTTATACAAACATTTTGATGTTATGTATGTTTTGAAATGCTTTGTTTTTGGCTACAGTGTTGAATGACATCTGATGATATATAACAGATATGGGTGAAAATAGTATAGATTAGAATTCCTGTATCTAATTTTTGGGTGAAGTACAATACTTCCTTTCCTACTGTGGGTACACAGTACAGAGAGTAAACACTACAATAACTTGAAAAATAGCACACCAAAGCTAAATTATCAGCCATTTACCAAATGAGCTGCCAGGACTGCAACAAGATATACATTGGGAAGACAAAAAGAAATCTAGAAACAAGAATGAAATAACACTTCAGGAATATTAAATTGAAACACATGGACAAGTCTGCCATAGCACATCACTTTTGGTCTGAGAATCATAACATCAAGCAAGAAATAGAATTTATAAAACAGGCAAAGAAACCTCTAGAACTGCAGATTTGGGGAAACATACTCATTACTAAGAAATAAAACCTCCTAATGAATTTTGAAATCCCCGCTGCGGATGACGTCATCAAACTTACCAGATGATAAGATGGCAGCACAACACCAAGCTGGAGGCAGGCACTGGTTGCACCATCAGTCTACCACAGAACTGAGAATAGGGAAGAAGTTCCCAGAAACTAGTCTTTATAAAAAACTTGTAAGTGGAGAACAGTGTATACAAGATTGACTCATTTGCCTAATTTTAATAACAATGGCACTCCACTTTCTGAAATACTTCTTTTTATTCCACATTCATACAGAAAATTTATATAACACTCCAGATCTACACACCTTTTCTACAGAATTCTTCAAAGAACACATTATTTTGGCTCCACAGAACAAATTCAGTGTACACCTTTTGAAATTACATAATACAAAAGAGAAACCCACTCACAAAAACTTGATGTAGATATACCAGATAAACTGCAAAGGTTGTGATAACTTTTACATTGGAAAAACAAAAAGGAATTTGAACATTAGGCATAAACAGCATTTTAGGAACATCAAGAACAAAGAAATTATCAAATTGCCAGTAGCAAACCATTTTTGGAATGAATATCCCCATATGGAATAAGAAATCCAGTTATTAAAACGTGTTCAGGGTCCAACTGCATTAACCACATGGGAAAAGATTTTTTGTTGTTGTAGTTGATCCATTTATACCCCAGCTTTAACTGCAGTGGTCATATCGGCAGCCATTCTCCTTTGGAACATACCGATGGTGTTAACTTGTATGCGTTGGGTTGCTTGTACTTTGTATTTTAATCATAGTCACAATCTCATTCATACTTCCAGACTCTGGGGAAGATGGTGAATTATCAGGAAAAGATATTCATAGAGAAATATGAAGGAAAACTCTTCAATTCTGACACTACCTTTGATAAGAGTCTGAATTTCAAATCCAACAGGACAACAACAAAGATACCGCAATCGCCACCAAGGAGTTCACCCAATTGATATTCAACAGTCGACATTAGCTGAAGACGTTAGGAAAGTCCTAATGAGATTGTTCTAGGTAAACACTAATAATATATGAAGCATGGAGTACTAGTTCAACTCAAAATTATATTAAACTCTTTCTGTTTGCTTACTTTGCATCTAAATGATTTAAATATGGATGTTACAGCTCATGACAAGATGACTACCTTGGCATCAACTAAAGCTTATGCATAAAGCCTGTTAGGATCTTGGGATGAAAATAAACAACTCCACTATTTACCTAGAACGTGTTTCGTTAGGATCTTCCTAACATCATCAGCTGTTGTCGACTAATGGACGTTGGTTTGGTGAACTCATTGGAGGCGATAGGTGCGTCTCTGTCGGTATCTTGATTAAACTTGAAGTTTGGGTTTTCTTCAAAGTTAGTGTCGAAATTAAACAATTTTCTTTCATATTTCTTTATGAAGATTTTTTTCCCATGTGTTTAATGCAGCTGAACCTTGGACACTTTTTAATAAGTGGAGCATTGAGTATTAGTTCGACTCAAAATTATATTAATTTTGTGCTTCATTGTATCACAGTCCTTACACATTGGAACTCCACTATGTTTGTAAAACAGGAAACAATAGTAGTATCATTTATTACTTTTTATATTGATATCAGAAGAAATTTCTACATAATTCAAGTAATTTTATATTAGCATATTCATCTAAAATCAACAAAATTGATAAACCATGCAGTTTCATATTATGCAGACTCAAGAAAATAACAGTGAACTCTCAATTTCATCAACGAGGCACATCCAAAAAAGTAAGTTTCCCTGGGGCCATGAACATAAATAAAACACATTTTAACTGAAATATTTATTGGAACAGATATAAGAAGTGTTGAGGCATTTTTCAACATATTCACCATTGGAATTCAGTCATTTGCCAACTTTTACCTGTGTAACAGAAATCTGAAGCCTGGGATTGGAATAACTATCTCCATTACACAAATATAAATATTTGTAGCAAAAACTTCACTTATCTTAAGAAAATTATGTTAATTCTTCTTTCTAACTGAAATTGATTTCATGAACAAGGGTAAAGTGAAATTTTTGTTACAAATATTTATATTTGTGTAATATTCATTACTTCACTATAGCTAGCTTCATTTTCTATGTAACTATCTCCACCTCTCTGTCAGTCTGAAAAGGCTAACTATGTCTGGACAGGAATTTCTTGAGCTTCTGGAATAGATGGAACTCACTGGGAGTGAAGTCTGGGCTGTACGATGGATGTTCAAAACCTCCCAGCAGGAACACTGTTGTGCATTGAACCATGAGTGGCCATTTATTGTTCTTTCACACTGGCCATGTGTAGGCTAAAGTATGGAAAGGTAGTCAGACTGAAAAATTCAATGCCATAGCTGGGATTTGAACCACGGATCTTCTGGTCTACGTCCAGCCACTCTAACCATTGAGCTACTATGGCCAAAATGCCGTTATGGCATTAAATTCTCCAACTTACTCATATTTTTCTCGGTAAACCACTTAGGAGTTCTCATAAACACATGAGACAACTACCTTAATGGCGACTTACAACATGTAAGTACTTTAAGACCCGCGCTTTATAGTTAATCACTATTAGGTCAATTAATGGAAATTAATTGTTCTTTCACACCGGCCATGTGTAGGCTAAAGTATGGAAAGGTAGAGTCAGACTGAAAAATTCAATGCCAGTTGAAAAGAGATTGAAAATGGAGGCGATTGCCTTTGAAACTAGTCTCTCATGAATATAAAAAGGTAAGTGACGAGTATCAATAAAACAACTACAAATAGTTTTTGAGATATCTCAAGAATTTTATAATATACACAATTCAGAAATGTAACAATATTATAAACTTTCCATAAATTCACTAACAGGATAAAAACAGTGGTCTAGCTTGTATGCCAAAACTGACTTTTTAAATGCTGAAAAATTGCAAGTGGTTTTATTGGCTATAGGCAGTTTATTAAACAAAGTGATTCCTAGGTTTATTACACTGTTTTGATGAGCTCTTGTGTTACTTCTATTCACATGAATGTCCATTCTCTGTCTAGTATTATGGTTATGAACTGTGTCATTAAAGGTACAGTGACCGTTTCCTTTCCTGCGTTTATTCCTAACATACTGTAGTTTCAGCTGTTACACAGTATCTGTTTAAATTAAATATCTTATAAATAATGTAAATTATACCTTCTTGTGCACCTGTCAAGTTAAATTGTTAACTGTGACAACCAATAAGTGACTGATATACAGCACAAGCATAGCCATTTGTATATCTCAGAGTTTAATTCAATTCAACTGTTTTCATCTGTAACTACATTTACATGTCAGATACACCAAACAAGGTTAAGATTACATTAATATATTTTTTTAATACATTTTTCTCATTAAGAAATTCCTAAATATTTCTTGAAGCTTTAGTGTGATTTCACAATTTTTTTTATTTCAGAAGGTTTTTTGTGCATGTGTGCGTGTGCATGTGTATAAAAGTGAATGCCTTGTTAAGTAAAAGCTATTCTCAAACAATTTCCTATTAAGAGAGATTATATGTAATTTAAATTTCTCTCTTGTATCATGTCCAAGAGTGTATCTCAACAGTGTATTGATCCAGCAGGAAAAGTGTATTAGGGTAATTTTTAGCTTAGAGAATACTGACTCTTGTGTAAATATGTTTAAAGAAAACAAAATGCTTACAATCTACTCACTCTAAAGGCAATTCTCTTTGCTGTAAACAAGTTGAGTACCAAAAGTAAACATGTATATACCTCGAAATTTTACTTTATTGGAACACCACGGTGAAGCGAAACATAATTATTATAGATGAGTTTTATTTTATACACATAAGCTTCACTTATGTACCTATATTGAGGAACATGTCCTCAATATAGGTACGTAAGTGAAGCTTATGTGTATAAAATACAACTCATCTATAATTTAATTCTGTATATAGCTATTATACTAGACATAGTAATGACTATTACTGGAAAAGGACTGCCAAAATATCAACTGACAAGGATGTTTTAAAAATAGAACTATAACAAACTGCCACTAAATGTTAAAGGACATTAAAATGGTACAAAAAAGTTTAAAACTATATTAAAACACATCTTAATAAAAAATGTTTGTATAAAACTAATTACTTCTAAATATGTGTAACTCTATTCTTCTTATACTATTACATAATTTTTTGTATCTTAAAAATTAGCCTATGGTGTAACAGCCACATCAGAATGGGCCAGCGCTGGCCAACCCGAATGCTGACCTCACACCCACATTCAAAAGTTAGAGGTGGGCAATCATCCAACTAATTTGAGGAGGTGATGTGGTCATCATCATCATCCTCAGCCAGAAAGTTGGCTTTCTAGACCAGGGTTTGCTATCTATCCTAGCTCCTCAATTTTCTCATGATGCTGAGTGGGCACCTTTCTTATATCCGGGACTTAAAATCTGCACCCCCAAAGGTGGGATCAAGCCCAGGTGCTTCTGTGGCAAGAAACCAAAGCACAACGCTCTAGCTCACCACACCATGGCACAGGACTTGTGTATCCTATGTAAATAGTTTATCTCTGACATTGTCAGAAACTTGTATGAGTATACTGGCACCAAATAAAAAAAATGAATTTCTGAACAATAAGAAATGTTTTAATGTATTTGGTGCTTAATGTGTGTTTAGAATAAATTCATACAAATATATGGAGGGTTGTGACAAAATGTTTAACTCTATGTATGGTTTGCAGCTTATAGTGTAAAATTAACAAGGATTTCATTTTAATTACATTTTTTTGGAATTCAAATACCTTAATTGCTCTGGCACTATTACATCATACAGCTATTTCATACACTGTATGAAACTTCCTAAATTTTATAAAATATACTACTGTAAGTGTGTGTATAATTGCAAACTGTTTTAGTGTATATACTTGAAAACAGACGTGAATAATTCTTTTTATTAATTCATTAATATTGTCACCCAAACGTCGGAACTCCCTATAGAACCGGCAGCAGCAGCAGCAGGAGACGGTCAGCATTCGCCACGCCCACTCGTCGGTAACGAGGGGTGGCTGGAAAAAAAAACATCACTGAGCCGTCTCTTTCTGTTCCACCTGAGTTCTCGAACTTACGGGATATTTCATCTAATCCAGAACCTTCCAGATTGGCCAGCTGACCCTATATAAGCAACACGTCGGGCTGGAGGAGGGTCAGTGAGTTCTTGGCAAGCAGCGTAAGAGTGCAGTGCTAGTGTAAGGACGAGAAGACTGTGTACGTGCATCGGAGGATTGCACGTAATCGCGAGAGCAAACTGGAATTGTAACGGACGAACTGGTGAATCGTAATTGTGTGCATTACGTAATTCTGTGTAATTGGCAAGTGTTTCAGATATTTTGATGTTTCTTAATATTTTATTACATCTCAACCCAGAAATATGGTTGGGAAGATTAATTTTATATTATTTTTATGGTGAAAATCCACAGCTAAGCATTTTTCCTATTTATACGGAGATTATTATCCTTAAACTATGGAGCTGTATGTAATTTACTTTAATTTACTTTTGGTGTCTCTCCACTATTATCAGAAATTAATATGCTGGTGTCATCTGGAAAGAGAATTTTATATTGTTATTCCGGCTACTATCTATGAGGTCATTTACATATGAGAGAAATAGCATGGAACCCAATACCAAACCTTGTGGAAGCTACTCCTCTAATTCCATACTCTCAGTTTTCTAAGAAGATTTTCATGGTTAATAAGGTCAAATACTTTTGAATGATCAAGAAACATGCCTGTACAGTGTATGGAGTTAACAATTTTTTATAAATATCAGTATGCTAAATTTCAAGATGAAGTTTTTTTATGTATAACTTTTTCTGCACTTTGATAAAAATAGATAAAGGGATATAGAATCTGTACCTTTTTGCTTCAGATTTGACCCTTTCTTTAAAACTTGTTTTATTTTTGTAATTTTTAAACTAACTGTAAAATAAAATTATCCATTGATAAATTCATCAAATAGTGGTTACACTATGTGGTTTTAGCATGCTTTTAACAAGAAGTTCGAGCAACCATTTAACTCAAATTATTTTTATTTTTCACATCTTGATTAATGATGACACTTCACTTTCCATAGCAGTTGTGAAAAAATAAGAAGATAGGTTGTTTTTTTCCATATAGTTATAGGCACCTATGTTTGAACCAAGCAGTTGTTTTTGCTAATTCAACAAAATAGGTATTAAAAATAGGATGTTTTAGAATTCATCATTATGCTCAAGGATATAGTTTGGATATTCTCTCATTTGTGTCTGTTTCCCTTTTATCGCTTAAAAGAGGAGAAGCGACTGTTAAAAGAAACAACCATGCTCAGCAAATCAAAAGAGAAGATCTCATTAATAAATTCACGTATCACTAACAGGTATTTGACAAATTCAAAAAGATTTTCAGAGAACACAACATCCAATTGGTTCCAATTAACAAATACAGCAAAAAGACTTAGCTCAACCACTAAACATAGCATCTCTTCAATTTGAAAATCTGGATCCTATCAAATAGAATGCAATAACTGCAACCAGGTTTATATAGGAAAAATTAAGAGGAACAAGAACCAAGTAACATTTCAGATGCATAAAAGATAAACACTTAGAAAAATCAGCAGCTGCCACCTATATTTTAAGGAAAAATTATAACATTCATCTGGAACCAAAACTACTGAAATACATACCAGAAAACCCAGAATTGTCAACATGAGAACAGAACTCCATCAGGAGGAACAAGGACAGACTATTCAGTTCTGACATCCCACAGAGTACAAGCTCTTAAAATAACTGCCAGAGCAGATTACAGAAGGACCAATGTCAATAAATAACTTCAGTCGATGTAGAGTTGATAATGGAGTGAACTAGCCTCTGAAAAATGTTCCATGAAATTTAAAAGTGAATGTTGTGTAGTGTTAATTTTTCTTATTAGTTGAGATCGATTTCACGAACCCTTGCTCGCATCATCAGTCAACACACTTCGTCGTCATGGATAAAGGTTACTATGTTACTATGATTTTTCAGTATTACCAAAAACTGAAAATGAAACAAACCTAAAAACAGAATCAACTGCCGGTATTTCAAATTTCATTACACGATGTTTACTTTTTAAAATAAATATCTTTTTCCAAACTATTGAAGCAGCAAAAAAATTGTGGCTCGGGGTATGAGCAATGAGATACTCTCAGGGTATGCGTGGATATGTATGAGTAAGGATGGTTCTAATGACACTGGAATGTCCGTTTCAAACTGATTTAATGACTGCTTCTTTTTATCATCACATCAAACTCGAAGTTGCCGACCAAGGGTTACCAATATCACTGTTTAGAGTCACTGTAGGTGGAATGCTTATTACTCGATAATACTTAATTCGTTACATATAAACCGACAGATTTTCCCTCCGGTTCTGATCTGCCTTCGACCAAGACAGAAATTATAACGACCTGAATCGGCCTCACGCCGCGGACTGTGTGTCCTTACTTGGCACAGCTGCACGTGGGTGTGTAACTTTCACTTCTGAAGCCCTGTCATTTTACACAAAGATTCCCTTTGTGACTATTTTGTCCATTGTGATTATTAGTCTGCCATGCCATTATTAAGGGTCCGAAGAATACCTATTCAAATGGAGTATAGTGTTACTCCTTTATACAATTCCTTTCTGCTAAGAAACTCCCTTTCTTACGTTTCTTTTGTTACACAACTCAACTGCATGTGCATGCATTTCACAAAGATACAAGATTTCTTTGAAATCCATCACGATTCTTTACTTATTGCAATTTGCAATCCTTTAATTTCAGTATTACTTTTTTTTTTTTTTTTTTTGCAATTTATACATCCTCCAACATTAAGTCATATCAGAGGATGAATGAAATGAGTGAAATGATGCTCAAATGAGTCCAGGATCCATAGAGCTTAGAGGATAAGGGATAAGGGAAAACCCCAGAGAAAAACCTTATCCAGGTAACTCACCATAACCGAGATTCAAACTCGGCGGGAATGTTGATAGTGATTCAATCTCTGACAATCCTACAAACCAGATAATTAATGATTCCTTTCAAGGTCATATTCCTAAACCAAGTCATATGGCACAGAATATGGTTAGTGACTGTGATTTCAGTAATTCATGTTGGCAATACACTGACTTTCTGAGGTACTTAAACATTTGTTTTTCAAACCATGAGAAATGGTAAGAAACAACAAAGATTATTTTAAGTATACTCTCAAAGCAAGAGTAGTGAATTTTGTGTACCATGTTTACCATATAATGGAGCATCACAGTTTGCAAAACCAAATGAAGGATTTAATGACAGGAAAAGTGGCCACTCTCGAATAACTGTCCATGAAACTCATCTGAAATAGGAAATTATTAATATAATTTTGTGCTTCATTGTATCATAGTCCTTACTAATTAAGAATATAATATAATTTTTTAACTTTGAAAGCTAAAGGACAAATCATGGAAAGAATAGATAATAAACAGTTATCACAAAAAAGACCAGTAATATCAGGGGTTCCGCAAGGATCTATTCTGGGCCCCCTGTTATTTTTACTGTATATAAATGACCTCCCATTATGTCTTATGAACAACTTAGATGCTAAAATCACACTCTTTGCAGATGATACAAGTATCTTCATTGCAGGAAAGGATGATGATAGCCTTCAGCAAAATATAATACCAGCTATAGTAAATGTTTTAAATTGGTTTAAAGTCAATAAGTTGCTTGTAAATGAAGAAAAAACAATAGCACTAAATTTTCAGCATAAGGCTTGTAGGAAAATGGAAAACCCTTGCATCAGAATTGGCTCCAGATTGATAAATTTTGAACAGCAAACTAAATTCTTAGGACTATGGGTAGACAAAAATTTAAATTGGGACAAACATATAGAAAAGTCAGCAGAGAAGCTGAGCCATATTTGTTTTGTTTTACATCAGCTGAAGCCTCGAGTAGAATTGACTGCACTCAGAACCTGTTACTTTGCTTACTTTCATTCACTACTATCATATGGACTACCATTGTGGGGAAATACTACAAATAGTAAGTTGATATTTAAGCTACAAAAGAAAGCATTACGAATTATGGTTGGTATTCCAAAAATGGAAAGCTGCAGAAATCATTTCAGAGATTTGAATATCTTGACCCTCCAAGTTTATATATGAAACAGTTACTGATTTACTAATACTGTGAACTATGTCACGAATGCTAAAATACACACCCATAACACACATAATAAAGACAAATTACACACCTATATTCATAAAACAAAACTATTTGAGACTTCTGTGAAATACATGGGTTTAAAGCTATACAACCACTTGCCAAATCAATTAAAAAACATAACCTCTATAAAAAAGTTTAAGACAGAACTACACAATTTCTTTAAAAAAAATCAGTTTTACTCAGTAAATGAATACTTAGAATACAAATCAGGTAAAGCATAAATTAATCAGTTTGTTGTGCATAATTATACTAATGTATTATATTTCTATTCTTGTTTCATGTGTCCGAGATTGGAAGACTCACCAATGAAGAATTTTAGCTGGCCAAAGCATTAAAATTAAGTGTAATTGTGTAAATTTTTTGAAAACTTTAGATTGTAAATACCTCATAGATTAACTATAAATATTGTTGAATACTGTAACTATATTGACAATGCCTATAATTCTGTATGAATTCCTGTGTCTAATAAACATTGTATTGTATTGTAAACCAGCATTGCTGCTTGAGCTATAAGTAAAATATTGAATGTGTTATAACAAGTTGTTGCTCTGGTCAAAAGCTTTTCCTTACATGGCCATCTTTCAAGAGTCACAACTATGGGTTTAGGTCAATACATTGCAGAAATTTTGAGATGGCACTATGCTAATAGTAGAATTTGATCCTTTTCAAGTTGAACACACAGAACTTCACAGTAATAAAGGAAAAGGAGCACATCATCTCTTTCTTTTCATGGGTTTAGGTCAATACATTGCAGAAATTTTGAGATGGCACTATGCTAATAGAAGAATTTGATCCTTTTCAAGTTGAACACACAGAACTTCACAGTAATAAAGGAAAAGGAGCACATCATCTCTTTCTTTTCAAATGTGTGAAGAAGTTATATAAAATTTGGCATAAAAGGTGGTAAAATACATATATTCTAGATGAAATGAAGCAAACTAAATATTTGTCCACATCAAAATTCAACAGTCAACATTAGCTGAGGATGTTATGAAGGTCCTAACAAAACGCATTCTAGGTAAACACTAGCAATATAGGAAGCATCGAGTACTAGTTTGACTCAAAACTATACTGATTTTGCGATTCATTGTATTATAGTCTTACTCATAAGAATACTGAGTAAAGTGTTGAAAAATGCTTAATCAGGAAGAGCAGTCACAGCAATATTTGAATCATGGACATTCCTATCCCAGGACCTTAACAACCTTTGTCACTTATGTTGGTTATAAATTGACAAAATATGAAAGAAAAAAGTGCATAAACTTTTTCAATCTACTCTTTGAAATCTTTCTAGTTTAAAGTATAAAATATGTCTCCTCCATTAGTATACATAAGAAAAGAATTCTATTAAATTTAATGACACTATTATAACAATACTGTTTTCAACACTTCCAAGAAAGGAATTGTAAAGAATTCTATACTCACTGGAATGATAACTCCTAATCCAAAAGGAATAATGAACACCAATAATCCAGTACGATTATATTCAACTCCTACAGCAATAATGAGGACTCCAACCATGTGCAGTGTTGAGGCTACTTGTGGTGGTATGCCAGCAATTGCAATTAAAGTCACCCAGAAGGCAAGGATTGAACAGAAGAAATCACAGAACTGCAACACCTGTTGAGAAGAACATACTTAAAATATTATAAATATTTTTATACATGCAGAATTGGCCAATTGGTCAACTCTTGTTGCAAAGAATGTAGAGACAGTCAAGTCCAGTCCCGTCCCTGCTGAAAACATGTTTATGAACTTACAAATAATTTTATATAGAAGTATACATGCTTGACCATCTCTTTTTACAAAGGATGTATGCAAAATCAAATTAAGTGGAAATGAGCTGAGTCAAGCCAAATCAAGCCAGGCCAAGTCAGTCCAGTCCAGTCCAGTCCAGTCCAGTTCCATTCCGTTTGAAAAATTCTCATTCACATAGTTTGATTTAACCCGATTTCAATACCATGGCAATGCTATTATGCTTTTAGGCATTTCAAACTATACTGCTGCTCATGGTAAACATAACACACACAAAATTTACCATTCAGCTGTATTGGAATGTTATAACTAACAAACTGGACAGAAAAATTATGCATATTGTCACCCAATTATCGGAAAGCGCGACCAACGGCAGCTGAGTAGGGGACCAGAGGCATCCGGGCCACGCCCACCCATTTATCTCAGTCACTGAGGGGATGATTAGGGAAGTGTCACTGGTCGCTGGCCACATCTTCCCCCTTCCCCTGCCGTCTGGAACCTTCGCGGTGATTCACTGAAACCAGAGACTTCGAGAAACAGTGATATCCCTATAAAGGGGGCTGCAGCGAGTGAGTTCAGTCAGTGCTTGACGAGCAGCGTAGGAGCGCCGTGCTAGTGAACGGACGAGAAGACTGTGTACGTGCATCGGAAGAGTGTACATAACTGTGAGCGTGCATTGGAACTGTAACGGACCAACTGGTGAATCAAATTGTGTACATTACGTAATTCTGTGAAATTGGCAAGTGTTCAACTGTAAGTCGGTGGAAATAAAGAACATTTTGAGTTTGTGCAATTGGACTTTTAATTTCGTGAACCTACAAAGTCACAATATATACTTCAAATGTGTAAAATTTTTTCACAATAACTCAGTAAAATACGTGGAAAAATTTCAAAAACAGTTTATTTGCATATCTTAATGGAAAAATGAAGACAAAAACGGCAAATTTAAAAAATAAACTTAAAAATTTATGCCAGAAAGCAAGCTCTTTTGAAAAGAAAAAGCAAAGAGACAAACATAACCTAAAAGATCATTCAAACAATGTTGTTAACCTATCAAACCAAAGTTTCACAAAACCAGAACTGAATATGCTAAATCTAGGTTTAAAAACATGTGTAGACTATTCCAACCAAATTGAAGAGTATATTGCTGACATTCAAATTGCTACACAAACACTTAATAAAGAAAATAGAAACACAGTAAAAAACAAATGCTCCAAAATAGTAGAACAGATTAAAAATGAAAAGAAAATTAATTTTAGAAGCCAAATTATAAAAGCCCTTAAAAAGAAACCAGTTATTCATACTAAAGCAGACAAGGGAAATAAGCTAGTAATTTTGGAAAAAGAAGATTACACGAAGAGGATGGAAGATTTGTTGGAAGACAATAATTATCAAAAAGTAGAAACTAACCCTTTAAAGTACTGCATTGAAACCACAAATAAAACTCTAAAAGAAAGCAAAATAATCAACATAAAAGAATTTCACAAAATTAAAGTAGATAACCCAACATTACCAAGAGTATATGGGCTGCCAAAAATTCATAAAACAGGGAAAGGCATGAGACCTATCACTAGTAGTATAAATGGCCCAAATATAATTTGGCCAAATAGCTGCTAAATAAATTTAATAGTTTCCCAAAATTCGATAGTGCAAATTTAAAAAACTCTATAGATTTAGCAGGAAAAATCAAAGATATAAATTTGGACAAAAATGACAGACTGGTTTCATTTGATGTCACATCTTTATTTCCAAGCATACCAACAGAAAAATTACAGACTGTATTAAAAAGTGGCTAACTACAATAGAGATGGAAGCAATAGAAGCAGAAGAATACATTTCTCTAACAAAAATATGCATTGAACAAAACTTCTTCAGCTTTAATGGAAAACACTACAAGCAGAAAGCAGGGTTATCAATGGGCAATCCACTTTCACCTTTTTTGGCTAACTTATTTATGAGTGAATTTGAAACACAAATCAAAAAGTCCTTCCCATTGATCTTCAAAGTTTGGTACAGATATGTTGACAACATCTTTGCAACTGTACAGAATAAACATTTAGAAGATGCATTAAAATTACTCAATCTACAAGAAAGGACTATAAAATTCACTATAGAAAAGGAAACCAATGGACAACTCTGTTTCTTGGATCTAAATATCATCAGGAATGACACAAAAATAAAATTTGGAATTTGCAGGAAACCAACACATTCAGAAAATTACATAAAAAATAATAGCCACAACCCAATTACACATAAACATGCAATAATAAACAGCCTTACACGCAGACTAGTCAACATACCCATGGAAAAAGAAGAATATTTCAAAGAACAAAAAACAATACTACACATAGCAGAAGAAAATGGATACAACAAAAGTTTGGTGTTGAAGAAAATTAGAAAAGCTAAACTAAAGAAAACCATTAAGGAAGCAACCACATTTACAAAAGAAAAAGAACGCAACAGCATATTCAGTTCATTCACATATCACCCAAAAACATTTAATAAATTTAAAAAGATCTTCAAGGAACAAAATATCACCTTGGCATCTACTAATAGACACTCAATTTTAAAATTGCTAAATTCAAAAACAAAAGATGAAATCCCATCAGTTAACTGATCCGGAATATACCAGATAACTTGTAAGAATTGTGAAAAATGCTACATAGGTCAAACTAAAAGAAATATAAAAACCAGAGTCAAAGAGCACTTTAGAAACATCAGATTAAAACAAGAAGATAAGTCAGCAGTAGCATTTCACTTTTCGAATGAAAACCATGACATTGATCCAAATCCAAAATTATTAAAAGGAGTTATAAACCAAAATAAATTGCAACATGGGAGAACATTATTAAATTTTAGATGAGTCGTATTTTTTACACATCTGCTTCACTTTCGTACCTATTTTGAGGACATGTTTCGCAAATCATCGTTTGCATCTATGGCTCTTATGCGACTGAGTCCTCAAAATAGGTACGAAAGTGAAGCAGATGTGTAAAAAATACGACTCATCTAAAATTTAATAATTTTTCGCTTCACTGTGGTGTTCCAATACAGTTAAATCTCGATATATGGGAGAACATATTCATATGGAAAAATAAGGATCGCGTAATGAACTTTGAAATCCCACCAGTAGATAATTTGACAAAGAAGTTCATAGTTCCACCACCAGAGAGAGAGCAGACAACAACAGATGCCAGTTGGAAAGAGATTGAAAATGGAGGCGAATGCCTTTGAAACTAGTCTCTCATAAATATAAACAAGTAAGTGACGAGTATTAATAAACCAACTACAAATAGTTTCTGAGATTCATTTTGACGTCACTGTTACTAAATTCCTCCAAGCACATATAACAAAAAGTAAGTTCAAACAAAAAATGTTTAAAATAATTCATCAGAATATTCAACGCATTGCAAACAAAAGGGCATTAATTGAACAAAATATACTATGCAATTAGATGTAATAATTTTTTCTAAACATGGACTTAAGATTGAATAAATAAATGTAAATAGTTATGAAAATTATACTTTAGGACCCAGTTCCCCCCCCCCCCCCATAAAAGTGGGGGAGTTGCAATTTATGTTCGAAATGGGCTAAAATATAAAGAAATTGACTGTAAAAAATATAGTATAGAAATGTGTTGTGAGTTAGCCGCAATAGAGGTTACTTTAGAAAAGAAACACTATAATATTAGGGGTATAACGTCCACCAATAGTAAACAAAAAAGATTTCTTTAAAATTTTAGAAGACTGTTTATATAGCATAGTAAAAAACAAACATATAATTGTGCTCAGAGACATCAATGTAGATGTACTTATAGAAAGTAAAGAGAAACATTTGTTACTAGAAGTACTAGAAAGAAACAATTTAACATTAATTAAAACAGAACCCACAAGGGTAATGATGATGGTATGTGTATAAGGGTGCCCAACTGCAGCGGTTATCAGAGCCCACCCACGAAGCTAACCAATAATTCCTCGACCTGTGTCGATCACTTATACACAAATTTAAAACTAGAAGGGTTGTGTAGCAAAACTGTAAAAATGGGAATTAGTGATCATTACGGACATCTAATCAAAACTAAAATGTTAGGTAAAAAAAAAGGAAAAAAAAAAATAGAAACTAAAAGGATAGTAAATAAAACTACACTAGAAGCTCTATGAAAAAATCTACAAGCAATGAAATGGGTGGATATGCACAATGAAAACGAAATAAACGATAAATTTGACCACTTTTATACTATTTCAAGATACTGTTTGGATGCAACACCATTTCAAAAAGCAAAATTAAAAAACCAAAAGGGAAACACTTGGACCTCTAAAGGTATAGGCATCTCCAAAAAGCGTATGCAGTTTCTTAACAGTCTAAAGCACTCAAATATTGATGCTAAATCCTATAATTACATAGAAAAGTACAATAAAATTTTAAATACTGTAATAAGAGAAGCAAAAAAGTTACATAATGCAAAATTAATAAAAAATGCAGAAAATAAAATTAAAGCTACATGGAACACAGTAAATTCAACACGTAAGAAAAATCAACAAAAGTGGTAGGGAAATATGTTAATTTAAATAAACAACCAAGTGATACAAGATCTCATAAAAATAGCTAACCACTTCAATGAACACTATATAAATATTGTACAAAAATTAAGAATAAAACAAATTCAGTAAGTACCAATAAATGAAAAGGAAGTATGTAATTCAATGGTGCTTAGTGAAATTAACGAGGGTAAAGTTATTTCACAGATAAATGCATTAAAATGCAAAAGATCCAGTGGACTCGATGAATTTACAAATTAGATGATTAAATATTGCAAATACGAAATTACAGATGTACTTGCTCACTTAACCAATCAATCTTTCACTTCTGGAATATTTCCAAAAAAATTAAAGCAAGTTGTGGTCAGACCAATTTATAAGAAAAAAACTCAAAATTAATAATGGAAAATTATAGACCAATATCTTTATGCTCAACTTACTCTATAATAGTAGGATTATTTCTAACACAGTTACAAAGCTTTTGTAAAAAATTACAAATTCTATCAGAATGTCAGTTTGGATTTCAAACGCAAAAGTGTACAATAGAAGCAATTTGCAGAGAAAATGACATCATTATAAATGCCCTGAATAGAAAAGAACATATAGTCACTATAGATAGCGTCAACATGAAAAATTCAATGCCATGGCCGAGATTTGAACCACGGATCTCCTGGCTTCCGTCCAGTCGCTCCAACCCATTGAGCTACCATGGCCAATGTGCCAACCCGACATTAAATTCTACATTTGACTTGTACACTTCCCTGGTAGACCACTAGGGGCTCTCGTATTTGAGACACACTGTTTGTGGCGACTTACTATCATAAGTACTTGAATCCCAGGCGTCATCATCCAACTCTTATTATTTTAGTTAAGTGATGGAAATTAATCATTTCTTCACACTAGCCGTATATAGGCTAAGGCTGTTGATAGATACAGTGAACATGAAAAATTCAATGCCATGGCTGGGATTTGAACCATGGATCTCCTGGCTTCCGTCCAGTCACTCCAACCCATTGATTGATTGATTGATTAGTGGTGTTTTAGGGGTAAGGGAGAGAATACATAATATCTACATATTTTTAGACTCCGTGTCCAGCGAGCTTTTTAGTTTGCATCTTAAAATCTACAGGCAGCTACGTCCATCCGATTTGGAGTGGATAGATAACTCGATTGTTGCCCAATACTCTGAACATAAGCATAGAACGTCCACCAGACAGCTCCGGAAATTCCAAAGATTATCGCCAATACCGCAACGCCATTCAACCTTGGACGCCTCCAGGCTAGTAGTCAATCTATCCAATCATGAACTGGACGAAGCTACGATGTCCATCCTTTGCAAAGGATTGAATTTTGCCCCAGTGCCCAAGGCAATGCCGGTTAATGATATCATCAGCGGTGTTGAACAAGCCATTCAAGGTCTACTTCCAGAAATTAGGGAGGAAGTGCGCCATGAGGTAAATAGGTCCATCACGAAGTCAAAGAAGCCCAGGAATAACCTTTCTGTGGCGGAATACAGATCACTCTGCACATTGAAGCAGAACCATCAACTAACAGTACTCCCAGCAGACAAAGGCAATATCACTGTAGTTTTGGAAGCGACTGATTACCATGAGAAGATCCTTGCCGTACTTGCCGACCCTGCGTACAGAAAAATCAATAAGGATCCCACTAATAAGATCACACGGACTACACGACAACTTATTAAGGCATCCAGCCTACCTCCTGAAGTCAAGAAGAGTGCTATTTCTTCCTACTCTGTGCCACCAAGACTATACGGACTGCCCAAGGTGCATAAGGCAGGGGTTCCGCTCCGTCCTATAGTGAGCGCGATTGGGGCACCAACATACTATCTCGCCAAACAACTGACAGGCATGCTTGCCCCTCTGGTGGGTACTTGTGAGCACCATGTGAAGAACTCTGCGGAGTTCGTAAAAATCATTAAAAATCTGCAAGTGGACCCATCGGACCTTCTAGTCAGTTTCGATGTAGTTTCACTTTTTACCAGGGTTCCCCTAGATGAAACGTTGAAGCTACTATCTGAACATTTTTCCTCGGATATAGTGAGACTCTTCGAACATGTGCTAAAGTCCACGTATTTCACGTACCATGGTGAATTCTATGAACAGACGGATGGAGTGGCAATGGGTTCACCGTTGTCTCCCGCCGTAGCTAACTTCTACATGGAACATTTCGAGCATAAAGCCCTGCAATCGGCCCTACTCAAGCCCAAGGCATTTTTCCGATACGTGGATGACACATTCGTAGTTTGGCAGCACGGTGAAGAAGCTCTACAAGTCTTTCTTTCGCACATCAACAGTATTCACGATAACATCAAATTTACTATGGAGGTTGAGAATCAGGGGTCCCTACCTTTTCTAGACATCAAAATTCATAAAAAACAAGATGGTACATTGGGACATAGTGTCTATAGAAAAGCCACACATACAGACCGCTATCTGGACGCACACAGCCATCACCACCCGGGCCAGAAGAGAACCGTCCTCACCACCTTATTTCATCGTGCTTACGATATTGCGGATGAAGAACATAGATCTCAAGAATTAAGCCACCTAATTGACACGTTTAAAAAGAATGGGTACACAAGCAGGGAGATTCACCAAGCACACCGGAAAGTTAAGAACCGTATGGACCACACCAAGGACAGAAACAACACAGAAGAAAAACCAAAAGGGAAGGCTTTCATTCCATTTTATAGCACGGTATCAAACAAAATTGCACGTATCCTTAAAAGACATCAAATCAAGACGATATTTATGCCACCAAGGAAGTTGAGGCAATACATGAGGCCCGTGAAGGACAACCTGGAGTTAAAAACCCCCGGCGTATACAAAATCCCATGTCAATGCGGGAAAGTTTATATAGGACAAACAGGCCGAACGGTAGAAGAGAGATGCGCGGAACACAAGCGTAATCTGAGACTGCTTCAACCTGAGAAATCAGCAGTGGCTCAACACAGCCTTGATTATGATCATAGAATTTTATTTGACGAGATCACGGTTCTGCACCGTAGTAATCGTTTTTATGACAGACTGATAAAAGAGGCGATTGAGATCAAATTGGAACCAAATAATTTTAATAGAGACAATGGCCTATGGCTCAGCTCTGCATGGACTGGGACGTTAAAAAACAATAGACCTTCCATTTCTCCGTCGGACCAATCACAAGACACCACGTAGGCCGTCGGATCAATCACAAGACACAGCGCTCCCATTGGCCCGCGCCACGTAGCCCCACCCACCACATGGAGAGTATATATACCTGCCCGTCTATGACTTTAGCTCACATCCTGAAGAAGGCCACAGAGTCAAGATGGCCGAAAGCTCGAACAATTTCATCAACATCACACGGCTGGTAACCCGAGAAGTTTTGATCAATAATCATCGCCGTGAAAGCTTCAAGTCTTACATAAAAAGCTTTACATTTGGAAATAAAACATCAATCAATCAAAAAATTAACAAAATCAAACAAAAGGTCTAAACAATTTATATACCATTAAGAACAGCAAATTAAAATATGTTAAAAAATAGTTAAAAATTATACACTGATGCTAAGTTGTAATACACGAAGCATATGCTGTTCTGTCAATTCCTCTGGCTCCTACATTTATTAACATTGCCTGTTTTTGGGTAACTGTACAGCCAAGATACATGCAATTGCCAAGTATTTTACTTCCCTGTGCTTTATACTTTTTAAATGTTTCTTAAACCTCCAATTATTGGAAAAACAAAAGGGAAAATCTGATGAGGGAGGCAATATGCATCTGAAATATATTCAAAGTAATTACTGAAAAATTGTTAACTTTTTAACTGCACTATTTATTCATAAAGTGTGGTTCTTACCTCATACTTAGTTACACAATATGTGTAGAAATCCTGGTCACAGGCATGATAAAATGTAGAGAATACCATTGTGGCCAGATAGACAAGAGCTTCAGTAAGAAGATGTCTTCGCAATGCAAGGAGCACTGCTGGCAGGAAGAACACATTGCTCAAAGTAAGCAGAAGCGTAGTTAGAAGAAGGAGGCCCTCTGGAGTGGCTTTACTACCATCTGTGCAGCCCCAACCTTTGTAGCCTAAATAAATCACATTCTGATTAATCACTCCTAAACTGTATCCTGGATCTATGAAAAATAAAAATTCAAGCTCTTCAAGCTGGCCTCACATTTACAAACTGCTGCTACACTTGAAGTAAGCTAATGTTATTCTAGACTATTTGAATATGAATGGGTTTTCTGGGCTAAATGTGATTGCATTTTGTTCAACCAGGTTGAATGTGGAATTTGCTTGTAAATCAGATAGTTGATTATGTCTTTTCGAGTTTTGGATGCTCTAGTGATTTCAGCCAACTTTAATACAGCTAGTCTAACTCTAGGATGTATAGATTATAAAATGCCACCAGTATAAACAGGCTTGCCCCTCACAGTACCATGACAGTGAGACACGAAGCACCCATCTGCCAACACTCCTCTTCCCATGTGGCCAGCTGTCAAATGCAGAAGGCTAACATTATTATAAACTTTAGTTAATTGATGGAAATTAATCATTTCTTCACACTAGCCGTTTATAGGCTAAGGTTGTTGATAGAGTCAACATGAAACAATGAAACAATGCCATGGCATTGAATTTTTCATGTTGAATCTATCTACACAAATAAAAATATTTAGTGAATATTCTCCATTTAACTTAAGAAGCCGTTGACAATACTTCAATTATGTTTTTGTGAGATTAATTTCATGGACACTTGCCCACATCTTCAGTCAACAAAAATATAGTTGACTGAAAAAAATATTGTTGACTGAAGATGTGAGCAAGTGTCTATGAAATTAATCTCACAAAAACATAATTGAAGTATTGTCATCGGCTTCTTAAGCTAAGTGGAGAATATTTACTAAATATTTTTATTTGTGTAGTGTTTGTTACTCCATTGTAAATAGCTTCATTTTCTGTGTAATTGAATCTATCTATCATTACAAACATTTAAAAAGTGTTTAGATTGCTTATCTTTTTAAAAGATGATGTTAAAAGTGTTCTCGTGCTGCAAGACCAGCATTACAGTATCTTAACAGGTTTTCATCCACATGTCGTAACTCTTTTTGAGAAAATTTTAGTTATTTCTTGCTGTATGTTCTTAAGAAGTTCATCTAATGTTTAGCGATTTGCTTTCTATACCCTATATTTTAAAGTGTCACAAAATAATTACAGGGCGCTAAGTCTGAGGACCTATGGGGTCACTTCCCTATAGTAATTACTCTGTCACCAAACACATAGCAACAGTTACAATAGAGTCTGAGCTGTATAGAAAGTTGAAACACACCATGTGTTCATTCTTCATCAGTCAACTGAGTGAAAAACTGTTCCAAAATTACAGGTTGGTATCATTCTGCATTGTTCTGTGAAAGAAAGTAGAGCCAATGCTTCTTGCTGCACTCACGGCACACCATACAGCGACCTTAGGATCATGTAGTGTATTTTCACATATGAATCTCTGATTTGAAGTTGCCCAGTAATGATTATTTTGCGTGTTAATGTGTATACTGGTGCGAAACCACACCTCGTCACTGAATACTACTACTTGTAGGTTTATGATACCAACAAACAAAGAAGATGGTAGCATGTCTGCCTCACGTTCAAGAGATCCCGAGTTCAAATCTCAGTTAGGGTAAGTTACCTGAATAAGGTTTTTTCCGGAGTTTTCCCTTATCCTGATGGGCGAATGTCGGGTAGCCCTAAGCTCTATGGACCCCGAACTCATTTGAGCATCACTACACCCATTTCATTCATTGTCCAATATGACTTAACTTTGGAGGACGTAAATTACATAAAACATACTAAGACTCAAGAAATCAGGTGCAAAAGCTTATTCTAATCTGGGGATCTGTTTTTTAAGGCTTGTACCTCGATGTTTTGTTCAGTTGCAATTTTAGCACTTTGTTGCTTCCAGTGCTGATACATGGCTGACATCTGCTTGCTGTGCTAACTTAAGACACTTTGTGGGCAATCATTCTAATTGAACACTGATATTAAGCTTTTCTTCTGTTAGAAAAGTGCACCTTTGCTTTTTTATTGGTCTAATATGATCCTGTAATATTGAATTTGTGGAAAATTTTATGAACTGTATATCTAGTGGGTAGATCAATGTCAGGAAACCTTTCCCTAAATGCTCTACAATATTGAGCAGTTGATTCATATTTTATAAATTCAGTACAAATGAATATTCTTTATTACTAAAATAAGGCAAGTGAGTCAACCTTGTATATACTTTTCTCCACTTACTTGTATATACAAGGTTGACTCACTTGCCTTATTTTAGTAACAATAGCACTCCACTTTCTGAAATACTTCTTTTTATTCTATATGAATATTCTTTGTTCACTACTAAATTCTATCGTGACTGAAGCAAATACACTGCTAAATGATTGGCAATATGACCAAAGCTCCACTGTCTTGCTGACCTCACAAGTGATTCACATGGTGTAAAGCAGTTATACTTCTGGCCAAATGGGAGTGTGGTGGATGGGCACTGTGTGCAATGCTGTCATGGTGTGACGAGGGGCGAGCCTGTTGAACTTATGATGCAACATTAAAAATTATATCATTTACATGCAGCAAAGAAAAAAGTTCCAGTACACCTGTTTTTCCCCCTTTTTCTTTCTTTATGCAGAGCTAAAATTTATTTATATTATTTGACCTGGAAATAGCTGGAAACCAAAACAAGATACTGCAAAGAAAAATTCAAAGTCAGTAATATTACATTAAAGCTTTAGGTGTAGTTTTCAATAACCAGAATTAAAAATATAATCATCTATTTTGTGAACAAAAAGCTTGGGATTGCCATTGGGGCTCATAAGCAGCCACATACTAGAAAATTGATGAGCTAGATTACGCAGGGCTTAATTTTAGGGCTTTTAGGCATTTTAGGGCTTAATTACTTCATAGTAAGCCACCATCAATGTGTTGTGTTTAATACCCACTTTTACTACATGCAGCACCGCAGATGGTAACACTGATGATACATGAGATGAAGATGGAGCAGCAGTGGAGAGGGCAGAGGAAACCGGAGATCCTGGAGAAAACCCACCCCAGCGTCATGTTGTTCACCACAAATCTCACTTTGCAGTCACCTGGAATTAACCCTGGTCACCTTGGTAAAAGACAAGTGGTCTAGCCACTCAGCCACGGCATGGCCAACCACCATCAATGAAAGATAGCTTGTTGAGATGGAAAGGAAAAGGAGTTCTTTGCATGTGATGTGTTTACAAATGCATTTTAAAACAGTAAGCATTGAACTCAATTGAAACTTGTGCTACCATCACTGATTCAAGGCGCCATTACTAATTCAAGGCAAAATCACTGATAAAGTCAACTATTAAAACACCTTAGTCCCAATGTAGCACAAACTCACCACACCAACAAATGCATTGTAGGGCACATTAAATTGAATGTTTGGTAGCACCAATATATTTGTGATTTAAACCCTGTGGTTGATGACACTTGAGAAATTATCCTGCTTATGTTTCATAAAATACATATGAGAACATGGTCAGGTGTTAAAATAAGACCTGAAGTTCTCCTGGCGATGAATATGTTCTGGTCTTCTCGGGAAACAAGCCAGGTGAAAAGACGATTAGAAATCGACGTTTTGGGAGCATACATCTCTCCCATCATCAGGATATTTTAATAAATGTTATAACCAAAAATGTATTACTGGATATAACAGAAATATAAACAAAGACAAAACACAATCAATACTCGCATCACTGAACAAAAGACTGTTTTCAGTAAATTAAATGCCAGGTCAGGAGATGGCTTGAGTATAGAAAATTAATTGGATCAAAGAAACTTAACTACTTAACTTGATAATCAAGCTGTATAGATCTGTACTTCTTAAGTGTACACTTGATTTCCAATCAAAAAGTCTAATATTTTAGAATAAATAATTCAAATTCTAGGTTTAATATCAATAATTATTTTAATAATTTCTTTTATTGTAATACTATTAACCAATTTTTTATCAAAAAAAAATACTGGTTTCCATCTTGGCAAAATGCAACAGTTACTGGGAACGGAGAGTTAAGGAGGCTTTGGCCATTTCCTCCGAGAGGAGCATGCTTAATCGTGATGCTGGATTTCAGTTCAGCTCCTCTTTGAAACCGGCCTTAAAAATGGAAATTCGTCGACTTAAGAAGCACAGATCTATAAAGCTTGATCAAGTTAAGTAGTTACGTTTCTTTGACCCAATTAATTTTCTATACTCACGCCATCTCCTGACCTGGCATTTAATTTACTGAAAACAGTCTTTTTGTTCAGTGATGCAAGTATTGATAGTTTTTTGTCTTTGTTTATATTTGTGCTATATCCAGTTATACATTTTGTGGTTATAACATTTAATAAAATATCCTGATGATGGGAGAGATGTACGCTCCCAAAACGTCCATTTCTAAACATCTTTTCACCTAGCTTGTTTGCCGAAAAGACCTAGAACATGGTCAGGTGTTTGTTTCCTCTAGAGATCTGGAGAGTGGAAGGGATGGAAAGACAGAGGGAGGAAGCAAAGGGGAGAGAAAGGGATGGAAAGACAGAGGGAGGAAGCAAAGGGGAGAGAGAGGGATGGAGGGAGATGGGAAGACCAATATATGTTCACTAACAATATAAGCCAAAATATTTAATTTCTATATGTGGTTCTACTCCATCCATTAAAGATTTATGTATGAATAATATAAATAAACATGTTTTCACGAATACAAACAAATGACAGTCAAATAAATAAATTTCCATGGATATAAACAAAGGACAGTCAAACTGCAAAAAAAAGTTTTATTCTGTTAAGCCTACAGTTTTGTTTATTTAACAACAATGAATTGCACAGAGTTATCTATGTGACTACTGTTAAACAGCTATTAATGAGTAATATCTGAAATTTCTAATAAAATACAGTGTTATATTTAACATAAAGTTAGTCATTTTCAATTAAACCAGAGGTAGCAATAGCTCATTAATATGCTTTTTTAATTTCTTGTTAATAACCATTTCTGTATCCCAAGTTTTGTGCCAATCAACCATGTTCAACAATTATTCAAGTGGTGCAGAACTTTTAACTAAACCTGTACTATTAGTGTGTACATTATGTTAGCCTCAGTATCTCAAATGCTGCTTACTTTCCCTTCTCTTGACATACCTTCTGCCTTAAGGGTAGTGACCCTGCTGCCACTTTTTGTGGCGTTTAAACTGTGTATCACAATAAAAAAACTAATTTTAGAAGCTCATCCTAAATTTTACTGCTTAATATGCAACCAAGATATTCATACAGAATTACTAATTAAAACCATGGACAACATGGCAAGAACAGTAAGAATCACTGACTTGAAATAAATGTAAGTTATATTTTATTTGTTGGTTGGTATCTAATGTTAAGCGGTTGTCAATGAAGCCATTCACTGTCCTACACTCCAGGACTTTGATGTTATGTTGGTACGTTGACTAAAGGTTGGGCAGTGGAGTAGGTGGTCTCCATCCATATCTTCTTTAAGTGTACAGAAAGGACACAGAGACCCTTACTCTACCAATCTTGAATAAATGTTTATTGAGACAATCATGGCCAATTAGAAGTCTAAAAGTTGCTACAGAGGATTTTCTTGGTCATGTATTGATTCTGGTCATGCTGTTACATAAATTTTCCCATAGTTTTCCTTTTGTTTGTAATATATTATCTTCTTTAACTTTTTGATTATAAGTTGATACAATTATTCTTTTGATAGAATGATAAAATAGTGGCTCAAATGAATTTGACCTAATTTTACTGCCTTTTTTTTTTTTTTGGGCTAGAAACTCAGCTGTTTCATTATCATGTATTCTGTAATGTGGTAACCACTGAAGTATTCATTTTTTATTTAAATTAATTAACTATTTTATGATTTCACAGCATTCTGCAATATTTAGGTTTTAAGTGGTAAAGCAGGTGTTATGGATATTATAGCTGTTTTAGAGTCAGATAATAACAAACTTTTTATATTTATTTACATGATATAGAAGATTTTGTAAGCTCTGAAGGATGTACAAAATTCTTCCATCAAAATTGGTAGCACTTAAACTTAATCTTTTGCAGAAAGAGAAAAGTGGGCATATTGCACCAGCACCAGTACAACCACTATTTAGCAAGCTGGAACTGTCAGTGTAAACCTGTAGCCATTCATTGGCAGGATATCTCAAATTTATTATTTCTAGTGTCATTTGTTTCAGGACACAGGAAGAGGTTTCAGATTTTGTAACCTCTACAGCTAAGTGTAGATTAGATTAGATTGATTTGTATTCAGTGGGTTCATTTGTAGCCCCAAAGGACTGTGAACAATTTTCACTTGTCTTTTACCAGTATGTCTCAACCTTTTTGCAATGAACACCATTTATTATCATTTTTTCAATATATATGCATTAAAACAGCTTTTGAACAGGCATCAAAGCTTTCCAATGAGTAAGGACTATGAGCTTTTTGGAAACCCATATCACAAAGGCATTCCCACTAATTTTCAAATATTGGTATAGATATATGGATGACATTTGGGCAGTAGTAAATGAGAAACAAGTGGATGATGCATTAAAACTACTTAATTTTCAAAATCCTGCAATAAAATTTTCCATAGAAAGAGACGCAAACAATGAAATCCCTTTCTTAGATTTCAAACTAATCAGAAACATACAAAACTAGAATTTGGCATTCATTATAAAATCAGATGGATATAACTCAAGACTACATAAACATGCTGTTTTCACAGTTTAACTTACAGGCTGGTAAATGTACCATTAAACATGATGGAATATATTGTAACGCGAGCGCTGGAACACCCTGTGGAAGCAGCTGGGAGCGGAAGACAGGGGAGGTTCGTGTTAGCCACACCTCCCCCTCGTTTGTCTTATAGTGGTGACAGGCGGTGGTCGGGAGAAAAACATGACTGTGCCGTCTGTTTCTCTTACACCTGGTTCTCGATCATTCTTCTACTGGAACCTTCCCGTGAAAGCCAGAAGGCTGCAATATTCCTATAAAAAGCGGCTGCCGGAGCGAAGTGAAGTCAGTTAGTCAGTTAGTGTGAGTGAGGACAGTTCTTGGTGTAAGAAGGCAGTGTTAGTCAGTGACGTGTTAATGAACGAAAAGATTGTGCAACGGAAGACTGTACGTAACTGTGTATGAGTATCGGAGTTGATGTAATCGCGAGTACAAGTGAAATTGTAACGGACGAACTGGTGAATTGTAATTGTGTGCAGTACGTAATTCTGTGTAATTGGCAAGTGTTAAACTGTAAGTCGGTGGAAATAAAGAACATTTTTGAGTGGTGAAATTGGACTTTTCATTTCACGAACCCACAAAGTCACAATATCAAAGAGTACAATAATATAATTCACACTACAGAATACAATGGATTCAGTGCTCAATTAGTCAAAAAGAAAATTGATAAATTCAAAAGACAACAAAGATGCAAACAAGTAACTACTCTTTCCCCAATCAGTAATAAAAGTTCACACATAAAATTTATATATTATTCCAGAGTTACACAACTTTTCCAAAAAATCTTCAAAGAGCACAACATTACTTTGGCCCCACAAAACAAATTCAGTGTACAACAGCTTTTGAAATCATATAATACAAAAGAGATACCCATAGAAAAAAAAGTCAGGTGTGTACTGAATAAACTGCAAAGGCTGACAACTTTTGCATTGGAAAACCTAAAAGAAATTTGAACATTAGGTTCAAAGAGCATTTTAGCATTCAGGAACAAAGAAATAGATAAATCGGCAGTAGCATACCATTATTGGAATGATAATCATGATATAGAACGAGAAATCATTTATTAAAAAGTGTCCACGGTCCAGCTGCATTAACCATGTGGGAAAAAATTTTCATAAAGAAAAATGAAAGAAAATTGTTCAATTTCGACATGAGCTTTGTAGAGAAGCCAAACTTCAAGTTCATCCAGATACCGACAGACGCCTCTATCGCCTCCAAGGAGTTCACCAAACCAACATGCAGTAGTCGACAACAGCTGATGATGTTAGGAAGGTCCTAACGAAACGCATTCTAGGTAAATACTAGCAATAAATGGAGCATTGAGTACTAGTTTGACTTAAAATTATATCAAAGATTTATTGGCAATGATTTGTCATTAGAACAGTTTGATTCTACTTATAAAGCTACAAAGCATTATCAAGGCAATGTGTCATTCAGATAATCTTGTATAGAATAAAATGATTTAGAGCATAGGTACTCTCTAGCAGCATTTTTAAAAGCACCGAAATTGTCCATTTTTTGTTCAAGATCATTAGGAAGAGCGTCAAATATTTTGATGGTTTCATAATGCACACCTTTCTGGAAGCAAGAAAGTTTAGCATCAGGATAATGGATACTATACTTTTTATAGTGTTTATTCTATGAATTACATTATTTGTTGTAAATGAGGCCCGACTGCATACAAAGAATATTAGGATCAAGAATATATATGCAAGGAAGGGTTAATATCTTCAATGCTCTAAATAGATCTTTGCAGGAGCATCTGCTATGGGTGTAGATAGTGTTCAATATCAAACAGTTCTAAAGGGTTGATACATGTTTATAAGTTTTCTGTTAAGTAAGGAAGTTTTAATTTTTGTTACCACAAGACGGCACAGGCAGCACCAACTAAATGTGTTTGCAGTCTATTTTCACTTGCTGCACTATTGCTTCTTGGAGGGTGTCTGTAAATGAAGTACTACATTGTATGGTTGCAGAGCAAATTCATCTCTTTGTCCATTCTTTGACTGTCAGCTATATGTGAGCACATGGCATCTATCATGTCCAATCTATTTATAAAACAAAATTAACAATTATTTCATTTCCACCCTACACTTTATCACTCACTTTCACTATCACTTCCAATTTGAAGCATATTATATTGATACGATGGACCATAACGCTGTCGCTATGATGCTGCCATACCGGATCCACCATATTTATAAAATTACAATATTGAAGCCTCCATATCGGCACCACCATTTATTCCTCGCTGCTGGTGTTGATATATTCATAGCCAACTCCTCCATGATCACATGCCATGGGACATTAACTATTTCTCATCTACCGTCCTCTGGAAACTCCATCGTTATAGATATATTATGCGGCTCCCCTGATAATCTCTTGGGGCTAATTCTCCTACTTTCAGCCCAATCTTATCGTCCTATTAATATATTATGACATTATCTTCAATTAATATTTATTTCTTTATCATTTTCATTTCCTCTTTCTTGAATATCCTCTTCTATAACATCTGGATTTATATTATGATCTATTATATCATCGCCTATATTTCGTAATCTTTCAGATCTTCTTACGGAAAATTCCTCTTGTACCGGAACAATCACTCTTTGTAAAATTTTTATCTCAATTGCTTGTTTACTAATTGTATTAGCCATTGATTGTAGATGGCAAAATAAATCTTTGTCTTGAATAATATCATAAATCCTATAACCCTGTAATGATCTTTCTTTCTCAATTAAATGCGCATATTTACAGCATTCAAAAAATACATGTTCTGGCGAGTCTTGTATGTTACATATATCACATACATCGGTGGGTGATTTATTAATTTTGTTCCAATATGTGCCGCAAGGGTCATGTTCCGTCAAAAAATGAATTACTCCTTTTGTATAATTGAAATGTTTATATTTATATTGTAATCTTTCTCTAATGTTTCCAAAAATAGAATATGTTCTCCTTCCTTCTTTCATACTATCCCTTTTCCTATTGCCACATTTCTAATAGTTTATTCTTCATGTCCCATGTTTTCTAATAATAACCGTCCATTATTTCAAATAATTTTCTCTGATTTCCTTTTTTTTATCCAAAAACCTGCTTCTCGATAACGCAGAGTATAATCTATAGACCAAATGCCTGTAATTACTAATAGTGCCATAGTTGGTGTTGTATTAACAGCTCCAGTAAACCTTAACAATATTTTCCTCTGAGAACTTCTTAATAGATTACATATTACGATGATTTTAGCTCTATGCGCCCAAATCGCTGCTGCATAGGTTATTATTGAACCAAAGATACTCGTATGATACGTGGTTATTGTATTCAATGGGATTTTGAAATCAAATTGAGCTAAACTAGCCAGTTTTAACATTCACCAAGAAGAACAACTAGATGTGCAGATGGAAGACCAAAGGGAGATAGAGGACACAATGGGTTAGCATCTACACCAGCAGATAACAGAGAGAGCTGTAGCCCAATGACCAGTTCACAGTTCAAGTTAAACTTGAAATTTGTTGGGACAATAAGACCTTGAGGAGGAAACAGCAGGCAATTCAAGACATAGGGCCAAGGGAGAGAGAATATGGTGTACACCCATGTGGGCAGATTTACTCCCAGGATCTCCTCCTGTAAGAACTATTGGAATCAATAGGACTCTATGATAACAAGAAATGGTGTACTCTTAAGAGAGTGTGTGATTCTACAGATGGCAATGCCAAGGTGGAACAGCTGGTACTCCTGAAGAAAATTAAGAAAATCCTCATGGAAATCCATGTCAGTACAATCGAAGGGTACTGAATGTGAATAAGAAGATATGTTATTGATTCTGTTAGTGGTATCCTCAGAGTGAGTTGGAGCGGTGGTGACAACCATTCAACATTTGCACGACAGGTGCTGTTAGAACCCCACAAAGTATTTAGTGTCAACCCTGAGAGAAGCTGCCGGTAGTTCAGTGATTGCCTATCTACAGATCGTGAAGCTCTTTGCTTGAACAACTCAAGAGGTAGCTCTGTGACACAGCAGTTATGCTCAAAGTTTTTGGGATGTCAGCACAGGGCAGTCAGAACCGTAAATAGCATAAGCAGTGCGCTCACGCAGAGTAGACACAGTAAGCACTATAGCCAGAAAACTAGAATTCTTTGGATGTTTCCACATTTAAATGCTTTGTAAGGTTCCTATAGCTATATAAGCATGCACTCTTGTGAATGAGTCAGTCTTAAAGTGTCTGAGAGATTGTCATCTGGCAAGGTAAGTCTGGTGGAGTAAGTGAATTAGCACACGAGTTTCTGGTGTGACACAAGAAGCACTGTTCTCTGAGTAAGCTGGTGATGATTATAGTATAGTGGAGTCAGTGCTTTTACTACAAAGGATTGGAGATGTCTAGAGTTTCACTCCCCTGTGAGTGAACTATTTGGAAGGGGTTACATTAAACACATTTTGTTACAATTCCTTTCTTGGAAGTGTTGAACACAGAGTTGTTATAATAAATTAAATTTAAAGGGAGTCGATTAATGACACAAAACAACACTTTTAAATTTTTCCGGAACATGTTACAGAGATTCCTTTCTTGGAAGTGTTGAAAACAGTGTTGTTATGATAAATTAAATTTAAAGGGAGTCGATTAATGACACTAAAGTAAGTGTTGTTTAGTGTCATTAATCGACTCCCTTTAAATTTAATGTTTCAGAGACTTTGCCTCCACCCTCAACCGGCCATCGACTGGTTCTCATTGGTGTAGTTGAGCGATATTTTGTTATAGGTCTCCTCTGGTGGCGGTTCAAGGAACTTGCTGAACAAATCTTTCTGGGGGATGCCGGTTGAGGATGGTGGCAAAGTTTCTGAAACATGTTCTGGAAAAATTTAAAAGTAAGTGTTTAGTGTCATTAATCAACTCCCTTTAAATTTAACATTTTGTTACACTGCTACATCAAGAATGAAAGTGACAGCAAAAATTGAACTAGTTTACATTAGGAAAGTGATAGAGGGAGCTAAATGAACTCTGCAAAATTCGAATGAGATTATTAAATGACAGTTAAAACTGAGTAAAGTAACAAGTTTGGAAAAGACTGGATAAAGATAATTAAGATAAATGATAAGAAATTATTCATCATAATGTTTTAGCTTCCATGCAACTGTATTAAAAATACAATGAGTTTTTTTAATCTTTCAACAAGCAGGAATACTGTTTATATGAAGGGCTGAAAGAGGAAGGAATGCACATAATTATGGTTGGCTAGCTGCAACAAGAGCTCTATTCTTTCTAAACAACATACTAACCTCCTAAGCATGTACATGAAGTAAAAAAGTGCAGTCCTTTGTGCGTTTCCTGACAAATCCCTTTCAAGCCACAAGGTTCTCCAGAGAATACACAAGGTTGAGTTCTGATGTCTAATGACACCATAACTTCTTGTACAAGGCATGGCACAGTGGACCTAAAAGACAAAATAAATAATATTTAATGTTTGATAGTAAAAACCAATGAACCCATTTAACTGATTAACATAATATGTTAAAATATAAATTGCAAAAACATTTAAGTTAATTGATGGAAATTAATCATTTCTTCATACTAGCCGCACATAGGCTAAGGTTTTGGATAGTCAAGTTGAAAAATTCAATGCCACGGTTCAAATCCTGGCCGTGGCATTGAATTTTTCAAGTTGACTCTATACAAAAACAGTTTTTGCAAATATTTCCACATGTATTCTCCATGCAGACATTAATATGGTTTCACTTTTGGCTGGTCATAAAATAAATAAAGGGAAGTGACGATCATGTAATAGGTCCCATTCACACTTGTTTCTTTTACTTCTGTTAATAAGGTGAACATTTTCAAGATTTTCTATTTTTATTAAGATCAAAAGACAAAAGCATACAATGAGACTTTGATAGGACTCATTCCTAATAGTGTGATTTTTTTAAACAAAAACAAAAGCACCAAGATAGGAGATAAAAAGGGTTTTACACTACAAATACAACACAATGTTAGCTTCATACATATTAATACTTCAACAGTTTGTTCATTGTTGTTGTGAAAGTTCAATAAGCTATCCTGAGGGCTGAGAGCAGAGTATAACACAGAAAATAACATTCCAGGATTCCTTTGAGAGTATTATTCTACTATTAATTTTTAGATGAGTCGTATTTATTACACATCTGCTTCACTTTTGTACCTATTTTGAGGACATGTTTCGCAAATCATCATTTGCATCTACTGCTCTTATGCGACTAAAGCTTGATCCAGTGGTGTGGTGGGTGTGGATAATTCTGGAGTTGCTGTTGCCATCTGTTGATTTAGTGATGAACTTAACTGTGGGATTCTCTTCTGGCGGGATTTCAAAATTCATTAGTTGGTTTTTATGCTTTTCTATGTATATTCTCTCCCATATGACGAGTTCACTGTGTTTTTGTACGTATTTTAGTAGTTCTGTGCTATCTTCAATTTCATGATTTTCAGACCAGAAATGAGCTGCTATTGCGGACTTATCAATATTTTTGTATCTTAAGTGCCTGAAGTGTTCTTTCTTTCTAGTGCCTATGTTTTTTTTTGTCCTCCCTATGTAAATTTTTTCACAGTCTTTACATAGGCACTAGAAAGAAAGAACACTTCAGGCACTTAAGATAAAAAAATATTGATAAGTCCGCAATAGCAGCTCATTTCTGGTCTGAAAATCATGAAATTGAAGATAGCACAGAATTACTAAAATACGTACAAAAACATAGTGAACTCGAATATACATAGAAAAGCATAAAAACCAACTAATGAACTTTGAAATCCCGCCAGAAGAGAATCCCACATTTAAGTTCATCACTAAATCAACAGATGGCAGCAGCAACTCCAGAATTATCCACACCCACCACACCACTGGATCAAGCTTTAGTCGCATAAGAGCAGTAGATGCAAACGATGATTTGCGAAACATGTCCTCAAAATAGGTACGAAAGTGAAGCAGATGTGTAATAAATACGACTCATCTAAAAATTAATAATAGTTTGTTCATTGTTGTTGTGAAAGTTCAATAAGCTATCCTAAGGGCTGAGAGCAGAGTATAATACAGAAAATAACATTCCAGGATTCCTTTGAGAGTATTATTCTACTAATTGATATACTAAATACAGCCAGACAATCAATGCTGGTTAAAACAGAAACACCCTATGGAAACTATGAATTAGAGAGACTAAAATATAAATTGTGGTTGTTACCTAAAGATACTGTGTTAATTCTTGGAAAGCTAAGGGTAACACACATATGTTTTACCTTTTTGTGTAGCAAATAAAAGATATTCATAGCATTTACAGCTGCAAGGCAAGACATTGAAGATTTTGACTGTAAGTTGTAAGAGGCCTATCTTTACAATGTTCAAAAGTGAAATTACATGTTCAGAGGCAATTATAAAATGACGCGAATGCTGTAAGGAATGAAGGGGCTAAAGTCACAGGTAATATTTTTGTTCCTAGAAAGATTTAAAACACTAATCCTTTGTAACTCAGAGGACATAGTGAAATGATTACATAAAAGTTTCAGATGTGGTTGCACAAATACAAATTTTACTCAATTAAGAACATATTTACCTCAAACTACTTTCAAGGAATGTTTGCCTTAGCATCACCAAATGGCAATTGAATAGTTTGCCTGATGTTCACAGCTTCCACTTGTCCCTCAGTCAGTGGATGGTTCTACAAATTTTAAAATGATATTATGGTCCATTGGGATCATGAAGTTTATCTTTTGTTCATATTTCCATAAAAATAATTCTTCTCAGTTATTGATTTTGATGGTTCTGTGCATCCTTGATTATTATTCCTCAGTTAAAAATTACATGCCCTTTATGTCTTCAAACATGCTGCAACTGCTAGCCTTTCCTCTTTCCAGATTAGATGTTCCTAAGATGTTCCTTCATGCTGACTTTCTATACTGCATTCTGTTTGAGCTATATGCACTCTTTCACACAGTAAAAGTCTGTGATAATGTGCAAATGTGCTAAGAACACACCTTAAAAATCACATTAAAATTACACCATTTCTCTTCAAATGCGAGTCAGTGTGCAAACAAAACAGACTAAAATTGTTTTGTAGCACTCTCTCAGGTATAACTAGAAACTACAAAGCTGAGTGCTGAAATTATTTCAGCTGCAGTTCAATCCACTCAGAGAAGGGACATAATCTATTTTCAACTATGTATGCTCTATGTGACTTCATCCCTGCAAGCTGTAAGTGTGCTGCAAACTGTCAGTCTTCATAGAGTATGTAAGAAATAAGAAAGCATATGAGCTTCTCCAATCCATAAACAATTCAGGTGCAACTGAAAAACATCATTATGCAAAAGAAAGAAGAGATATGCACCTGAGCAATAATAGACAGCAGCAAAGAGAGTGAAAGATATGAGTTGCACAATTAAAACAAATCTAATATTTCAAGAAAGTTTATATGTTTAAGGTAAAAATTGCGCCAACAGGATCAGACATTACAATTTAAGCATTTTAATTTTTTATTACATTTGACTCTCTAGGTATATTTTCCATGTAAGCATTTCTGCTATAAGAGATAAAATATAGATCAGTGGCAGTTTAAATGACGTTGAACCGAGAGCATGGTTGCACATTAAAGACTTTTTCTGACATTCCTCACACTTCCTTTTTTCCAAAATGTTTAAATGCTGTAAGTGAAATTTCCATATGTTAAGCAGTTTCTAAATTATATATTATAAGAAAAAATGTACACTATTTAATAACAAATACATAAACACAATTTAAAGCCAATTTTTATGAGTAAATTTTCCAATATAGTTTTCTTGGCTGTAATATTTCAGACATTTTTTAATACTTGAAATACTTTAATACTTAATACTTTATAACTTATACTAGTTATTAATAAAAGCGTTGTTAACAGTGAAGATAATTTCATGGATAAAGACTAAAATTGAGTCATAACTTTTAAAACTTGTAATTTCACTCACGTCCTTTAACAAAATCAGGAACATTTTCAAAATTGTTGCAGTCGCATCATCAGCTGATGAGTGACTCATCACAGTTGGTTGTTGTTTGGTTCTCTTGTAATTGGCTCCCTCTCTCAGAAAATTCTTTACATAAGTTCAGTAGACCACTCACTGATGGCACATCAAAATTTAGAATATGTGGAAAGTTTTTAATAATAAAATTTTTTCCCATGTTGTAAGTTCAAGTTTTGTTGACAATGGTTTTAGCAGTTTGATCTCCTCTCTGATGTGGTGGTTATCATTCCAGAAATGAAAAGTAACTGCCGATTTTTCTGTTTGTTTATATTTTATGTTCCTACGGTGTTCTGTTAATCTAGTTTTTAAATTTCTCTTTGTCTAGATTAACAGAACACCGTAGGAACATAAAATATAAACAAACAGAAAAATGGACTGTTGCTTTTCATTTCTGGAATAATAACCACCACATCGGAGAGGAGATCGAACTACTAAAATCATTGTCAACAAAACTTGAACTTACAACATGGGAAAAAATTTTATTATTAAAAACTTTCCACATATTCTAAATTTTGATGTGCCATCAGTGAGTGGTCTACTGAACTTATATAAAGAATCTTCCGAGAGAGGGAGCCAATTACAAGAGATCCAAACAACAACCAACTGTGATGAGTCGCTAATCAGCTGATGATGAGACTGCAACAGTTTTGAAAATGTTCCTGATTTTGTAAAAGGACGTGAGTGAAGTTACAAACTTTAAAAGGTATGACTGAATTTTAGTCTTTATACTTGAAATGCTCTTTATAATGCAGTTTTTATGCTATCAGAGTGAAACTGGTTTCCCCAACATGCTCACTAAAACTTGCTATACAGTTATTAAAATAAAGTAAGTGTATTACACAAAAAATATCATCCAAAGTTAGTAAGTACATATGTTTTGTAAATGCTGAACCTTACAAATGAACAAAAATTTTTTTTTTTTTTTTGCACCAATTGCGTTAAAAACTGTGAATATTGCATCGCAATGAACCTTTTTCTAAATAACTTAAATTTTTGGTTTGAAACACAGAAATGACAAATATATGCATCAAATATTGCATCCACATCCCTAGCAAAATGGTGATTATAAGACTTTTTTTTATTTGAGGATTTGATTTTCATGGTTGCAAAACCATTTCTTTATACAGTGATACTTAAGGTTTATGTGTCTCTGTCGTTAAGAATAGTATTGAAAACCTTAGAACAGCTTGGCTTACAGCAGATATTTTCCAAATCACAACGTTTGTTAAATGCCTTAACATAAAAGTAAGGGAATATAAAGTCAACAAGTTTTAACAGTACATTAAAGCTTCCTGTACGGGAGGGGATACGTCCGCTTCAGCTGCCATGGTGCAGGCACTGCGGACCCCTAGCACTCGTGGTACCTCTGACGTTACTAGAGGTACCTCTGACGTTACTAGAGGAACCTCGGGACGAACATTCGAGCCCATCCCTGATTGGGAGTTGTTCGGATTGGGTTGGGCTCGAGGGGGCAGTGGTTCCCAATACCCATGGGAAATCGGGTACGTCTCCGGACGGGGTTGAGGGAAGCCATAATATTCCCGCATACTAGCCAACATAGAAGGTGTACTAGATCACCAGGCGGCCCCACCGAGGTCATATCGGTAGCCTTCCCATTTTGGAGTTGGCGCGCGTAAGTGGCGTATCCACTTCCATCCCAACTTAAGTTCACAGGACCAGATGGGGTGGCTTGTTACTCTCTAGGTCTTGCCCTTTGGGAAGCCCCACGGAGGTGCCAGTCGCCCTTTCGGGACAGCTTGGTAACTCCCTGGTCGTTAAAAGGGGGTCACTCTTCACTCTGTGAGGATGTGCCCTGGTAGATACCCTCGAGTTTATACATATAGCACATTAAAGCTATCATTGTCCAATGCTTTAAAGTTAAATAACTTTAACAGTGTATTAAAATTTAACATTGGCTGGAAAGAGTGGTTAAGTACTGGTACAGGATACTGCAGTTGCCATAGGATAGCTTGATTAAGTACTGTCTCAGTTTTCAAGAAAGGCATCCCAACCAGGGAACCTGGTTGAAAAGATTAAAAGAAAAGTTGGAAAAGGGTGGATTAGGTGATATATGGCAGCACAGACATAATTTAGCATGCAGTGTATGCTAATTCTTTTCTTGAAATTATTTTTGTTATTACATACATTCCAGCAGAAGGGAACTTGTAAATTTTCATATAAAATTCTGGATTGTTTTTCTCTTTCAAAATAAATGGGTTGAGTAACTGCAGCTACTGCATTGCAGTAACTGGTATAATTTTATTTCTTCCTGTAATTATGCTTAGAGCGTTGTTTTGCACCATTCCAATTTCATTTAGTTTTGATTGGGTAGTTGTCACTACAGCTTCACCCTCATATTGCAATACTGGTTTCAATAAATCTTTTTTTTTATATATATATACTTGTTCCATTTATACCCCGCCTTTAACTACAATGGTCATATCGGCAGCTCAATACATCTTATATGTTGTGCTTATAAGATATTTTTTGAGCAGACCCATTTATTGCTTGCCAATCTATTCAGTATTATTAATCTTTGTTATGCTTTTTCTGTAATTGTTTTATATGGTTTTCCCATGTTAGCTTTGAATGTAGAGTAACTCCTAAATATTTGTAGTCTTCTGTTTGTTTAATATTTATTTTATTAAGAACTATGGAAAGTAGTTTTCGAGAAAAGCTAAACGTAAACATTTGGTATTTAGTTTGATTTATTTACTTTCATTTCATTGTTTTTGCACCATATGCTAATGTTTGGAGTGCTGTATGAGAAAAATATTTATTCACATATCCTTTTAAAAAAAATTTCTTTGACTTAGATCAAATTTTTTCATTTATGTACTTAAGGGAAAAAATCCTTTATTTATATAAATATCTGGTCATGACTGAAAGCTGATTAACATTGGCAATTTATACACTCCATATGAATTTAAGGGATGATGATGCCTTTGTCTCCAACAGACTGAAGTTAAAATGAAGATCTAAAGTAAACTTTTACACAGTTCAGGAATTTTTATGAGGTAGTACTGTTGTATCATTCTTTTCAATCAAAGAAGTATTTAATCTAAAAGCATCAGGCCTTTAATGAATTTGCACTCTTCAAAATGTTACCTTTATGCTTCAGCTGTAAGTCCATAATTCCGGAACTGATTCCTTAGTATTTGTTTTCCATTAAGCAGTGCAATCAATGAACCAATGTCTTTTCTTACACAAATGACCAGAGAAATGAGGAAATAAACCAGCATATAATTAATTTACATCTTAATATTGTTTAAGAATTTTCTTACATAACTTTAACCCTCCTTGTAGGTGTGCTACATCCAGGAAGCATCAATGCTTCTTTTTCATGCACAAGTTTTTTTTTTTAATTTGCCTTTACAAAGGCTACCAGGCCTAGAATCTTTTGTTGTTGTTGTTGCTGTTGTTGTTGTAATTTACGTCCTCCAACGTTAAGTCATATCGGACGATGAATGGAATAGGTGAAATGATGCTTAAATGAGCCCAAGGTCCATAGAGCTTAGAGTTACCCAACATTCGCCTTTGAGGATAAGGGAAAACCCCGGAAAAACCCTATCCAGGTAACTCACTCTGACCAAGATTCGAACTCGGGACCTCTTGAACGTGAGGCAGACATGCTACCATCACGCTACCGAGGCGGGCCAGAAGAATCTTTTTGTCTAACATTGCACCATTTTCAGGCTAAGAAGCTCCCATTTATTGTTAAACACACAGTAAATTGTGTTTGTATTCATTGAATGCAAAGCAACTGAAATAATTTTTAAGCTTGAATCTCCACAGCTTTGTTTTCACCAATCCTTGATACTCAGAATTAGCTTTCCATTTTTCATACTGTAACAAATGAGAATACCAGTTACTTCTACTCATCTCTATTTGACTCTTCAGCTATTAGCGTATCACTAACATCACACTAACATCACTATTGCACAAACTCAGAACAAAGACAACTGATCCGTTGAGCTAAATCACAACTGAAATGTCGCTACTGAATCACAGCACACATTCAACTGAAATTGGACCTGTTCACTGTCACTATCTGCTGAAGAGTAATCTTTTAACTGTCCACCAGGCATAAGACAAATCCTTATACAGTGCCCAACCATGGCAGAATTTCCTTGAAAGGTTATATTCCAGAAACAATAAAAAGGAATTCTCTAGAACAAAACAATAGCACACAATGGCTATGATTTTGTCCAGGCTATTAATCACTCAAAAGGATTGGTAATTAATACAGTAGTTGGCCAGGTCGATACATACGCTAACTTCTACAGGCAGGCAACCAGTCTTGTGGACACGGTGACAATAGGATGATGCATGATTTAGAAACACTTGATGAATATATCGAGATTTACTTTTCAGTAAGTGAAGCTGATGTGTAATAAATACAACTCATCTATAAATTAATACTTGATGGACAATTTAAAAATGCAAGTGACAGAATGATTATACTGATAAGGTTGATATTTAGCTTGTATTCCTAGGAGATATAGGGCAACAACTACAATTCACTTTCAACACATGCAGCTGAGTAAAAACTATACCCTTTTACACATGTATGAGCATACAACACAATCAATTCAATTATCTTACCCATTATAAATGCATTTTGCTTGAAATGCAATGAACCACATGTCTGGCTCCGGGTATGGTACAAGCTTAGTGGCATCTACTGTAGCTAAGCTTTCAGACGAAATATTCAGCATAAGCTCTGGACGACATTCAATATCTCCCTTGTTACGGGACGGAACTCGACCTTTCCTTATACAGGCTCGTACTGTAAGAAGCTGACATGTTGCATTCTGAAATTCAAACAGTATATAAGTGGTGCCGCAGTGCAATACATGGAATCTTCGAATCTGAAACACTAATAGCTTTATTTATAAATGCAAAAGTTACTTAAGTGAAGTGAATGATAAACTTAAAAACATTTAAAACATAATGAGTCAGAAACTGAAATATTTTTACATTTCACTCACGTGTTGATCACTACATGGTTCAAGAATAGTTGTCCTCACCTCAGCTCTTACCAACTTAAGGGTAAACCAGATGGAACTCCCCTAAGTGCTGCCACATCAAGGAAAGTTTCTTCTGGTTTAACCTTCAGTTAGTTGACAGCCAAGAATGAGAGTACATGTTAATCCAAGGGTAAAAGTACATATTTTCAAAAGCTTTTAAACATTTAAATGTTTATAATAAATCAGGGGATTATACTGAACATTTGCTACACACAAAAAATACTGAATATAGATTAATGATATATGAATGGAAATAACCTTTTTATTAATTTCTGCAAAATCATGACATATGCAATTTTGACAAAGTAATAAAATTAGAACTGTACTTACTACTGTAAATACAAGGGAAGATCGAAAATTAGCCACAACAATAAAACTATAAATAGAAGTATTTATAAACAGTGGAGCTTCATCAATCAAAAACACTTTTTAAACCAATTCTCGAACTGTAAAAACACTTAAGCTCCACTTACTTAATATGGATTTTAATATAAAGATACTGGGAAGAGTTAGTATTGAAAGAGTTTTGAATGCTTCCTTACAAGGACTATTTACCTTGGCAGACTGGCTATGTATCTGATGGCTCGTTTTTGTAATGTAAAGATTTTTTTGAGATTGGCTTTAGATGTTGATCCCCACAGCTCTATGCCATATGTAATAATTGAATGAATGAAAGCGAAATAGACTATCTTGGCAGTTTCAGCTGATACAAATTTTGATATATTATGTATAACAAAAAGGGCTGATGATAATTTCTTTTCAATTTTATTAATATGTTCATTCCATGTTAGTTTACTGTCAACTGTTAAACCGAGAACATCCACATTATTGATAGGTAGAATCATATCATTGTCCAAGTATATATGAGGCTCAAAATGAGTGGTTTTAAAATTGAAAATTATTCATTCACTCTTTTTTTGCATTAACACATAATTTAGAATAAAAATAAAACTATAATAGAAGTATTTATAAACAGTGGAGCTTCATCAATCAAAAACACTTTTTAAACCAATTCTCGAACTGTATAAACACTTAAGCTCCACTTACTTTTTAAATTAGGACAAGTTTCAAGGACACCGCGTCCCCATCCTCAGCTGATGTTCTACTGGTTCTTCAGGTGACCGCCTCCCTCTCCTGGCGCTGTTCAATGAGTTGAATGACGTTGGTTTAAAAAGTGTTTTTGACATAATTTAGAGTTATTAAAATATTGAGTTATACTATTTACAATTTCATTCATTTTTATTTCTAGGTTATTAAGGTCTTTATTCTGAAATCCTATCGTCGTGTCCCATGTCGATAGTCCCGGGTCATTTACTGACATGTAAAAAACTCCTGTGGGACATAATTCTGTCACATGGTGGCACTGAATGATCTTGGCAAATGACAACAACCTGAACAAACAAAATCTTTTTTTCCTCTTTAGAATATCTCTGCAAACCACATGAATACAAACAATATAATGAATTTGATAATATTGGCTTTCATAGTATGACTTTGTGGGTTCGTGAAATAATAAAACGAGGTTACGAAACACAAAAACTACACTTTATTCTCCTCAAAATACACTGTTCAACATTACAAAATTGCTAGAACCTCAAAACTGTTTATTTTTCCAACTCTACATTCAAGTGTCTGTCGCTACCGGTAACGATTGGTTCTGAAGTTTTCCGAATCTCCACCGGCTTTGGCTTCGTGAGTCTACCACCAGGGCGACAATAGTAACAACAATGCATGCAACAAATGTGAGTAGCTTTATAATGATCAACAAAGATAGACTCAACAATATGTGCTGTTTAGTTTTTTTAAATAATTGACAATGTTTTACAACTAAAATTTAGAAAGAAGAATGCTACTTTTAAAGAGAAAAAGAAAATACTGATTTACTATTTACTTAGTGGGTTGTACTGTTTTACTAACAATACCATTAATGCTTTCATTTAGAATCAAACTCCTCTAGATTTGGGTCAAGATTGATTGAAATTTCATTTGTATTACCTGGGACTAATAGCTTGAGCTTTGTTTATGTGTGGTGGTAGTATGAATGGGTGTGTTGTGATGGCTAGCTAGAGGCTGTATATTAAGTTGTTAATCTGGTTGTCACTGTGGTGCAACGCATAAGTACTGCAGTACAATGTAGTGTCATATCACAAAGTAGGTGTCTCTAATAATAATTTTCAAACATGGAAACTTCAAAAAAAGTCACCTCAGAGGGTTGTAAACTCCCAAAGCAGAAGGTTTATTCAGAATGTTTTCCAGTTCTGCACTGAGGAAAAGCAAAACAGTATAGTTCTTCCTTTGCAATGGGCAGTGGCTACAACAACTACATCAGTAGGAAAAAGTGAAGCCACAATAAAAATAATCATTAAAGAATAAAATTTGAAAAAGCTAGTGTTTCAGATACACAAGTTACTACTCCAGGAATACAAAATAATTGGAAAAAGAAGTTTCAAATGGACAATTTTGACACATGCATTGTTCGCAGAAATTTTTTTTAGAGTATTATGAAGTCCGTAAAGAAATTCCAACAGTGAAGAAGTTGCTCTATAAAGTAAGTGAGAAAATTAATTTCGGTGGTGTACAGAAAACATTCTGGTGAATATAAAAATTATTTGTGGTTGGTTTATTGACACTCGTCACTTACTTTTTCATATATTTATGAGAGACTAGTTTCAAAGGCCCTGGCCTCCATTTTCAATCTCTTCCCAACTGGCATTTGTTGTTATCTGCTCTCTCTGGTGGTGGAACTATGAACTTTTTTGTCAAATTATCTGCTGGCGGGATTTCAAAGTTCATTACGCGATCCTTATTTTTCCAGATGAATATGTTCTCCCATGTTGTCAATCTATTTTGGTTTATCACTCCTTTTAATAATTTTGGATTTGGATCAATGTCATGGTGAATATTAAAGAAAATGAGATTTAGTTTCAAAAAATATAAGAATATGCGGCACATGTTAGTTGAACGCCAGGATATAGATTGCCGCCTTATCACTGTGATTTAAACATTATTGAATTGAAATGGAATAACATGAAGCAAAAAAATAGCAGAGAAATGTGTGTTTTATGACTTTAAATGCACTTAAAGGATTAACCAGACAGTGTTTAAATGACAATACTGAAGAGATTGGAAAAATGCATGCATCAAATTAAGTACACAGAATAAGAATACTGGCAATGACATGGAAGAATAAATAGAAAGAATAGTAATCAATGTGGGTTTGGATGGCAATGATGAGGAAGAGGAAGCAAATACCTTAGTCAGTTTTATGGATTTCAGAGATGACAATGGCAGCTCTACAGACATAACAGCTAATATCCATCTTTTAGATGACATCACCACAAATGGAAGCCCTATAGTTACAGCAAGTGAAATGTATATGCAGGAATCAGAATCCTCACATAAGAATTAAAATAAGTCAACCAAAGTATAAAATTGAAAGAAGCGTAGAGACAGTGAAGCACAACTTAGCACAAAAGTTAATCAAGAAGATATTGACACACTGTTTCGCTCACAATTTTTTTTAAAGGTATGTCATGAATTTTCTGCGAATAGCTACTGATATTCTCTTGTATGATTTCTGAGATAGACAAAACCTTCTTAAAAGAAAATGCATGTGTGTATCTAATGCTCAGGAATTACCAATGAAATCATTCTTTCTTGCTACTTGCCAATATTTTGATGTTAAAGTTTCAAATGCCACAAGGGTTTCACAATTGGTTAAATATTCCATGTCCATTTCTTCTTCTTTGGAGCACAATAAACAATTTGGAGATGCCACCATTCCAGTGCTGAAAATGTGTTTATTCAACCAATCAGTTGAAATGCAGCAACAAAGGATTTTCATGGTAAATTGGTAACCAATTATGGATCATCCAAAATGTTCTTCAATTTTGACTGTTGATTTGGAAGTGTTATTTGTTAAACATAATTTGAAGTTATGTTACTTTTAATCATTCTTAATTGATTCATAGGAGAAATTTTGTTTTACCACTAAATTCATTTTAGATCCTTTCTTTGCCAAAATATCAGCAATTTCAGTGTGAGTGAAGCAGTGTATCAATATCTTCTCGATTCACTTTTGTGCTAAATAAGTCAATTTTGTTCTGCTCCTTAGCGTAGCACATTTTCTGCTTTCAATAATGTACATATTTTTGTGACATGTTGTTTACCTCTCCTGCCCGCTGATAGCCAGTCGTACGGTGTAAACAGATAACAGCACCTCCACTGCAAAGTATCTTCCTAAGTGTCCCGGGTAATAGTTAATTCCTGGTAAAAGCTATGGAACATAGAATCTATTAATGGAAGTAACAACCAAAGATATTTCTTTTTTTCTTTACTTATTGGTTGTGGAGCACTATAACAGCTCTTTAATTTAAAATTCTTGCTGGATCCTCATTTTATGCTGGTTTTTGAAAGTTTCATCATCATAGCTATTTTCATAGAAGATAGAACCAAATTCTTTAGTGTACCTTAGGCAATGAACATTTTGTACATGAATGGACTTCCTTGGATACTAATCTTTCTGAACTACAGGCTGGATTTGAACAGTGAAGCAAACTCAAAAACTCAAAGAAATTATTCATGTGACATGACAATTACCTTGAATCTCTTCTTTTTTTACTTTACTTTATACCAGCTGGTACCAATTAAAGGAGACTAATATATTCATCCCATTTTCCCCCTTTTCTTTATTGTAGCATGATTGGTATCACATTCCACAGGTGAGTGACCTATAATGTGATTGGCTCCATGGCCTTTTACAGCTTCATGCCACATATAACAAATAGGTTGGCCTATAACAATGATATACTGTTAATTTGTATATCCCAACTGTATTTTATGACATACCACAGATGTGTTTACATATGCTATGGACAAGCACTATTTAAGACTAAAGGCTTACACTTTCTTGGATCTGCAATTTTGCAGCTTACTTATCATTTGATTTGGTCTCGCAGGCTTTGTCTGCTGCTTCCTTATTATGTTGCTTCAATTCAGAAAGTATATCTTCTTCATTTTGCCTTTTTTCTATATTAGATTTCACTTCGAGAACATTGTGTTTATTGCTCAAATAAAACCAAGGCTTCTTAAACTTCAGTCCTAAGTCTTTGAACAGTAATGCTGTTATGCGTGATTGGAAGAATTAAGTAACAGTGACATCCAAATTAAATGGAAAAAAAAAAAAACTATTTACAGTCGGTCTTTTTCAAATAATGTTATGCTATACTGAAAAACTGTTTGGCTTGTCTATTTCATTGTAATAAACTGTATGCATCAATTGTAAATTTAGTTAAGAAGTTGTTTGTATGTTTACACATATAATGTGATTCATTTACAAGAAATATGTGTCTTATTTCATCAAGTTTTTCTTGGGAGGTCTTATTAGGGAGTTCCTTTCTTCCTCTTTGTTCAATATGAGTGCTACCAGGAGACTCCAATTTTTTTTCCTAATTTATCAAAAGTTCTCCATTTTACCATAAACACTTAAAAGCATAAATCCTTTTATGGAAGTGTTGAAAACAGTGTTGTTGTATAAATTAAGTTAATTAGGAGTCGATTAATAACACAAAACAACACTCACTTTTAAATTTTCCCGGAACCGGTTTCTGAGGTCTTCCCTCTATCTTCAGCCGGACATCGATGTCCGGCTGAAGATAGAGGGAAGACCTCAGAAACCGGTTCCGGGAAAATTTAAAAGTGAGTGTTGTTTTGTGTTATTAATCGACTCCTAATTAACTTAACTTAAAAGCATATTTTGCAAATTACATGCCTCTTACCATTAATTTCCCATGCTACTAATCAGAAACGGTTTCTAATCATCAGTTTAACAAAAGAGAGATGGGGCCCAGTTTATACATTGCAGGATAGTAATTAAAAATGGGACTGCTTCTTTGACATTATAAAACAGCACCTTGAGACACACTGCCCAATCAAAAACAAGAGAGTTACCAAACCTAATAATCAATGTATTAAAATTCCATATGAAGTAAAAAAGATTAGAGATAAAATGAAGGATTACCATACCTTCTATAAATCAACAAACTTGGACATTTTTAGGGATAAATATAAAGCTTTTAAAAAGAAGTATGCTCAAGAACTAATTAATCTAAAGAGACAACAATTTAGTGACAAAATAATAAAATCAAATAATAAGGCAAAGACGATATGGGGAATTGTAAAAGAACATCATGTAAACAATAAGACATTTGAAAACATAACCTTAGAAGAAAATGCGCAGTTAGTTAAATATCCTAAAGAAGTTTGTCAAATCTTCAATAATTATTTCTTAAAAATGGGAATCAATAAAATCAGTCAGATTAGGAATACAACACAAGGGACAAATGAAATATTATCAACCATTTATATAAAAGGAACCACTAAAGAGGAACTAGAAAAAATAATAAATGAACTAAATAATAACACATCGACGGGGTGGGATGAAATATCTACAAAAACACTGAAACATTGTAAATATGCCCTACTAGATATACTTGAGCACCTGATAAATGCATCAATAATGGAGGATTCTTTTCCCGATTGTTTAAAAATAAGCATAGTTCGACCAATATTTAAAAGAGGCAATAAAACAAAAGCAGAAAACTATAGACCTATTACCTTAACTTCTGTTTTTGCTAAGGTATTTGAAAAAGTGTTAAATAATAGATTAATAAGCTTTCTAAATAAATTCAATATACTAAGTAAATCTCAACATGGATTCAGGAAAAATCACTCCACAACCACAGCTATAGCAGAGCTATACCACAATATACTCCAAGGGCTTGAAAATGAAGAAAAGATCACAGGTATATTCCTTGACCTATCTAAAGCATTTGACAGTGTATCACATGAAATGGTGCTGAACAAATTGCAGAAGTATGGCATAAGGGGAAAATTTCACACAATATTAAAATCCTATTTAGTAAACAGAAAACAATGTACAGTAGTTAGAACCAAGAGTAGAAATACAATAGAATCAATCACATCCAATTATGAAAACATCATAGCAGGAGTTCCTCAAGGATCTGTCCTAGGACCAATACTTTTTTTGATCTACGTGAATGATCTTCCTATAACTACACACTCAAAAACAGTGACATATGCCGATGACACCTCATTGGTATTTGGTACTAAGGAAGTAAATGGAATGGAGAAAATAATAACTACAGAAACGCAAATTATCTATAACTATCTTACAAACAATAGCTTGAAAGTAAATCTTCAAAAAACAAAAACAGTCATGTTTCAACACCGCAATAACAGGTATAGTAGTAATCCTATCAATATAAATATAAATGGTGAACAAATCGAGCAATTAGATAAGATAAAATTCTTAGGAGTGATTATTGATGAAAACCTAACCTTCAGACACCATATCGACTATATATGTAAAAAGATATGTACAAATCTTTATTTATTAAGGAACCTAGCAAAATACCTAAATTCTGAATATCTGAAACTAACTTATTATGGAATAATACATTCACATCTACAATATGCAGTTGAGATATGGGGCAGCACTTGTATGCCTAACATGAACAGATTGCTAGTTTTGCAGAAGAAATGTATAAGATGTATATATAAGGTAAATAGAAGAGAATCATGTAGAAATGTTTTTGTAGAAAACAAAATCCTAACAGTAGTATCTCTATACGTTTTTAAAGTAATAATGTTTGTAATTAGCAAGGATGAAATGGGTAACTTAAATAAACATTGTCACAAACAAGGACACAAAATAATTACCACAGAATAACTTTAAATAAGAAGTCAACAGAGATCCCTTAATAATGGGAAAATTATCATTTAATAAACTACCAAATTCACTAAAAACAAAAAAAGGTAAATTATTTAAAAATGAACTAAACAAGTTTCTAACACAAAAGTGCTTGTATAGACTGGACGAATTGTAATTAAATGTATATAACTGTTTATTTTGACGTATCCGACAACATGTAAGTGTTATTATGAATGAAAATAAATTATTATTATATTATTATTATCTCTTCACCTGCCTTGTTTCCCGAGAATATCTTGAATACTTAGTCATTTCTCACTTCTTCTGTTTGGAAGGGTTTCACACTCAGGTGTTGGCACATCCCTTCGGCTCAGTTATCATCAAACCAACAATATATTACACATGGAGATTATGAGAAACTATCTTTTAATAACTGTCGAAAATGTTTACTCTTTTATTCTTCTATTTTCATCACTTACTTCATTTTTGCATTTAAAGTGGAAGGACTCTAGGTTTCTCTCCCCCTTTTCAGAGGGGTTGTATAGGTATTATCTAATTTCTATAACTCTACCTTTCTTTCCTAAGTTTTCTTGAATGTGGTTTTAATGCTTTTTGGATATACGTCTATCGTCCGATATGACTTAACGTTGGAGGACGTAAAATTACAAAAAAAGGATATATGTCTCCTCACTTTCTACATTTTCTGTAGTTTTACTTTCAGGAAAAGTCACTGATTGTATATTATCTGAAGTTTGTGTATTTAAAGGCATTATACAGATTTTCTTATGCTTTTCTGAAGGGCTAGTTCTGTAATTTCTATAAGGAGGAGAATCTGTTATCCAATTTGGATCATTAAAACTACCATCCAAAACTGAAAGTGCATTTTTATTTTCACCTCTATCAACATTACAATGTAAATAATTACATCCTGATTTTAAAAGTTCGCCTTATGTGATTGGATCTTCTCATACTGAAGGTTGGGGAAGTAATGGTCTCCTTGACAAAGGTGACAATGTTGAGTTTATGGAAATAATGTCATACGAAAAGTATATAAAATCAAATATTTTATTTCCTACAAAAATATTATTTAAAGTTCTGTCAAGAAAATGAATCCTTATTAGAATTTTCTGTAAACTTACCCATAGGTAAAAGATCCGTCATCCAACCTCTTCACACCATGTCTTAGACTAATACCACCAAACCTTGAAGTAGTATAACAGAATATGACACAATGACACAAAGGAAACTGAAGCATAATGCTGCTTTCATGGATAGCTGCTGTTTGAACACTGCCAAAATTACAAGAAAATGAAAGATGATACAATAATAACATTCATGCTATATACAATTAATGTCCGTGGTTCAAATCCCGGCCGTGGCATTGAATATTTATGTTGATTCTATCAAGCATTGTCGTATGTTTAAAATAGTTTTTGGACTGCAACAAAGAATGCTTTGAAATTTAAAGAAAATAACATTGCAAACCAACTACAAATAGTTTTTGAGATACGCAAAGGAGTTCAAAGGAAATTATTGACACACATATTGTAGCGAACCCATTATCGTGATAGCGTGGTTGACGCATACAGAGAGACAGATAGTGAAACGCCAAGATAAGGGACAGATAATGTAATGCAGAGGTAAGATGGCAAGATGGTGGCAGCAGGTGTTTCATCTTTTCGCGGTTCCTCAGTTTTTCATAGTTGTCATGGAAAAAACGGCCCAGATCGCGACTTTTTGTGCTCAGATCAATCAATCAGAACTGAAAACGTAGGTGGGAATGAAGACAGACAAAGAAACGCAAAGGGAAAAGTGAAATCTGACGATGAAGTGTACTGCCGTAATCAACGCGAACACATAGCGTCGCTACACAAGATAATAGAAATCTTAAGAAAAGACCTTCAGGAATCCAACAATCAAAAAACTTCGAGAGGAGAATAACCAATTAAAACTAGGAGATATCAGCATGAAGAAGAAGGAACATAGTACTAAAGTTAATGAAAGAGAAGAGGTAAACGAGGAACACGTGAAGAAAAACGATGAATGGAGATGCGCAACCAAAAGCTCAGCGGCACCAAGAAAGCTACAAACTAATAAAAAGAGCGATATCTGTCTACAGAATCGTTTCCGATTACTCCAAGACCTACAAGATAACGAAGAAGGAAATGAAATGTGTCAAGATAATGTATATGAGGTGTCTACAGAAAGCGACGATGACGAATCCGTATACAAATTCGAAAGAAAAAAAGCCATCATAATAGGAGATTCGATTGTGCGCCACACATGCAATTATATGGAGAACGATATAAGAGTGTACTGTTATCCTGGCGCTCAACTACGGCACATCAAGCAACTAGCGAAGAACACCAACGATTCAGATGTTGTAGTCATCCACGCGGGAACGAATAATATCAGCACGGCGCGTTCACCAGAAGACATCATGTGGGAGCTCACCGAGGTTGTTTCGACTGGAAAGGAGCTGTTTCCACGGGCGAACTTCTGTCTCAGTGGCATTATACGCCGTCGAGATGAGGATCTTCGCTACATCGATGGGATCAACTCTACTTTTGACTGGGTAAGTAAAAGATATGAATGTATATTTGTAGATAGTAATGCATGGTTAGGAGACGCAGATCTGGGTAGGGATGGCCTACATTTGAACAGAAAAGGTGTAGCCAAGTTTGGTAACCTCCTAAACAGAGTCATTGTCCACCTAGATCCAAAAAATTAAATAGCTGTAGTAGCGATGAGTCTAAATCTTTAAACAATACTAACTTATCCAAAACAGTAAAACAAAATCACCAAAAGCCAAAGCATATATATATATATATATATATATATATATATATATATATATATATATATAAATCAGAAGTAAGCATTGGAACCATAAATAACAATTCAAAATCTACTTCCCTTAGCAACTCAATAAATCTCAATTTAGTAAACGCAAGAGAAAGTGTGGGTAGACCACATAACAGTCAAACTTTGCAGATTTTTCACCTGAATATCCAAAGTATCAGAAACAAGATCCTTGAAATTGAAGCTTTAATCCATGGTAGTTTAAAACTAGTAGATATATTATGCCTTACTGAACACTGGCTAACTAATTCTGAATTAAATCAACTCACAATACCAGGGTTCACACTAATACAGGGTTACAGTAGAACATTCAAAAGAAATGGAGGCTCATTAATTCTAGTAAAAAATTCTGTAAAAGCTAAATCTATATCCACATTTCTGGAACTAAATATGGAAGAGCATTTTGAAACCAGCATCATAGAAGTAGACAATAAGCTGATAATCTTATGTATTTATAGAAATCCATCAAGTGACATAAACATTCTAATCGCCAGGCTGGATACTATTCTGAGCTATTTTCTAAAACAAAAGAAAACTATAATTCTAGTGGGAGATATTAACATAAATTTTTTACAACAAAGTAATGATAAACTGAAGTTCATATCTCTATTAAATATTTATGGCATTCTGCCAACAATTGATGTACCAACAAGGGTGACTAAAAGTTCAAAAACTGCCATAGATCAAATAGCCATAAGCAAAGATCTAATTACTTTTGTTAAAAATATAAATGTTTTTGATACTTGTCTCTCTGACCATTTTGCACAATCTCTAACCATCAAATGGTCAAGCAGAAAGAACTCTAGAAAATCTGTCACAACATTCAAAAAGGTCAGATTACAGAAGGCAGAAAATATTGATTACTTCAACCATTTGCTGGGGAAAGAAACTATGAGGAAAATTCAGTAGATACTACATTCACTAGATTTTTAAATACCTTTAAATACTACTATGATATAGCATTCCCACTGGTTAAAGTCAGTGTCAAAGAAAAACATTCCTCATGGGTAACCAAGGGCATTAGAACTTCTAGTGAGAAACTAAAATTCTTTAGCAGCTTAATTAGAAATGGTAATGCTTCCAAAGAATTGGTAAACTATTATAAGAAATATAAATCAATCTATAAAAAGGTTATAAAGGCAGCAAAAATATTAGAGAACTCTAGAAAGATAAACTCATCCAAAAATAAACAGAAGGCCATGTGGGACATAATAAAAAGGGAAACTAACTCAAACAAAGTATAAACTTGAAAGAAGCGTAGGGACAGTGAAGCACAAACTAGTACAAAATTGAATCGAGAATATATTGACACATTGCTTCACTCACACTGTTTATTCACAGGACATGTTTCAAGAGCTCTTGCTCCTATCCTCAGCTGATACTCGACTAAAGCAAGTTGTAGTGGTTTCCTCTTTCTCCGTATTGTCAATAGATGGCGTGATGTATATCACGCCGTATGGGAAAAAATCTTCATTAACAAAAATCGTCATAGAGTCATGAATTTTGAAACTCCACCACCGGACATCTTTGACAAATACATCACGCCATCTATTGACAATACGGAGAAAGAGGAAACCACTACAACTTGCACTAGTCGAGTATCAGCTGAGGATAGGAGCAAGAGCTCTTGAAACATGTCCTGTGAATAAACAGTGTGAGTGAAGCAATGTGTCAATATATTCTCGATTCAATTTTGTACTAACTCAAACAAACCATTGCAAGCAAATATTACATTGAAACACAAAGGTAAAACAGTAACAAATCCAAGAGAAATAGCCAACATATTTAATGATTTCTTTGTAGATGTCTCAAAAAGTGTGCAAACGAAGAGCAACTTAACAGATGGTCCAGAAAATAAAGCCCACATTCATTGCAATGATAAATCACTATTCCTGGCACCAGTCTGCAATGATGAATTAGCTGATGTAATTAGGGAGCTAAAAAACAAAAAATCAGATGCCCTTGATGGAAGCTCAACCTACTTAATTAAAAAGTGTAGCAAGAATATCTTAAAACCGCTGTGTCATATAGTAAATAAATCTCTTCAAAGTGGCACATTCCCCCTGGAACTAAAAGTAGCAAACATAAAACCAATATTCAAAAAAGGAGATGAAAAGGACCCAAACAACTATAGACCAATAGCTCTACTTTCAATCTTTTCAAAAATACTAGAAAAAGTAATGTTCAAGAGGCTCATGGCATTCCTCAACAAATTTAAAATCATTAATAGCAGTCAGTATGGGTTCCAAAGTAAGAAATCTACTAGTCTGGCAGTGATCAATTTTGTTGACAGTATCTATGATGTACTGGACAGAAGTGAAGTTGGGATGGGTATATTTATGGATCTATCCAAAGCTTTTGACATGGTAGATCACAATATTCTGTTAAATAAGCTACATAAATATGGCGTAAGAGGGGTGGCCTTCAATTGGTTTAAATCCTACCTTGATATGAGAGAGCAGGTTGTTGAGATCACTTTCACGGAAAGAGGCCAAAAAGAAATAAAAAATGTGTTATCACAAAAAAGACCAGTAGTATCAGGGGTTCCGCAAGGATCTATTCTGGGCCCCCTGTTATTTTTACTGTATATAAATGACCTATTATTTCTAATAAACAACTTAGATGCTAAAATCACACTCTTTGCAGGTGATACAAGTATCTTCATTGCAGGAAAGGATGATGATAGCCTTCAGCAAAATATAACACCAGCTATAGTAAATGTTTTAAATTGGTTTAAAGTCAATAAGTTGCTTGTAAATGAAGGAAAAACAATAGCACTAAATTTTCAGCATAAGGCTTGTAGGAAAATGGAAAACCCTTGCATCAGAATTGGCTCCAGATTGATAAATTTTGAACAGCAAACTAAATTCTTAGGACTATGGGTAGACAAAAATTTAAGTTGGAACAAACATATAGAAAAGTTAGCAGAGAAGCTGAGCCATGTTTGTTTTGTTTTACATCAGCTGAAGCCTCGAGTAGAATTTACTACACTCAGAACCTGTTACTTTGCTTACTTTCATTCACTAATATCATATGGACTACCATTGTGGGGAAATACTACAAATAGTAAGTTGATATGTAAGCTACAAAAGAAAGCATTACGAATTATGATTGGTATTCCAAAAATGGAAAGCTGCAGAAATCACTTCAGAGATTTGAATATCTTGACCCTACCAAGTTTATATATGAAACAGTTACTGATCTACATGAAGACTAATACTGCGAACTATGTCACAAATGCTAAAATACACACCCATAACACACGCAATAAAAACAAATTACACACCTATATTCATAAAACAAAACTATTTGAGACTTCCGTCAGATACATGGGTTTAAAGCTATACAACCACTTGCCAAATCAATTAAAAAACATAACCTCTATAAAAAAGTTTAACACGGAGCTTCACAATTTCTTTAAAAAAAACCAGTTTTACTCAGTAAATGAATACCTAGAATACAAATCAGGTAAAGCATAAATTAATCAGTTAGTTGTGCATAATTATACTAATGTATTCTAATTCTATTCTTGTTTCATGTATCCGAGATTGGAAGACTCACCAATGAAGAATTTTAGCCGGCCAAAGCATTAAAATTAAGTGTAATTGTGTAAATTATTTGAAACTTAAGATTGTAAATACCTCATTGATGAACTGTAAATGTTGTTAAATACTGTAACTATATTGACAATGCCTATAATTCTGTATGAATTCCTGTGGCTAATAAACATTGTATTGTATTGTATTGTATAGAGATAAAAGGCTTGCCGAAACAGATAAAGTTAGATGTCTGGAACGTTCGTGTTTCGTCTGGTGCTGTCTTACAGAACATTTGATTATCTTCTGGAACCATGAAGAGGTATATAAAAAGGAATATGGGTGATTTTTTGATTAATTAGAGCCAACTGAAAAATTCAATGCCATGGCCGGGATTTGAACCACGGATCTACTGGTTTCCGTCCAGTCGCTCTGACCCTTGAGCTACCATGGTCAACATGCCTTCCTGACATTAAATTCTCCATTTGACTCATTATATTTCCCGGTGGACCACTTAAGGTTCTCATATTTGAGACAACTACTTGTGGCGACTTACTATTGTAAGTACTTAATTACCAGGATTTTTATCGTAGATTATTTTTTAATGTAAATTTATATTGAGGAATTAATCCTTAAAGAATTAATCCTTTTAAATACATTACTCTGGTATATGGGTGATTTTTGATTAATTAGAGCCAACTGAAAAATTCAATGCCATGGACAGGATTTGAACCACGGACCTACTGGTTTCCGTCCAGTCGCTCTGACCCTTGAGCTACCATGGTCAACGTGCCTTCCTGACATTAAATTCTCCATTTGACTCATTATATTTCCCGGTGGACCACTTAAGGTTCTCATATTTGAGACAACTACTTGTGGCGACTTACTATTGTAAGTACTTAATTACCAGGATTTTTATCGTAGATTATTTTTTAATGTAAATTTATATTGAGGAATTAATCCTTAAAGAATTAATCCTTTTAAATACATTACTCCGGTATATGGGTGATTTTTGATTAATTAGAGCCAACTGAAAAATTCAATGCCATGGCCGGGATTTGAACCACGGACCTACTGGTTTCCGTCCAGTCGCTCTGACCCTTGAGCTACCATGGTCAACGTGCCTTCCTGACATTAAATTCTCCAATTGACTCATTATATTTCCCGGTGGACCACTTAAGGTTCTCATATTTGAGACAACTACTTGTGGCGACTTACTATTGTAAGTACTTAATTACCAGGATTTTTATGGTAGATTATTTTTTAATGTAAATTTATATTGAGGATATAAAAATTATTTGTGGTTGGTTTATTGACACTCGTCACTTACTTTTTCATATATTTATGAGAGACTAGTTTCAAAGGCCCTGGCCTCCATTTTCAATCTCTTTCCAACTGGCATCTGTTGTTGTCTGCTCTCTCTGGTGGTGGAACTATGAACTTTTTTGTCAAATTATCTACTGGCGGGATTTCAAAGTTCATTACGCGATCCTTATTTTTCCAGATGAATATGTTCTCCCACGGTTCAAATCCCGGCCATGGCATTGAATTTTTCAGTTGGCTCTAATTAATCAAAAATCAACCATATACCGGAGTAATGTATTTAAAAGAATTAATTCTTTAAGGATTAATTCCTCAATATAAATTTACATTAAAAAATATAAAAAGGAAGCCGCAACTCGCCAAGGAGAGTTGAATTGGAACTTGAGAATCATCCACGTACAGCTGTGTTGTGAAAGTGAACTCTTTTGTTTGCGGTCAACGACCTTGAGCAATGTATTTGTGTATGTTATGTAATTCTGCTACTGTAAGGGTTGACCAAAGTGTGTTTCTACAAAAATAAAGAGCATATTCGAATTTCTGCAACTGGACTTTTAATTCTACGAACCCACAAAATCACAATATGTTAATCACATTAATTTTACAAAGTCATAGTTGTCAGCCTATGATTTATTCTGATGTAACACATTGCAATTATTGCATCTCAACAGGCAGGAAAAAAAGCATTTCAGGTCATATGTAGCTTTTCTTAATTAATCCTCACAACACAAATTCATATCTGCATTAGGAATACTGAACTAGTAACAGAGGAGAACAGACATGTGGCAGAGTTGCTCCTGCAGAAGTGAGGAAAAAGAAGCCAGCTGATGACATGACAACTGCAAAACAGACAGAAGAAGTTATGACAAGAAATAATGCTTGGTAATGAGTAGGGCAGGGATTTTGATGAAAAGTCATCTTTTTTCTGAGAAGTCACAGACGATGCTTATTGGAAATTAAGTGCATTCTGGAGCAAATACATTAGATATATATTGGTTTTATAATTCATCAAAATGCATTTTTTCCACATTTTTATAATAGTCATTTTTTAACATTTAGATAAATTTTCCGGTAATTTTCTTTCTTTTTCATGAATTTATTGGGCATTTTCATATGTAGCCCACATTCGGGAGGCCAGGGTTCAATTTCCGTGACCGACCTGACCCATGGGGTTTTTAAAATAATCTGTGATTAAAAATTCATTTAATTCATCTTTTATGAAATAGTAACTTTGTAAGTGTGGTAAACATGTGTTAATTACTAACAGTGCTGGTGAATTTATGATGTATCAATTCGAGGAATCGCCGATTACATCATGCAATACGTGTGGATTGCATCAGTCAGGACTTCAGGGGCTAAAAATGTCACAGTAAGAGAGTAGTTTGTGAGGTGTGTAAATTTGTGTTGTGGAATTGAAATGCCGAAACAAAAACAAGTCAACTGCATCAAGTTTGAAACAGTATGTTTCAGAGTTTGGCGGAAACATATTCTCTACTGATTGAACTGAATTATTCTGTAAAGTGTGGAAATTAAAGTCCCTGCAGACAAACAGTTCACTGTACAACATGTTGGGCAGGAAATACATTTGCGAGCTCTTCAAAATGTGAAAAGAAGACAAGTGTCTCAGTTACTGTTAAAAGAAATGGCTTTGACATCAAGTAACAAGTCATCTTCCTTTTATAAAGAATTATGTGAAGTGTTTGTTAGTGCAAATATTCTGCTAGGAAAATTAAGTAATTCCAAATTACGAGATTTTCTTGAACGTTATACTGGTCATATAATTCCAGATGAATCAACTTTGCATAAAAGCTACCTACAAAAATGTTATAAAGACACGTTAAACCAAATATGTGAATGGGGAAAAAAAATTATGTATCAATTGATGAGACAACGAATTCAGAAGGGCATTATGTAGCCAATGTAGTGATAGTTATGCTAGAAGCTACTAGTGCCGGACAAATGTTTCTTCTGACCTCAGAGGCTATGCAAGCTGTTAACCACTGTCAGATATCAAAACTGTTCGATAAATTCATGTGTTTATTGTGGCCTAGTGAAATACAGCATGACAACGTGCTCCTCTTCCTAACAGACACGGCACCTTATATGGTAAAGGTGGCAAAATCGATCCAATCATTTTACAGTAAGATGGTGCATGTTACGTGTTTGGCCCATGCTTTTCATCGAATTGCGGAACAGGTCAGATCAACATTTCCGGAAGTACATTCACTAATTTCCATAGTAAAGAAAAAGTATTTTTGAAAGCGCCAACCCAAACTATGTATTTCAAAGAAAAAGCCCCTAATATAGCTTTGCCCCCGCTACCAATTTTAACACGCTGGGGTACATGATTAACTGCAAGTATATACCACTGTGACAATTTTCAAATAGTGAGAGAAGTGGTGAATAGCTTTGATAGGGTAGATTCTAAGGCAATTGAGAGCACACAGGATCTGTTTTCTGATACTCAAATCCAAGATAAATTAGCTTTCATTAAATCAAATTTTGCATTTTTGACAGATACCATAACCCGCCTTGAAAAAAAGTGGCATGTCATTGGATAAGTCAATTGAGTTAGTGAGGATTGCGGAAGAGAGGATATAAAATGTAAAACGGAAGATTGGGAACAAAGTTAGAAACTAAAATTTGTGGTGGACAAAAATAAAGGACACCAAACAGTTTGTCAGTTTGTCAGATTGCCGATATCTTGTCAGGAGAAAACTTCAGAACTGATACTTCTGAACAGGATTTAACAGGCAGTGAATATGCGCCTATAACATCTGTGGAAGTGGAGAGAAGTTTCTCAAAGTATAAAACAGTTTTAGCTGACAACCGCCGTTCCTTTACTTTTGATAACTTGAAGATGACCATGGTGGTGTACTGCAACGCTAAGTAAGGTATGTTTTGGCTAATGGGTACAGTAACTTATTTTTTCATATTTTATAAAATTGAAAATGACCTGATATATTTTGAATTTATTTATTATTTAGTAGCAATAATTGCATTATTTACTAAGAAAGTTAATTTTAAAATGTGGTTATTCGAACCATATACTTATTTTTTTGTCTGTGACAGTTATTAATTTATTATTATGAAAGAAATTGTTAATTTTTGTTAAGTCATGTTTTTTATATTTTATATGCATTTTTTTTTTTTATATTTTAAGGGCATTTTATAGCTCATTTTTAGAGAATTTTTAGGTCAACTTTAAGAGTAGAGGAAGAAGGAGAAGATAAGAGTTAGTGATTAAAACTAGAAATGGAGGTGATAAAAACAAAGGGGATAAAAATCGAAAAAGGAATGGAAAGTATGACAATATGGGAAGATACAACAATGATTTCTGGGATGAAAGAGCAAAGAAGAATCAGAGCATTTCAGGTGATACAGGAATTATCAATGATGAGATTGAGACTGAATATGAAAGGCTTAAAACTAAAGAATGCATTTATTTTTGGAGAATTAGAAAGCAAAGGAAACATTTTGGTGAAATTCATAATATGGACCTGGTCACAGAAGTATTAAAACTTGCAAAAATTTTAAGAGGAACATATATTTATATCAACAAGGATCTATCATATGACCAAAGAGAACAAAGGAGGAGGCTAACTGAAGAAAGGAGTAAAGCCAGAAAAGGAGGATATAATGCATTTACACAAAACTTTGTACTATAGATTGATGGCCGAGTGGCTAAGAAGAGAAGCGACATAAGCAACATTAGGAAGCAGAGCAAGATGTAGATAATGATGCAGCAAGGAGAAACAAACTGAAGTCTACATACAGAGTAAATGTCCTGACAGTAAACACACGTAGAGAAGCAGCAGTGTACGCTGGCAGAAGGAGAAGAGATGAATAGTGCTACTGGAAAAGAAGAGGGAGGAAGGAACTTGGAAATGGGGGTTGGTGGAGCAAAGAAGAAAATAGGAAAGATGTAATTGCAATACGGCAAGTGTTGAACAAAACAAGTTAAGCAAGCACAGGGATTTAGAAAAATCAGGGTGAAACAAGTGAGGGGACAAAGGAGATTAAAAAAATGCAGAGTGAAAGAAAGATGTGAGAATTAGGCAGGGAAGATCAAGTAGGGTATGTCAATAAGAAAAAAATGGCAGGCAAATTGTAGAAAAAAAGAGAGAATACAGTGACAACAAGAGAGGTAGAGGAGAAGATGTTAGCAAGCATGGCAAAATAATAGGTAATTGGAAGAAGGGTCGAGAGATACAAAAAAGTGGTAAGCAAAGTTTAATAATTGTAATAGTGAAAGCAGAGGAAAGAAAAGGGGAGATGTTTAAGTGAGAAATAATGAAAAAGTGAGCTTAAGAAAATGCAGGCCGTGTAAAGTGATAGTAATAAGAAGTTAAAATAAGAAGTAAATAATACAAGGCAAAGACAAACATTTGGAAAATAGCCCAAAACTAATGCAAGACAGACAATTGAAAGGAAACCAATAACCATTAAAGGATCAAACACGTCAAGCATGTAAATGAATTGAAAGACTGCCCTATTAAGAAACAGGCCAGGTCCCACCTCAAAGTTAGCCCAATATATATTTCCTTTAGTAGTTAATAAATTATATCACATTTGTATTAGGGAAGAAGTGTAGATGTAAACTAAATGAGACTTACCCAGTGAGATGCCTGAAGAATTTTGCCTTCTAGCACTGGCTAAAAATATGTAAATCCACTTACTCACTATTGTCCAAACAGATGATGTGAATAAGATTATGTCAAATGACAAAGAGACTTAGGTTTCTCTAATTATTCACAATACTGAGTTTGATTACCTGCGAAGTTCAGATCTACCAGTATGTCCTACAGAATAATCTTAGGAGTAATATAGTTTTACTCATAAAGAAATACAACACTGTCCCTTGATGTACATATCTAAATTTAGGCAAAAATTTATTTATACACTTTTACTCTGTGACCGAAGAAATACTTTTGAAATATGTTCTGAGGAAAATAAGTAAAGCATAAACAAATTTCAATTCCTTACTCATTATGTTTGAAAATGAGGGCTTTACTTACAATTAAGAGCTCATCTAAATGAATGTTAATATTGAGTGTACCACCAATATCAACAAAAGGCAGTATCTCCAGCTGAACTATTACTGGATATGAATCAGTAAGTGCTACCCATGTGGCATACCATTCTCTTCCCTAAAACAAACAAAAGAAGTATTAAAATAATTTAAACATTTATCTAGTGAGAATTCATTATCAGATAAAAAAGTCAAATTTGGAGAGGGGAGAGAGACTTAAGTGCCAAGATTGCCAAACCAAATTTTCAAAATAAATAAATCAACTGGCATCTTTAAGAGTGCAACCTACAACTGAACTGCATTCAGTAAGTACAGTATTAGCCATAAGGCCTGTGAACATTGAACATGTCAAGGAAATACATGCTTCAGTTGCCAATATACATAAACATTAGATTTGAATATAATGAACATAAAAAGACATTATTTTCAATAATATGAGAAACAAAGCATCAATGACTTTGTAATTATATACAGGAAAAAATATACTTCTCTGCACTTATAAGACTAACATAGTTTAAATACAGTATGAAAGTATCAGTAATTTTCATGTGCAAATATTGTAATGCTCAACTGTTTCTGAAAGAAGCACATATGAAACAAAATATGCACACAGAGAATTTGTGAATATATTGAAAATTCATCTGTTCACTCAATATGTATGTATTGATGCTTATGTAGTATTCAGAAAGAACTCATTTATAGTAGAGCTGTATAATGAAAAGTTCTTTATGTCTACTGCATATGTTTAATTTCTTATTATGTAGTTTTGATATCAAAAGATACTATATTTAAAAATATTAAATGATGCTAATGCTCATTTATACTTGTAATTTATGCCAACATGTACTTAATGTACACACATTGTTTTTTTAATCACTAGGAGGGAAAATTTTATTTTTTAAGTTGGAGGGAGCATCAACATTTATACTGGGGAAAAAAATCAAGAAGTCTAAGCTTCCCAAAATGTTTTATTGAATTTTTCTTCACACTGACCCATTGTAATTAGAAATCAAAAGAAGATTTAAGACAGGTCTCAAATGTGTCTGACAGCTCAGAAATGATAGCTGTTTTGCTGAAGACTCACCAACCCATGTGACTCTGCAAATGACACGTCTGACTTTGGTTTTACTATTATTGAAGTAATGTATCACTCTGCCATGCATGTGCATATAGCAACTATGTTCTGGCTAGCAGATGGTAGAGTTTAACATTGAACATACTGCAACAAAACAAATGGTTTGCACAGAGAATTGCTAATTATTTCTAAATATTGTGTTAATATTTCATCTAGATTACCTACCTAATTCCTACAAATTGTATATGTGCATACAAGCTGCTTTTATGCCTGCAACAACCCAAAAAACCCTGACAACTGATGTGCACGCTTAAGTTGGTTTTGGTTCATTTCAACCTATGGGTAAAGGAACTATATTATTTCAAAGCAAGCATCAAGATACACTAAGTGACCGGCGCACTAACTTGGTGACTGCTCATCCAATGACAGACACAGAGCTAGTATTGCTACACTGTTACATTGTTGCATGAGGCACAAGTCTCTTGTGCAACAACAAATTTCCTTTCAACAAAAAGAGAAATTGGCAAAACAGTATTATATGCATAATTGTGTGTATGCTAATGTACAGTATTATAGTGTGCATGTATAAAGAACACTCATTATATACTTTACATCTTAAACCTTATTTGTTTTTAATTTCTTACATTAAACATCATTTCAGTAATAGAGAAAGAAATGTGAAAAATACACAACAAAATAAGGTTAAGAGACAAGGAATTAGAAAGACAGAAACATTTAGAATAGTTTCTTATAAAATAGGAAAACATTGATAGCAATAAATTCATGCTTAAACTAACATTAAAAGTTACATAACTTGCTTTAGTTATTTAAAAACTGTCCACCTTCTATATATTATATAATACCTCCTTATGCAATTATACTGTAAGTTTCTATTTATAACTACGACAATATTGAATTGCAATTCCTTTCTTGGAAGTGTTGAAAACAGTGTTGTTATGATAGTACCAAAAAAACACATCAGTGATGCACTAAAACTTTTAAATATCCAAGAAAAAAATATCAAGCTCACTGTAGAAATAGAAAAAGATGAGTATTTACCATTTTTGGATCTAAAAATAATGAGGAATAAAAACAGACTAAACTTTGGCATTTACAGAAAACCAACACAGACAGACAACTAAATAAAAGCTAATGGCTACAACCCAAGATCCCACAAACAGGCAATCTTCAATAGTTTAGCACACAGACTGGTAAACATTCCTCTCACAGCAGAAGAATACAAAACAGAATACATCAAAATAATTGAAATAGCACAAAAAAATAACTTTCCCAAATCATTAGTAGACAAAAAAGTGAACTTAGCAAAAAAGAAGCTATTAAAGGAAACCACAACCCTCTCAGCTACAGAAACTAATATGATTTTCAAAAAATTCACTTACCATCCATGGGCCTATCATAAATTCAAAAAAGTCTTCAAAAAACAAAACATTCAACTAGCACCAGTCAACCATTTCTCCTTTAAAAACCTAATTTGCTCAAACATGAAAGATGCCATTCCATCTAATAAAAAATCTGGTATATATCAAATTGAATGCAGTGACTGTAGTCAAATTTATATTGGAAAAACCAAAAGAAATTTAGAAACAAGAGCAAAGGAACACTTTAGAAACATAAAATATAAACAATTAGAAAAATCAGCAGTTGCCACACATTTTTGGGAAAAAAACCACAACATAAATCCAGAACCAAAACTACTAAAACATACATCAGGAAAACAAGAACTATCCACATGGGAACAAATCTTCATTTCAAAAAACAGGAACAAAGTATTCAATTTCGACATCCCCCAGAAAGATTTGTTCAGCAAGTTCCTTGAACTGCCACCAGAGGAGACCTGTGACCAAATATTGTCAACTACACCAACGAGAACCAGTCGATGGCCGGCTGAGGATAGAGGCAAAGTCTCTGAAACATGTTCCGGAAAAATTTAAAAGTAAGTCGAGATTTAACTGTATTGGAACACCACAGTGAAGCGAAATAATTATTAATTTTTAGATGAGTCGTATTTATTACACATCTGCTTCACTTTCGTACCAAAGTGAAGCAGATGTGTAATAAATACGACTCATCTAAAAATTAATAATTAAAAGTAAGTGTTGTTTAGTGTCATTAATCAACTCCCTTTAAATTTAATATTGAATTGCTTTAAATAATGCTGCACTGCCAATTTAAACATGTTATAAACATTAATTTTATATTCAATAAAAAACATATTTTTATAATCAAAGTGAGCAATAGCACAAGATTACAACATTTATGACACTATTTAACTGTAATTTGCAAAATAACAGTAATGTTTTGAAGTCTCTTTTCAAAATCACAATTTGGGGTAAGATATAGAAACAATGGCAAATTATGTAAAAATTTACAACTTTACAACAGAGCACACCTGAACAACTTGTGAGTTAAAGTTGCAAGTTTCTGCCTTTGCCTATTTTTGCTGTGAGAATGAAACATGGAATTACCAAAGCTTATTGTCACCCAATTATCGGAACGCCAGACGAACGACAGCTGAGAAGGGACCAGAGGCAGCCGAGCCATGCCCTCCCATCAGTCTCTGTCACTAACTGAGGGGATGATTAGGGAAATGTCACTTGTCGCTGGCCGCCTCTTTCCCCCCTTCCACTGTCATTTGGAACCTTCGCGTGGATTCACTGAAACCAGAGACTTCTAGAAGACGGCGATATTCCTATAAAAAGGGCTGCAGCGAGTGAAGTCAGTCAGTCAGTGCTTGACGTGCTAGCGAACGGACGAGAAGACTGTGTATGTGCATCGGAACGGTAACGGACGAACTGGTGAATCGTAATTGTGTGCATTACGTAGTTCTGTGTAATTGGCAAGTGTTCAACTGTAAGTCGGTGGAAATAAAGAACATTGTTGAGTTTGTGTAATTGGACTTTTCATTTCACGAACCCACAAAGTCACATTATCCTCATAACTTGCCCTCTTGAACAATTCATTGCATAGTTCTAACACCTATGCCATAAATCTCAACTATGCATTCACCACATTTGGCAATGCTGCATAATGAACCACCAGCAGACACCTTTCTCTTAAAGAAGAAATGTACCTTATATATTATATCCCTTCCTTGCTTGTGAAAAACCGGATGCTTCTTTATCTTTTTTTCCATTCCTTACTCCAAGTACTATGGGTTTAACTATTAATTTTAACACAGCACTATCACTTTCTCTGTGAAAGAGCTAACAGCACAATACATTCCAGCTTTCTCTGTCTAATCAGTGATGTCTAATCATTGAACAAAGCTTTCTCCATACAAGAGCCAGCAACACAATTCAATTGGTGGACATGGTTGAAATCATTAGTAAATGCCACTGTGCATCCTGCCTCACTGCCATCTCTGCTGCTAGTCATTGTAGGGGGGGTGAAATGTGTAGTGTTTAACGCCCGTTTTTACTACATACGACAAGCCATGACTCAGAGTCCACAAAAGTCAGTATGGCACTTATCAGCAGCTTAACATATACTACATATCAGAGGACTGTTAGACAGTACCTTAAGATGTTTCTGTACCATTATTCAATGAACCCAGGTCTTGAAGCAGCAGAATTACGAAGCTCAACTCAATTGTGCTATCATGATGTGTAAGCAGCAGGAAGCAGATGATCAATGGTTAAATTAATGGATATTTACCGACAAAGCTACATTTTATGTGAGTTCTGAGTCAACACACACAACTGCATTGTTTGGGGAACCAAGAATCTACATGTCTCAAACAAACTTGAACGAGCCAGTCCTAAAGTGAATGTGTGGCGCATAGTGATGCATGAGAAAGCCTGAAGCCCATTTTGTTTTGCAGAGGAGACGTTTGTGCAGTCAATTATCTTGATATGATCGAGCAGTTTGTCATCCCTCAATTACAACAAGACACCTTGGTCAACAGGATGGCGCTCTATGGTACTGGGCTCTCATATTACAGAATCCATTAAATCAGCTATTCAACAATGACTGGTGCAGCCATGATGGATCCATCGCATGGCCTCCCAATAGCCCAGACTTAAAGCCTCCAGATTTTTTTTTGTGTGGAGCTACATCAAGTCAACAGTGTATGTAAACAGATCAAAGAATTTAGTTGACTTGTGGAGGAAGATTACAGCGGCCTTTCAGCAAATCACTCCAGAAATGCTGCATGCCATGTGGTGCAACATGGGTGCGAGGTATGAACTGTGCCACACTCATAATGGCGGTTATGTTGAGTGCTAATATGCTGGACACAGAACTCCTGACTTTCCTACACAAATATATACCATTACCAACTAATAAAGTTGAATATTCCATTGTGTAAGGACTATGATATAATGAAGCTCAAAATTATATTAAAGTTGAATAGTTTCCTTATATACAGTCTTACTTTTCTAAGATCTCAAATGGATCACCCTGTATTTTTAAATTTATTATATTTTAATTTTGATTTACAATTTAATTTATATTTACTTTGTTAGCTTGCAAACTACTTTCAGCTTATGAACAATACTGTGGGATTTATTAGGTTATTTGTTTAAGTTTTAAAATTATTAATTTAAGAAGAGGCAGAGTGAAAACCAAAGCAATTTACTTTGTGTTACATTAAGATATTTGATATGAACATTTTGCTTTCTTAACTTTGAGTATATTCAAGGGCTCTAAGGAAATGTTCTACTTTATATGAAGGTATAAAATGGACATCTGTGTTGGTCATAAATTACTAATATATGTTATACCACACAAATAAAATTATATCCTAATGCACAAAATAATAACTATTTAATTCTATAAATTTATAAATCTTACACATTTCACAAATTATCCAAAAACTTCGATCATCCTAAATAAGAGCAAGTCTAGGACAGTTCTATACTTTATACACATTAAATAATTTATTAATTAAAATTATACTATGACACACTGTACTTCACACACCAAAAATTTTTTTTCAAGACGTTTTGCCTCCACTTGAAGGCATTATCAAGAAATTGTTGACTGGCTAGAACTTTGGTATTCCAGCTAATCATGGCTCTCCGTGACAAGACATCTGGTGGTGAGCCAATGAAGCTAAGTAAAATATTTTCTTCCAATAGAATGGCAAAATTCAGAAGCACACTGTACTTCACATACCAAAAATTTTCTTTCTACGCATTTCACCTCCACTGGAAGGCATCATCAGGAAATTGTTGACTTGCTAAAATATTGGTGTTTCACCTAATCATGGCTCTCCAAGACAAGGCATCTGGGTGTGATCCAATATTTTCTTCCGATGGAATGTCAAAATTCATTTAATGTGTTTCGAATTTATTTACATAAATGTTTTCCTAGATGTTTAGTTCTTTATTCATGTGAACTGATTTTAGTACTTTGATTCTTTTTCTATGTTGTGGTTATGATCCCAGGAATGAGCTGCTACTGCAGTTTTATGTTTATTTTTCCTAATGTTTCTAAAGTGTTCTTTTAACCTAGTTCCAATGTTACGTTTCATCTTTCCAATGTATATCTTATTACAGTCTGAGCAATTAAATCTTTTTCTATTTTTGTTTTATGATGCGGTTTCTGAATTTGTTTATAGCACCAGGGTGATGTTAAATTCACTGAATATGTTTTGGAATTTTCTAGTTGTCCATGGGTAATATGTGAACTTCTTGTATGTTTTTTTTTTTTTTTTTAATATTTGGTCCTTAAATGCTGTTAAGATGGTGAACTCGTTCAACTGTGTTTATCTACTGAAGCTTTTTTATTTTCCTGTGCACCAAATGTTTTGCTGAAACCATTTGTTGTTGCCATTTCTATTATTTTGGTATATTTGCTTGTGTATTCCTTTTCATCAATTGGTACATTAATCAGTCTATGTGTTAGGCTATTAATGACTACATGTTTGTGAGGTCTTGGGTTGAAACTATTGCAAATTTGCAATAGTTGCAAATTTGCACATGAATTACAAATATATCATCCGCATATCTGATCCAGGTTTTAAAAATATATGGGAAGACTGTAGTAATATGAACGTCAAAGTGGTTCATGAATAGGTTGGTCAGGAAAGATGATAGCAGGTTGCCCATTGCTAGTCCAAATTGTTGTTGGTAAAACTTCCCTTGGAAGGTGAAGAAAGTTTGCTCAATACAGATTTCTGTTAATTTAATATATTCTTCAATGTAAGTGTTGATCATATCAATAGATTCTAGTCATTTCCTTAGTATGGTGAGCAGTTTTGCTTAGGGACACTTGGGAACAATGATTTAAAATCCGATAGGTTGAATAGAAAAACAGAAGTAATCAAAGACACAAACATTTCAGCTAATGACATACTCATATCATCTGTCATACTCAAAAACTGTATTGAGCAAATTTTCACCCCCTTCCAAGGTAAGTTTTACCAACAACAATTTGGACTAGCAATGGGCAACCTGCTATCAACTTTCCTGGCCAAACTATTCATGAACCACTTCGAAGTTCATATTACTACAGCCTTCCCATACATCTTTAAAATCTGGGTCAGATATGTGGATGATATATTTGCAATAATGAACAAAACACACAGCACTGATGCCCTAAAACTATTAAATTTACAGGAACCCACAATCAAATTTACAATGGAAATAAAATCCAACAACATGCTTCTCTACCTGGAGCTAAAAAAATCAAAGATAACACAAGGTAAAATTTTGTATTTACAGAAAAAACTACATTAAAGTCAATAGTTTCAACCCAAGACCTCACAAACATGCAGTCATCAATAGCCTAACACATACTGATGGATGAAAAGGATGAAAAACATAACCAAATATACCAAAATAGAAATGGCGACAACAAATGGTTTCAGCAAAAAATTGGTAGACAACAAAATAAAAAGATTCAGTAGACAAAAACAGTTGAATGAGATCACCACCTTAACAGCTTTTAGGGAAAAAAAACATAAGAAATTCACATATCACCCATGGGCAACCAGAAAATTTCAAAAGATGTTCAGTGAATTTATCATCACCCTGACAACAGTAAGCAAATTCAATATCAGAAACCGCAACAATAAACCAAAAATATACAAAATTCCTCTAGTAAAGAAGTCTGGCATTTACAGAATTAATTGCTCAGACTGCAATAAGATATACATTGGAAAGATGAAATGTAACATTGGAACTAGATTAAAAGAACAGTTTAGAAACATCAAGCAAAACGAAACAGATAAATCTACAGTATAAGCTCATTTCTCGGATCATAAGCACAGCATAGAAGAAAACCCAACTAGTAAAATAAATTCTCATGAATCAAGAATTGAACATTTGGGAAAACATTTATATAAAGAAATTCAAAACACATTTAACGAATTTTGATATGTCATCGGAAGAGAGTATTTTACTTAGCCTCATTGGATCGCTACCAGGTATCTCACCTCTGGAGAACCATGATCAGCTGGAACACCAAAGTTCTAGCCAATCAACAATTTCTTGATAATGCCTTCAACTGGAGATGAAACCATTGAAAGAAAATTTTTGGTATGTGAAGTAGAGGGTGTCTCAGTCATTCATAGTATAATTTTAATTATTACATTACTTCACAGTATTAATTCCAATATACCTTTTCAAATTAAATAACTTTGATTTTTGAACACAGATTAGAAAATATTCTCCTTATTTTTCTGCACTGTATTATGCTTGATGTTGAACTTTGGTGAAACACTTATTACATACCATATTACATTGGATAGGACTTATCCAATTACATATCTTCACGAAAAATATATGTAGCTAGCTCACCTGTTATTTAGGACTGAATGGGCATTGAGAATATGTAGGTAAATGTTTAGTCCAAAATTTACAAAATAATCTAAATAGTCTAAAAATAATACCTGCAGAAGAAAAGTGTCAGCAAAGTCCTGAGCATGCTTAATGCGCGCTAGCTGGAATGTTGGGAGACACGGATCATTCTCCATTTCTAAATCATCTTCATCCTCTAATGTAGCTGAAGGAATGTTTGTACTGGTAAGTTTATCTATGCCACGTACTTTGCTGCTGTTAGCAAACAGAATAGTACTGGCCCAGTCTGATTTTATAGTGTTGTTACTGTGTCTCACTGTTACAGATTGGCTTAAGGATTCTGTCATTTGTGCCAATTGTTTTGCAAAGCTTCTACCTAAAGCCTGTACACTACATTCTGAAACAAAAATAGCATGTATGGATAATAATTACTGAATTATGATAAACACTAATGAAATTTACTACATTGTTCTTCCTATACTTCAAGAATTATGCAGACATTTCTCATTAACTTACAGAGTAAATCTTCATTAACTTTGACATTTAGCACCAAGGTGTGGCATACGTGGCATTTGAAAACTGCATGGCATTCACAGAAATTATATAACTATTAACTTGAGAACAAGATATAAAAAAGTAAATGAATACAAAAGTTTCAAAACAAAATATATCAGCTGGACCTGAAAACATTCTATCAATTTCATTTTGATGCTGGTTTGGATTAATGTTTTCCTTTTAAACAACATAATATACAGAACAAAACAGTACTTTTTCAAAAGATGCACTAAATCCATACGTTAAAACAAATATGATGTAAGTAAGGACAGTGTCCACCAAGAGCTATTTGCAGCATCTCTTAAGAAATGTGAGCTTTTAATGCAAGAGTTCATTTATTCATGAACAATACACCACCTATTTAAAGAAACTCTGTTGGGAAAATTAATGTGGCGGTGGTGGCGGTGGTGGCGGCGGCGGCGGTGGCGGCGGTGGCGGCGGTGGCGGTGGCGGTGGTGGCGGTGGTGGCGGTGGTGGCGGTGGTGGCGGTGGTGGCGGTGGTGGCGGTGGTGGCGGTGGTGGCGGTGGTGGCGGTGGTGGCGGTGGTGGCGGTGGTGGCGGTGGTGGCGGTGGTGGCGGTGGTGGCGGTGGTGGCGGTGGTGGCGGTGGTGGTGGTGGTGGTGGTGGTGGTGGTGGTGGTGGTAGTAGTAGTAGTAGTAGTAGTAGTAGTAGTAGTAGTAGTAGTAGTAGTAGTAGTAGTAGTAGTAGTAGTAGTAGTAGTAGTAGTAGTAGTAGTAGTAGTAGTTTTATTCATCCGTTAAGTCAATACAATGACATTGGATACGTCAATACAAATATTTAGAACAATACAAATAATATAAGTATAAAAATAAAAAAAAAAAATAAGTTGCATCTAAAATTGAAAGCAAGCAAAATAGAAGTTGAAATGCAGCTAAGGAGCAGAAAGTAGAACTTTTAACATATGAAATTAAGAAAGAGAAAATCCATTCAAAGTTACTGAAACAGCTCAACAATGTAACACATAATTAAATTCTTAGCATTTAAGAACATACATCGTTTAAGGAACATATAATATTGCAAAGAGAAGACCAATAAAATATATGACCTGCAAAACCTTTGCACTCAAAATGGTATGACGAAAAAAATATTGTGCAGAGTAGATTTAAGACTTCTGACATTTAATTATAAATCTACACAACAGGGGTGGCCAACCTAAATAATTTAAGCTTAGGCCAATAAATTGATAAATTGATTGTGTAAAAAATGCGACTCATCTAAAATTTAATAAATTGATAGAAGTTTATGAGGTCACCTAACAAAATTTAAATTTGTAACAATTTTAAATCTGAACTAAAGTATTACATACATATCAATAAATTACTGAGTTAAGTGTCGATGTAGACTGATGTTTAAAGCTTACCCATTTAATAAGGCATTCAATTATCATTATTAGGACCTAGATTTTAATGACATATTATTTTCCTGAATTTTAGGATGCATTTTACAACAATTTATGCTGAAGTGGGTACTGCAGTGTAGAAAAGTGTATTTTAATTGTACATATAAAATCTTATTACAACTTATTTTTAGTAATAGCCCATACTTTGACCAACTTTTGCCAAAAATACATATATTTGACCGCACCGCACCACGAATGGAACTTATCACACAATGGGCAGATGACAACAAGCTAAGGATAAATCTAAAGAAGACAGAATTAATGGTATTCATGAGAGGAGGATACTTATCAGAAGGGGACTACATTGTATGTAGAAGACATACACTAACACTGAAAAACCAGTTCACATATCTAGGGAGTATCACATATCTAAGTATTGTGGGAGTACCTATCAGGTACGCAGCTACAAGAACCGGAAAGCATGAAGCCGAGATACCTTAAGAGGGTTCTACAGTTATCTAAATTCACCCGTTCCCAGTATGTGTATGTTTTAGCCCGGGGAACCTTCTTGACAGAGGATTTAAGACTGCATATGCTTCTACAGCAAACTCCGGCATATGAGGAACTGTTATGAGAACTAAGAGAGAAAAGGGACTCGATCGAGGAAAGATTTTACAGTACAGATGCACTGATAAATAAGGATTGGATGAAAGAAGAGTATGAATTCAGACATTTGGTGAAATGATTACAAAAATTTACATAATGAATAATGGTACATATATATGAACATACAGGTGTTAACAATAGATAATAAATAAAAAATAACTTAAAATATAAATAAATACAAAATCAAATAGTGACAAATACAAACATAATACATAGTACATATCACATAATAAAACTTAAAAACTATATCTTTTCAAAATATTCACCCATGAATAAAAAAAATCCTGTAGTAAGAATTTCTTCAAATTGAAAAAACTATTTGTAGGCATATATCGAGATTCAACTGTATTGGAACACCACAGTGAAGCGAAAAAATATTAAATTTTAGATGAGTCGCATTTTTTACACATCTGCTTCACTTTCGTAGGCAGTTGTAGGCAGTTTTTTTGACACTTCGTCACTTACATTTTTATATTATTGAGAGACTAGTTTTGGAAGCCATCACTTCCATCCATTCCTCCATTCCAAATGAATTGGAGAGAGGTTGAGGATGGAAGCGATGGCTTCCGAAATTAGTCCCTCAATAATATAAAAATGTACGAGACTAAGTGTCAAAAAAAGCGACTATAAATAGTTTTTTAAATTAATTTTGATGTCACTATTACTAAATTCCTCCAATCATGCATAATTTCTTCAAATCCTTCTTGATAGTGTTATGATTATTGATTTATTAAAAAAGGAATTTTACTGTACAATTTAATGCCATTATAGAAAAGAATTGTTTCGTACAGTGTGCTTTTATGACATGTAACGTGTAACTGGAATGTACCTCTAGTATTATGAAATATGTCTGCATTTATGTTAAAATTATCTAAGTGCAAATTTTTAGGTCTTATTGTTGATAATATGTTAATATGGGCTGGGCATATTGAACATATGAGTGGAAAAGTTAGCCAAATATATTTCTACTTGATACTTCAGCTTTTATTGGGATGGTAATACATTAATGTTTCTATATACACATATTCTATGGGATTGAAATTTGGGGTGCTGCTTCAAAAAAGCACCTGGATAAATTGTTCATATATCGAAAGAAATGTATCAGAATTATGTTTAATCTAAAAGCAAGGTAATCATGTAAGGGAACCTTTATTCATAATAAATTTCTTACCATCTATTTTCTGAATGCGCTCAGAGCAATAATGTATGAAATAGATAAGTTTAAATCAATTAAAAACAATCCCATACATAAACACTATACAAGAGGAAACATTGACTATATTAGGCATAGCGTGAATAAAAGTGTATCTCTAAGACGTATACATACTTCCAGAACCACGCTTTATAACCAACTACTGCTAGAAATTAAATCTGTAGCATATACTTCTAAACAGCAATTTGAAAGGAAGTTGAGGATGTATCTAATAAATGCTTATACTGTTAAAGGAATTCTGAGAAAACTAAACCAATTGTAATTGTATAATTTGACATGAGCAAATCATGTATAATAAACTGAAATAAATAAATAAATAAATTAATTAATTAATACAAACATTTATCATCATCATCGTCATCATCATTGCCTGCCTCTGCCCCTTATCCTGAAAGATGAATGATGGCTAACTCTAAGCTCTATGGACCCTAGGCTCATTTGAGCATCATTTCACCCATTTCGTTCATCGTCCAATATGATTTTACATTGAAGGAAGTAAATTAAAAAAAATTCATCATTACCAATGTTTCATATGGTAAATTGATGGAACTGTTAATAAGATCTATAGCTTATAGTGCTGCAAAGGTTTAACATTTATCTGACTGCCCTCTTCTGTGTTATAAAAAATTCTATTAATATGGCTTGATTTTCCCCAAAATGTAATACTATGCAATAAATGTGAATGGAAGTATCATATATATATATATATATATATATATACAGAGAACATCAATATTTACTGAAAAGATTAGGATATATAATGCAAAACATATTTGACTTAGTTTCTTGGCTAAAACATCAATGCGCATTCCCGAGTCAAGACTAAGAGCTACCCAAAATCAAAGAAATTTAATTTTATCTTACTAAGTTACTAAGTACTCTTTTAAAAGAACATCAAGATAACTTACTTACTTTTGTTAACTTTGTGATGAAATCCCAAAGACACTTTTGCTTTTGTTCATTAAAATTTTATTTTATTTAAACCAACTAACTTTGTAATCTCATGGCTGCCACATCAACATATGCTTTATGTGTTTGTTTGTCTTTAGCAGAAATTAGAACACTTCCATAATTAGTAAAACGGGTAAATTTGGCATTAATGAGGTCACTTGTTTACAGTCAGGTCTTTAATACAAAGTAGAAAAAATAAGGGACCCAATATCAAACCTCCGGCACACTATACTTAACATTTTCAACACTAAAGAAGCTCTGATTTCATTTGAGACTGTCTACAAATTTAACTTCAGTTATAGGTTGTCCTAAGGTATGATTTGAACACTTCAAAGGTGTTCCTCTTATACCACAATCATACAGTCTATGAATTAAAACATTATGGTCAGTCAAATCAAAAGCTTTCGATTGATCAAGAAATATTCTCATGCACTGATTTCCAGTATCTGGTTTCATATGTACTTCTTCAATGATATTCTGCAATGCCAAGTTACAGAATTCCCTAGCTGAAACCCATACTGTACTTGTTATATATCGTATTTATTTAAACATGATAACTCCCTATTTTACACCACCTTCTTGATAACTAGAAAACAATGATGAGAAAGAAATAAACCTGTAACTTTCTAACTCAGATTTAAAACCCTTTTTATTCAGAGGCTTAGTCTTTTGAGACTTTCAAGCTCTGAGAGATATGTCTCCTTCTCTCAGTTATATTAAAACTGTTCAATTTAACAATGTATATAATTCGTTGATGTGTTCCGTATCAGAAGTATAAAATGTACAATATTTAAAAAAAAGAAAGAATAAATAGAGTACAATATTGGAAATATCCTGAGGCAAGCTACGAAGTACTTTTATTTTGTTAGAGCTCCTGTATGATTAAAAATATGCTCAAGCAAAAACAGTATAGCAGCTTCGGTATTACATTTGAAACTTGGAATTAAAGATAAGAGTCAAATTATTTTTTACATTATATTGTCACTGATCGCATTGTTGTGTTGGAGCCGCCGCAAAGCCAGCACTATGCATGTGGGCAGGTAAGAAGGTGACAGATAGTGGCGCACAGTGCTGAACGTTTGCTGAGAGAGAGAGACAGAAACAGAGAGAGAAAGGGACAGGGAGAAGTCTGGAGTCTTCCGCTGCCATCGCAATTATTATTGAGTGGTCTACTGCATTCTAGAACAATGACTGGGAGGTATAAATAGCAACAGAGTGTGAGAAGTTGTGCAGTTGTGTTGTAGTTGTGTGAGTTGTGTGATGCTTATTGCGACAGTGGACATTTGAACTATACCGCAGTGATTTGTTTTGTTTGTTTACATGCAGCAAAGCAGGAGACGACCTTGAAGACTGCTGTTTGTCAATGTCACATCATTTTGTTGCTGCAAGGATTGTACAAAGCTTCTGTTAATTGCAATAAAGAGTGTTTTAAATTTCTGCAAACAAGACTTTTAATTCTACAAACCCACGAAGTCACAGTATCATAAATAATATTTGAATGCTCTAATGAATTCAATATCTCTCAACTAGGATAAGAAAATTATTCATTGCTATTCATGTTAACTTAAGAGCATTAAAATACTATTGAGTGACCATAATGAATGAAATAAAATGTACAATAAATGGTGTTGAAAAAAACTGTGGTATGTTCAGTCTTAGATTCACATGCTATTGAAGTGCTAACTTTAAATTCCAAATAAATGAAGCTTCAAGAGAGACTACAACAGAAGATACAAGCAAATGAAGAAATGCAATAACAAACCAATAATGCTGTCCTGCAAAATAAATTGCAAAATAAATAAATTGAATGATGCTGCCCATTTTTCTCTATCAGATAAGGTTTTCTCAAAATCACAAAATAATAATTTGAAAATAGTGTTCTTATGTAAAAATTGTGTGTTACAAAATGAATAAAAATGCAAAATCTATGATTAATAAATACACACACACATACTTGTATGTCTGTAAAGTTAGGCGTGAAGTTACATTTTTCTTAGCCAAAAAGTCACTTGCACTGATTTACATTTAAGTCGTGATTAAGGAACTCCCCTTTTCAAGCACTGACAGTAGTCTGCTTGTAATGTTCCATCGACCCTCAAATCTCCTGTCCATCTCCTTGATTCCTTGATGAAATCATTCACTTTGTATCATCTCTGAATGATCCAATATTATCAGGAAAATAGTTTAGATGAGAGTACAAAAAGTGAAAATTTAAACCCATAGAGTGAGTCAGACTGAAAAATTCAATGCCATATCCAGGATTTGAACCATGGATCTCCCAGACTCCATCCAGACACTCTTAACCATTGACTATCCAAAATCTTAGCCTATATATGGCTAGTGAGAAAATGATTAATTTCCATCAATTAATTTAAACCCATATTTCACCCTGAAGCTCATAGCTTTTGTAGCATATTTCTCATCATTTTTTCCTATTGCAGATCTTCTGTATTTCCAAGAAACTCATTGACTACCACTTTGAAAGTACACCACAGCTGCGATTTCTATCATTCATGACATCACGGAATGCACTATCTTCGTTGGCACTCATTGAGGTCCATTAAATATACCCTCTTTTATGTTAGCCTCAGACATCACAGAAAATTAACTGTTCAGGTATTTGAAGCACAAATCATTCCTGTCCAGTGCTTTCACGAACTGTTTCATAATACCTAATTATATATACAAAAGAGGCAATAACGTTTTTTTTTTTTTTTTTGGATCTACTAGACTGGCACGAATGACGTTTCTCTCTCCTGGCATTAAATCTTTTCTCTTAGACAATTCTTTCACTGTCCAGTGTTTAATTCTGTTTCACCATTCCATTCTTATAAAAAAGCACAGGGGCAGCTTCTGAGGTAGTGCCGCTGTGCCATGGCACCATCTGTATGAAAACGAAAGAAAGAGAAGCGTATAGGAATTGCGCAAAAAAGACTGTTTCTGAGTATCTGCTCCCTCGTGTGAATAGGCACGTTGAATGCAAGCGCTCTGTCCTGATTGTTTTCCGTGGCTTGGCGCCGATTCCAGAACGGCACCATCTATGCTCATAAGCGCCTGTGTTAAGGGCTAGGATGTGTGCTTATACACGGCTTCTTATGGAAGAAGGTGGTGCCGCTTTATCCGTTAGAGTGCAGTAAAGCACTGGACTTAAGACACCTGTCTCTCTGTCGCCAAATCGTACACAAACGCTTCATATCACATTCTCCATGAATTGTATTATCAAACTTTTACTGTACTCATTACATCTGTGCGTAACAAGAGCACGGATGAAATAAATATCTATTTCCATTTCCCTGTACGTTCTGTTTGGTACAGTATATTATTAAATAGGATGGATTATTGATAAGATTAGCTAAATCGTTCAAAATTGGTACACATTTATATTTTAACAAACCTTATTTATTTATAATACCTAACTGGCCGCCCCTGACAAAGCATGCAGGTATTTCAAATATCTTCCTTGCAACTCTAGTAAAACACTGGATACATTAACGCTGGGCAACTTGGCTGCCATCCCAAAGAAGTGGAAGTAGGGGAATTACCCCATTATTTATTGCCTGGCAGGAGGAGTGTGGCATACCTTCAAGTCCAGTCATGAGCTGACATTAAAAGGCCAGGGCAGAACTGTGTTGCTACAATGCAAAAGATCTTTCTAGACCACGTTTTGAGATTTCCAAAAAGATCTATCATACCTCGAAGCTATTTAAGAGGTGATGCAAGGCCGAGAGGGAGTCAGGGTCAGTGTGTGTAGAGTAGTACCGTGAGTAGTAGTGAGAGCAGGGTGGTGCTTTCAGCTGAGTATGATATTATTCAAACTCAGTCAGCAGGCCGTGGAGCAGTGCAGGAAGCAGTTCACGGGTCATTAAGTGTGGCTCTGGATGAGGAATCGCAGAGCTATGTAACAGGCAGCGAAGCAGTTTACGTGTCAATATCAGAGTTGTGTTCAGAATTGGTGTATGGCTCCGTGTAAGAGGTGGACCTGTGTGTAGGTCAGATAGATTATTGGCAGCACAAAGAATGCATGCTAAAGAGACATAAACAGACATTGCAGACATCTGTCAAAGTGATGTATTTGTGTAAAAGAGAAGCTGATTGTATATTAGCATTCAGCTAATGATTTTGGTGACAAAAGCAATTTGAAGCAAACTTTTTTTGTCTTTTGTCACAATATAATTAATACTGAAACATTCTTGTAGAAACTATGTCTGAACACATGTTACTATATAAGGGAAAGCAAATGTTGAAATAATTAAACAACGAATAGTATTTTCTTTATATTTCCAATAGAAACTTTCCATTTTTGTGTCCAAATTATCCTTTCATAACTAATATAAAGTAATCTTACTTTCTAGAAAATAAATGAAAAAAATATTTAAACTCAGCATTTACCTGTGGTGGTGACGGAAAGATTAAAGCTGACTTGAGATTCTGAAACTACCAAAAGGTAGTAATAACCATCAGTAAATGGTTCCATTTCCGTGAAGATGAATTCAGAATCTGTAGTGAGGTTTCCCGTACCATTTCTGGGATTGTAGTTTGGTAATGCACGAGCTTGCAGTGCAAGGCTTTGAATACAGTATAGCATGCCATCACTTGCATTATGAAATGCTGATATAGCACCAATACGGAATTCACAATTTGATATTTTTACTGTGAAGTGCCATGTGCCTGCTGGAATGAATATCCTTAAAAAGAAACAAAAATATATAGTAGTAATATTAAACAAATTCAATACATGAAATGTTCAGTTTTCTGTAAAATTGGAATTATCTAGTGAAGGTACAATTGTACAGTGTATAGTTTGCATGAAAAATAAAATACTTTTTAACATATAAGTATCCTTAGAATATGAAGGGTCAAGATTTTAAATGTATCCAAAATGTTACATTTTAGATATGCTGCTTTAGAAATGCAAAGAATATGAATGTTTGTCCAAATTTTCAATTATGGATCATCATCATTACAGTCACTAACCATAAACTTCTCTTAATTTTATATTTATTTCAATCAAATTTGACATGCATGGACTAAGGCTCTTCAAATTCTTAAATAAAAAATATTCACAGTGTACATGCAGAAGTTCACCTAAAAGTCACAAATTATAACCAGATTCTCCATAACCTACATTAACTTGTACTGATACAAAGGTAAACCATGTTCCTAATACTTTTACATATTACCACCAAAGTGCCAGGCTGCTTGTCACCCGGCTGCTGGGGTTAGCACATGGTTACCTGGGCTTGGGCACTGCTAATGGCTCTTTCTTCTACAGAATAGCCATTGCGTGCTGCCTTGCTGCTCATTATGATTCATTTTGTCTGTTTCCAGTTATTTGATTCTCTAGGACGTTCCCTTTGCATCCAGGTACTGGCACACAGTAGTGAGTTGAGTCAGCCAAGTTGAGTAGATTCAAGACGAGTAGAAGGTGACAGCTGAGTGCAGTAGGCAGTGCAAGTGCAGTTCAGTTGTGAATTGTGATTCAGCAATTAAGTTGTGATTCAATTTCACGGATCACTTCATTTGGAAGGCCAGTGATCACCGTCTGGTGGACCACCTTCACATCGTGGTATGTACAAGAATTGGCCTGTCAAACAACCAGTAACAAGCAACCTGATGAAGACCCATTATGACCGGAAAGCCAATAGCTGAGGTTTTCAGCAGAAGTCATGTATGTATTGCTCTATCCAGATCAAGAGGCACTGCCGCAAGCTTCAACAGCTATGATAAGTACTATACTCTGTAGTAAAGAGGATGAAATCAACTGCATCCACAGCTGCTCTGAGGGAAGTTGCTGGTGATACACTCAAATTGCCTAGTCAACTAACAGTGATGGTCATGCTGATGGAGCAGTGTCACCGTGGCATTGAGGCTGCCTATCGGCTGATTATCGGCATCATGCATGGCTACCTGGGCCTGGACATAGTTAATGGCTCTTTTTTCCACAGAACAATTGCACAAACAATAGCCATTGTTTATCATCTTTCTGCTCCCGAAGATTCCAGTAGTTTCCCTTTCTAATAGGACCCGATATAAGCGGCTGGCTGGTGCCCAGCATGAAATGAGTCAGTTGAGTTGAGGGCAATCGAGACGTGTCAAAGTTGAAAGTGGACAGCATTTTACTTAAGTTACTACTAGTAAGAGCTCAGCTGAGTGAGGGTCTTCCTTTTAATTTACATCCTCCTTATCTTTCAGGATAAGGGTAAACCATGGTAAAAACCCTTATTCATATAACTCTGAGATTCAAACCTGGCACCACTTGAACGTGAGGCAGATGCACTACAATCTACGCTACCAAGATGGGCATTTGAGTGAGGTGGACAGTGATATGTATAGTTCAGTTGTGAGTTATGGCTCAGCAGATCAGTTGCAATTCAATTTGATGAACCTTTACATTTTGTTCTGAGTACATGCAACAAACAGTATCTTAAGAGCAATGTTTTGCTGAGCTAAAGTGTGTTTAGCAGCAACTAGTGTTCTTATTAATTACAATACGAAATTTCAACTCCAGATTTTATAGTTCTGTGGAGGCAGATGAATGCACAGATTGAAAAAAGAATACTTGGTTTAATCATTTGTTCCTCCATTTGCAAATGTATCCAAATTTTTCAATTGGTTATAAATTATTTTCATTTCACATTGGTTACTTATTCATACTACACTTTAGAGAAGATTTGTACCCAGATGAAATATCAAATTTCTTACACTGCCCATTAATTTGTGAAACTTTAGTGGGAAAGAGATATAAAATACCATGCAACATTTTACCTCCCAAATTTAGTTATACCTATACTACAATGCATAAATGTACCAAAGCACAATGAAGTAGCACAGGGGAAATTAAAATTATTCTAGATTCAGAACAGACTTTAGTAGCATTGCTTCTGTAACTTCTTTCTCACTACTTATATATAGTGAAGGCTTAGTAGCCAAGGAAATGTTTAAGAGGTTGCTGGGCTAAAAACTCAAGGCATGTTCAGGTGACCTTGTACCAAGTAAGAGTGCAGTGTTGTTGGACTGGGATATCGTACAAGCTAGTACTGTGCTTTCTTGGCAACATAAGAAAATATGAACATCTACAATGGAATTTAAACTTCCTTAGGATCCTGACAGCTACTGCCACGTGCACTAGGAGGCAAAGGGAGGGGAGGTTTCTATGGCAACTGCTATGACCATGCCCTTATTTATTCCAACAAAACTCAGCCAATTAATGTTAGTCAACATTCTACCCCTTGCCATATCTTGACAAATATGTTACCATAATATCACTCTTATACCTGAACCTCACAGACTATCCTTGCTTCTTCACAACTGAAAACCTTGCTCCAGCATGTGCTATCCAGTAGTTGTCAGGATCCTAAAGTAGCTTTATTCCACTGTAGTTCAGCAGCTATTCTATAATATGTACAGAAAATCAACATTCAGCTTCCTGAATATACATCTAACTGAAGTTACAACTAGTGCACCGTAACATAACTAATCAAAGCAAAGAAATATGCTTGTGGTAAATCAATTATCTTTAGAAAATGTATGCAAGATTCTGTGAATACAAGCTTAGAACTCACTCATATCCTACAGAACAGCTTTGTTCTCAAATGATAAATAAAAATCTAGAAACATTCTTAAAAGAAAAAAAATAGTGACATGGATGATTCAATTAGAAATGCAATAGAAAGCATTTATAAACCATCCGCCTAATTATATCAAACAGCAACTAAATATAAAACAAAAACTTTACCAAAGTTGGAAACTGCAGACAATGTCATGATTGAATTAAGAAGGACCACATTAGGAATAATAAGAATTATTGCTCAAGTATGTAACATTGTACATAATATTTACTATATCTGCTTTGGTGGTGTACTAATTCAAAATGTACTTGCATTAAAAAATATAGGTAGGAAATGGAAGATAGAAAAATAAATATAAATTGCATATAAATTTTTAATCTTGTACAAATCACAACATTCACATCTTCTATTTTTTATTTCTAAGGACAGTGGGCTCAATTTGACTCCAATTTATACAACAGTATGTGTATGATTATGGTTACTATTACTTAATTGATGGTAGGTCATGCATTCGTTAGGCTAGCTAAAAATGAGTTAAAAACACAACAGTAGCAAAATATCTCACTGCTGTTTTAGTAAATTTAAAGAAAATCATTGTTACCGCTTTGGCAAAATATATTCTAGTTGCATGCCTTTGGCACATTAAGAGAAGTTTCAATCACTCTGTCTTTAAATCATGAGCAAACAATGTTTCAAGACTGTTGAAGAAGCAATGCACTACTACTTTACAATTCATAATGAAGAATAGCAGTGGTGGTGATATTTTTGAAGGAGAAGATAAGTGTATACCAGATTCTAAGAGAAATATGAACAGCAAAATGGAATTGAGTGAAAACAGTGATAAGCAGTAATGATAGAATCAGTAGTTTTAAATGATGAGCTGATCATACCCACTGCCAGAGTTCTTGCTCAAGGATGGGAATAGGGAAGAGGAAGTGGAAATGAACACAGATGCAGTATGCAATACCAGCAAGAGATGCTTCATATCACATTAAAACTGGGCAACTTGAAGCTAATAAATTTTCAGCAGGTGATAAAACATCACACTGGTAATGGAATACTTTGGGAATCATTCTTCATATGCCAGGAACAACTACAGCTGGCCGACAAAAGCAAAATATTTTCTGGCAAAACAGTGGACCAACTCCTTATGCTAGATGAAACATCTTTGAAGATAGATATGTAGTGCCTGGTGTCTAATGATAAGGGTATTCTTAACATATTAAGAGGTGTAGAGAAAACAAAGCCTGCTTAAAGTCAAGAGTTCCAACATGGACAATCATGCTAGAATTAAATGCTTTCTGTGCTGTTGTTGCTTACAGAGTATATGGGACAAGATCAAATTTAATAGTCTGTGGAATCAAACTTGGGCGAATTCTTCACAGAAACTAGACAAGAATCGATTTATAGAAAGCTAAGGCATGATATTGTGACTTTGTGGGTTCATAGAATTAAAAGTCAGAGTTGCAGAAATTCAAAACGTCCTTTATTTGTATAGAAATACACTTTGTACACCAACAGAATTACAAGTAGCACACAAATACAATCTTCCAAGGTTGTTGACCACAACAAAGTGTTCACTTTCCACACACCAGTTCCTATTACCACTCTCTCATTACGACTCTGTTTACAATTAACCGCTGGCGTGACCCAATCTCTTATATATACCTGCTTTGATAATTCTAGACTGTTCTGTAACAAGCAAGAAACCGAATGTTCTCTATCAATCAAGATGTCACCAGAATGTTCCATTTATCTAACTTTATTTGTTTCAACACGCCTTTTATCTCTGCGCTATCTTTATCAGTTCCTTTGTGTGCACAAGCCGCACTATCGCGATAACGGTTTCACGACAATATATAGCTAACCAGCAGATGACGTTTGATGCAGACAAGTCTACTACTGCAGCTGAAATATGGAACACTTCCATACAGAACTCTATTGCCTTGGAAAGGTAGAGTCCATGCCATAACCAGGATAGGAATCACAGATCTCCCAGTCTCCATCCGGTTGCTCTAAACCATTGTGCAACCATGGCCAATATGCTAGGATGACATTAAATTTTCCAACTGACTTGCATTTTTCTTGGTAAACCACTAAGAATTCTCATATACACTTGAGACACCTACCTTAATGGCGACTTACAACATTTAAGTTCCAGGCTTTATAGTTTAGACCACTATTAGGTCAATTTATTTCCAGAACTCTATTGCTTGTTTCCAACCAGGACCAAATCTTAATGTAGAGCAGCAACTGTTTTTTTTTTTTTTTTTTTTTTTTTTTTTTTTTTTTTTTTTTTTTTTTTTTTTCCCCCAGATGCATATGTCCAGTTTTGTAGCACTGTGCAAGAAAACCTAATAAATTTGGAATAGTTTTGGCTTGCTGTACATGTAATAGCAAGTATGTAACCAATGGTTTTCCCTATACTATTAAAGTTGATACACGACCTGTTAATGAATCTGCTGGTGAAAAGTGTGGTTCTACACTTGCTGCCTCCTCTTACAGGGAAAAGTGTAAATGTTACTATACAGATAATTTCTTTATAACACTGAAGTTTGCAGATAAGCTGAAAACTGAATCAATCTGTTTGATTGGAAATGTGAATAATACAAGGCGGGATGTGCCTCCACTAGTGAAAGAAAGGCGAGAACCTCAACAAAGTACAGTTTTACTAAAGAAAGCTGCTTCTACATCTACAGTGATATTCACTAGTGCAAATCTACAATAGATGAAATAATCCTTAGTATCACGCATCTTAGTCTTGCAATGGCCAACAATGAAAAGAAAACTTCTGAGACATTGACGTAGTGACCAGATGTCTCGGCTGTACACATCAAAGTCTGGTTCTTGGAGATGGTCAGCACATGTATAGTGCAACATACTTGATTTAGCTGCAAAAAATGCATGGATGTTGTACAAGTTGGAAACAGGAAGGAGGATCAGTGGCAGAGATTTTATCTTGGAGTTGATACTGGCATCTTGTATTTCACATATGAATCCAAAGAACTGTAAACTGCCAAATCCACAGAATGCTTTCATGGTAAATGAAGAAAAGAACCTACAAGTCACAGAAAGGTAAGTTGCAAATTTGCTAACTGTGCTGGGAACAAAACTCATATGTGTATGGGATACAAAAACCGATATGCAGAAAGTGTGTAGCAATAACAAAAGTGTAGTGTTCAAAATGTAACACTTCTGTAATCACCATAATTACATTATATACAGTAACTTTACAAGGAATGTTTCCTTAGTTTTTGCTGTGCTAAATCTGTATTATTATTCAAAAGTTTATCACAATTTCATTTTTAATTTTTACACCATAATAAAAAAAATGAGATAATACAGCATGTATTTCTAGTTATAGAACTGGCACTTCGTGTAAAACAGTTAAATCTTTCTGTATATCTGAAAAATGGTGGTGCCAGTCAAAATGACGTGTAAGTCCTTAAAGGTAAACAGACTAAGTCAGTCCTTATAGTGTTAAAAGTGATAACTGCTAAGTAGTTGTACTTAATAGTATGTAAGTAATCTTTATTTCCATTTCAATTACAAATTATTATACATTCACATACTTAATACTACACTGAGTTGCTGATTACCCTTGGGCCCAATTGACTCAAACTCCAAGGTTGTCAAGCTAATGGGTCCATATTTGCATCTTATCTAAAATAACTTCATCTTAATTTTCATCATATTTACTTATCTTCCTCAACCATTTGGCTCTTACTTTGCCCAAAAAGTTCCCAATTTCAATTAAATTTTTCCTAGTTTTTACACTCATTAACTTCATTACTTGAATTTCTTTTGGTAGCCTTGCCCATTCTTTTTTACCTATCTTCTCCCTAAGCAACCTAGTTTCTTCACATTCTAAAAGCAAATGCCATTCTTTATCCCTTTGGTGACACAATGGGCATTTCGCCAGATCCCTCCCTCTTCCCAAACCCTTCAGTTACTTAATATAACTGAAAAATTTGGGTTTCCAAAAAATATCAGCTCCTTGTACAAACATTACTCTCTGCAGCTAATTCTCTATAAACTCATTTACATACCAAAACAACATTAATTACTGAATGCTGCATAAAGACGAAGAACCCCCAGAAAGCTTAGAAAACAACATGGTGTTGATTATGATTCAAAAGCATTGTCATAAACAAATACTTCACTTAGAGAATCTCAGCAGAGCTTCAATATGGTCAAATAATTTTAATTTCTTCTTCCTCATTTTCTTTTTACCATCCTTGAATGGAGGACTTAAAATCCCCAGGAATCACCAGTAGGTGACTAGGATAAGACGCCTTTTAAGGAGCAGAGAAGCTCTTGATCTGAGAGAATATCCAGGATGGAGAATCAGCCAATATCTGGTATGAGGGTGAAGAAGTAGATGATATGAAATAGTGGTACAATGAATTAAAGTAAAAGAGACTGTGAAGCAGTTGGTGAAATGACTGAATGGTGGGGGAAACTGGAGATCCCAAGATACCACTTCGTTCATCACAAGTCACACATGCAGTCCTCTGAGATCAAATTTGGGCTGCCTAACCACTCGGCCATGACACTGCTTTTAAGATGAATGAGCAGTCTGAAATCAGTGATGTGAAGTTGAAGACTGATTGTTCTAACCTGATGCGATAAAATCTTTCTTTAATAACAATAGTAATAATACATTTAAAATAAGGCTATATAAGATAATAATTAAACCTATAGTAACATATGGAAGCAAAACTTGGGTGCTAACAGAGCGAGCAAAAACAATATTGGCAACATGGGAAAGGAAGATATTAAGAAAGATTTATGGTTCAGTATGTGATGGTGGAATTTGGCGTATCAGAAAAAATAAAATAGCAGAGAACTAAGTTTACCAAAAAAAAAGGATGGGTAAGTAATTTACAAAATAACTTGGAAGATAATGGTATGGGTGATATTTGGAGAAAGAGAGAAACTAATTATAAAGGTTTTTGGAAAGGGGCCAGAAAAAGATTTGAAGACATGGAGATTCAGAAACTGTTTAGCCAATTAGCAGAGAGGAGATAACATGTCTTCTATATTCCATTGAAAGATAGCTGGAAGAGGGAGAGGTATATAGATAGCATGAGTAATGAAGAACAAAAGCGGATAGCATGGTTAAGAGCAGGGATATGGAGATTTAAGAGGTCAAAGAAATGGATACCTGCAGGATGAGTGCCTATTGTGTAGGGACAACGAGGATATAAAACATAACTATTTGATTGTAAGAAAACGGAGTTGTGGAGGAAAGAATGTCAAATACTGAAGATGAACAGGAGAATTAGCTTAAATAAGGTTTTAAACAAAAATTATAAAGACAGGGCAGTTTTTAAGTAAGGTAAACTACAAGTGGATATGGATTGTAAAAAGAGGGAAGGAATAATAGGTGACTCTATTCTGTAATAACACATATTGTAACACATCTATAAGTAAACTTCAATGGGGTGCCCTGTGTAGCAGTAGCCTGGGCCAAAATCACAGGGCAATCCGAAAATTGTAAAAGCTTAGTACCTCAATAAATATTATTATTAAAAAAAAAAAGAGATGGATTGATGATATAGAAGAAGATCTGAGAGCACTGGATGTGAGAACATGGAGAAGGAAGGCACAGGACCAAGTCGAATGGTGGCATATCATTAGGAAGGCCAAGGTCAAACTTCATGGACTGCATGAAGAAGAATTAATAATAAATAGTAATAGTAACAATAACAACAATAATCATCACAACACCAGAGGGCAGGAGGATTGAAGCAGCAGAGTAGTGGAGGAAGAAGAAAGTATTCATCAGTTATCCAATTGCTGAAGAGGAGATTGAATGATCTTGAAAATGTTTCAAAGTTACAACAATTTTACAAAGTGAAGGTGAGTGTAAACAGAGTGACTCATAAAAACAAACTCAAAAATGAAGAATACTTCACTGATAATAATGCTTCTGTTATATTTATTATTAGTATCAGTATTATTATTTTTTTTTATAAATTCTGCCTTCACCTACAATGGTCATAACAGCAGCCGTGTGTATGCTTATCACTGGATTTATGGTTTTTCTTTGGGTTTGATACATTACATCTGCCTCTCTTTCTTGCATACATGTGCATAAGTTTGCACCCATGCATGCGCCCACGCCCCCCCCCCCACACACACACACACACCCACCCACGCACGCGCACACACACACACACTCATACTCTCATTCATACTTTCAGGCTCTGGTGAGGATAGGGAATGATCTTGACTGAAGAAACATCCCCCCAAATTGGGAACTGAATCTGAGACCCCTCACACTGTAGTTAGATATTTCTAATTCTTTATCACCTGAGTGAAAAAAATTAATATAAGTACAAATTGTAATAATTAATTTGGACTGAATTGTACTGCATCTAGTCCAAAGAGATTCTGTTTATTTACTTTATGTACATTTGTGCTTTAGAGAATAGCTTTAAAAGTCTCAGCATTATATAAATTATATGTAATTTTAATGTTATTTTATGCATAAATATAAAAAAGAAAATTAGAAGCTCTAAGCAACATAAAACAATACTAACAAAGTCCAGCTGCCATTTCATAATACTGAACAAATTGCCATTATTTTGCTGTCATCATTTTGAAGCTTTAAGCTGCAAAATTCAAGTTTCGTTACTGCTTAATGCATGAACCCTATTACTAACTCATCTGCTTGTATGCTAGTGTCTCAGCATGGTTTTCAATAGCAACTAGATGTCCCAACATGAGAATTTAATGGCATATGCTTATATGCATGTTACATAAAATGTTCATGCCATTGCTCTTGCCAGAAATAAACAAATCTTTTCTGAGAAAAACAGACTCAGTTGGACACTTAGATGTCATGCTGGCACGCTGGCCATAGTAGCTCAATGGCTTAGAGCAGCCGGGCAGAGACCGGAAGATCTAGTTCAAATACCAGCTATGGCATTGAATTTTTCAGTCTGACTCTACCTTTCCAGTTCTTTTCTTTGTTAACAAAGCTGTCATTTACAAGGATAATATCAGTGCTGCCAAGTACTGGAATTTTATACTGCAGAAGTTTCTTTACATGCTAGTAAACATACCTACATTATTAATTTTTAGATGAGTCGTATTTATTACACATCTGCTTCACTTTCATACCTATTTTGAGGACATGTTTCGCAAATCATCATTTGCATCTACGGCTCTTATGCGACTAAAGCTTGATCCAGCGGTGTGGGTAATTCTAGGATTGCTGCTGCCATCTGTTGATTTAGTGATGAACAAGCTTTAGTCGCATAAGAGCCGTAGATGCAAACGATGATTAGCGAAACATGTCCTCAAAATAGGTATGAAAGTGAAGCAGATGTGTATAAATACGACTCATCTAAAAATTAATAATTTTTCGCTTCACTGTGGTGTTCCAATACAGTTAAATCTCGATACCTACATTAGTTCTGACTTTTAAGCACACTTAAAAACCATCAGCCTGACCTGGGTTTGAACCCACGAACTTCGAAACAGTAGACCAGAACCTAACCTTGCCAGAGAAGAAATATTATATTGCCTTTGTATGATGTGACAGTACAACACAACTATGCTACAAATGCATAGTTTTTTTCAGCTTCTCTTGAACTGATTTTGAATTTAGATCCACATTATGTATAATTCAGAAATATGTGGCAATGTAGTAAAAGTTTGTAAAATTCCTGAATAAAGCTTTCTGTATAAGACCAACATATTTCTGAAATGGACTAAAAGCTTTTATAAAACCAAAGAACATTCATATCCAATGATAATTGGGCAGCATTTAAAGCATTACATTTAAAGCATTACATTATTAAATAGGCATAACTGTGGAATTGTCTATATCTACTCCCGGCAAAAGCTGAAGAAAACTAATAAAATTAATCTGGATACCAGGTCTAGAGAACTAATGAAAAAAGCCCCAAAACTAGTTAAACTTAAAGCTTTTCCATGTTTCAGAATCAATGTTTTCATACCAGGAATATATAAAAGGTGAAATTAAACTTTCAGTCAGATAGGGGGAGATCGGTTTATTTGAAAAAGATGGATCTTTACAGAAATTAACGTTGATGTTACGGCCAGCAAATAAGGCTGATAATAAGGATTCAGACAGTGTCAGTAAGGAAATCTTTAAACTAATTAGGAATCTTCAAAAGAAAATCAGCTCACAGGAAATTTTTGTTTTAAATTTTTAGTGTAAAGCCTTAGCACAACCTCAACTCATTTCATATGACACATTGATTCTAAAGAAGAGACAGTTCATCATGCTGACAGCAGAAATATTAAACTTGAAATAATTATTATTAACACTTACTTGTAGTATGAGAAGGTGTCAACTGTGACAACTCTCTTAGGAACACCAGGACTCACCACAGGAATGCCCATCACTTGTGACCACAGAGCCACAGAGCCCAAACTATAGTGGCATTTATGTCCCAACCCCTGTCAAAGAGAATTGTTATAAAGAGATCACATTAAGACAAATATTTTTATAAAATAAAATTCACAATATGATAAACGAACTAGGGAGAGCATATCTCAAAGACTGAGGAGGACAAATTCTCTGCAAGTCTCTTTACAGCAAAGATTTTCTCAAGAGATACAACAGAAGGCCAGGACTGAAACCACAGATTTTCAACCGCGCCATTGGAGTTTTCAAGTCTCGTTCAAATTTCCTCTTAGTGTCTATACATAATCAGTATTATGGAACCATTATAAAATATAAATTAACCCTACTACTGGTCAACTATTAAGCTTCAGAATTAAAAAGATTAGGTATGATATATTTAGCATTTGAAATTACTTATTAGTGCACATGATGAGAGGATTTAATGTGTATATGTGATTTGAGTCCCAACAATGGTGCTGAATTTTTCAAGTCTGATTCAACTTTCTATCACATAATAATTATCAAGAGTAATTATTAAACAATGAGTATTGTGGATAAATGACAAGAGGAAGTTGATCTTAACTCATTTTATTTGCCATTTGAATTGTTTGCCCAATGCTAACTCATAATCACTTTCACTGTTTTTACAAATACATGGAGTAAGAATATCAATCTAATGTCCTTTATGTCTCTGTTGCATGCACCAACTTGAGCTGCTCATAATTTCTCCAATGCTCACAGACCGTTCCCCTTTTACACTGCTTTGCTTGCCAAATCTTGACACAGATATTCACTGGTCAACTTAACAACCAACTGCTCCTCTGCACTGCACACACTGGCTGCAGATTCATCACTATGAAGCTGTAATCTACTGCACTCCTTATAGACACACTTCAACTTACAACTACTCTGAACTGTCAACTTCCTGAACTGGACTGCTGGGTTTTGCACCACCTTTTACACCTGGCAGTTACAGCAAGAAAGTTCTGGAAGCCGAAGTTTCTTGATTTCTGCAGTTTTAATGGTCTAGAACATTGCCTGCAGGGTAACAATGTGGCTTACGCTTCCAACTTTGCTCCAGGAGGGCCCAGCCATAGCCTGTGCCAGAATTAGCTTGCAAACCCCAGAATAGATGGTATTAGGAGTGTTACCTCATCTCGTCCAATTTGCAGAATCCTCCTGCCAATGTCAACCATTGTCTCATGGCTGTTGAGGGCATCTAGACCAAGTATCACCTCCTCAGTACTCTCACGACAAAACACTGATTGACTTACTACGCTCCGCCCACAGCTCAACCCCAGCAAGGTTTGCTTCTCCATAGGCAAGGTGTTGCCTGATATCATTATTTGGTACGGCCAATCTGGCTTACTAGATTGCAAGCCCTCCACCACATTGGGTCTAATCATGGTCACTGCTGCACCCTTGTCCACCATTATCCGGTACTGCTTTCCCTACATCCTGCCATACGCAATTATGTTGTCCTCCAATCTTCTGTCCAATGCATACAGCGTTGCACATCATGTCAGTCCTTATTCATCTCCTCACAGCCCGTCCACTTGGCTGTTGACAGTCTTTCGCCACATGTTCCAGGAGGCTGCTTACCCAACAGACATCTCTGGGAGATCGTCGAAATCCTTGAGCCTCTCCTCTGTTCCCAACGTACCACATCTGCTCTCATCCTTTGTAATACTTAATTTATCCTACCAATGGCATTCTCATCCATAACTGAATTTAATCTATCAAAATTTAACTGTATTGGAACACCACAGTGAAGCAAAATAATTATTAAGTTATAGATGAGTCGTATTTATTACACGTCAGTATATAGGTACGTAAGTGAAGCTGATGTGTAATAAATACGACTCATCTATAATTTAATAATGAATTTAATCTGTCTCTTCATTCAGGTGAAACATATTGTCTCTTTTAATAAAAGATGTTAAAGTAATTTTAATACATTTTTAGAATTGGATTAAATATTTTGTGCTTTCTAAGTCCATTCTATCAATGGCATGAGGTATAGAGAAAATTAAATCGTTTCTCCTTTTTCATGTGTTATGAATAACATATCAAAGTCAGACTAAAATCTGACATTCTTCTACACAACTAAATTGCAATGTCACATCAAAGTCAGCATAAATATGAACATTGTTGGGTTCAGTCACTGTTTTAAGATTTCTTGAGTATCAGATATTCCTAGGTGTTTGTGTTTTAGAATTCACTCTATCTCTTGTATCACTTTCTTTTCCTTCTTTTACCTGCACCTGTTTTCCCTTTCTTGAAATAATATTATCCACAGTTTTCAAGTTACCAAATAACTAACTCTATATCTTGACATATTTTATTTGACTGTATGTTTAGTTCACCTTCCAACAAAAAATTGAAAAAACTATTACACAATTTTTTTAACACCAATGGCCTCTGCTCATCCTCTACTTACTGTCCTCCACAGGTGAGAAAGTCTCCAGGGCCTGAGACACAGGGAAATTGCAGAAGGTTCCCACAGCCTCCCTGGACAGGTTTATGACACCCCATATCAGTACAGTTACAGACCATTCAAAAACATTCTGACGGCTCCTACTTTTGTAAATGAATCTTCTCGGCTTTAGTATACAGAGTGAATAGGGCATATGTTCTTTTTAACAGTTCTGCTCCTTATGTAGCATACCTTCTCTGTTACACACATTCGCTGTCCTTGTCCCACTGTGTAAGGTTGGCACATTCCTTTCAGGGATCTTCTTTGCGTTGCTGGACAGTAAGTCTTCTGTAACTGTCATAAACTCCTTTAATTTTCTTCTTCTTATGATTCTTACTTTTTTTTCAATTATATTGTGCTTAATTTCAGTGGTATCATTGGTAGATAGCACTTCTGATTTTTTTCTACTCAAAAATATCTCTATTGTAAATTATTAAGTGTTCTAACCTTTCATTCCTGCTAAGATTAAAATTACTCCTTCAGTTTGTATGCCATGTCATTATGATTAACCAAATTACTCAATTTCAATTTGTATTAACTCTTATTCAATGTCTCCTTATTCAGTATGAATTTATTTTAGTTTTTCTTCCATTGTTTCATAGACATATTATGCATTAATATAATTTTGAGTTGAACTAGTACTCAATGCTTCATATATTGCTAGTGTTTACCTAGGATGTGTTTCATTAGGAACTTTTTAACATCCTCAGCTAATGTTGACAGTTGAATTTTTATTTGGTGAACTCCTTGGAGGTGATAGGGGCATCCCTGTTGGTACTCTGATGAACTTGAAGTTTGGGTTCTCTTCAAAGGTGGTGTCAAAATTGAACAAGTTTTCCTTCATATTATTCTACATTGTGATTATCATTCCAAAAGTGGTACGCTATCACCGATTTGTTTATTCATTTGGTTTTAATGTTCCTAAAATGCTCTTTTAAGCCTAATGTTCAAATTCCTTTTAGTTTTGTCAATGTAAAAGTTATCACAGCCTTTGTAGTTTATCTGGTACACCCTGATTTTTTGTCTTTGGGTTTCTTTTTCGTATTATGTGATTTTAAAAGGTGTACACTGAACTTGTTCTGCAGGGGCCAAAGTAATGTTATGCTCATTGAAGACTTTTTGGAAAAGGTATGTAGCTCTGGGATGGTATGTAAATTTTCTGTATGAAGTTTTATACTGATCAGAGAAAGAGTAGTTATTTGATAGATAGTCAACATGAAAAATTCAATGCCATGGCCAGGATTTGAAACACGGATCTCCTGGTTTCCGTCAAGTCGCTCTAACCCATTGAGCTACCATGGCCAACATGCTGTTCTGACATTAAATTTCCCATTTGACTCATATGTTTCCCCGGTAGACCACTAGAGGCTCTCGCATCCTTAGCCTATATTCGGCTAGTATGAAGAAATTATTAATTTCCATCAATTAACTAAAATAATAAGAGTTAAATGATGAAGCCTGGAACTCAAGTACTTACGATAGTAAGTCACCACAAACGGTGTATCTCAGATGCGAGAGCCCCTAGTGGTCTACCGGGGAAATATATGAGTCAAATGGAAAATTTAACGTCAGAATGGCACGTTGGCCATGGTAGCTCAATGGGTTAGAGCGAATGGACGGAAACCAAGAGATCCGTGGTTCAAATCCCGGCCATGGCATTGAATTTTTCATGTTGACTATCTATCAAAGACCTTAGCCTATATTCGGCTAGTATGAAGAAATGATTTATTTCCATCAATTAACTAACATAATAAGCAGTTATTTCTATGTGTTTTGAGGAATTTAGTAACAGTGACATCAAAATTAATCTCAGAAACTATTTGTAGTTGGTTTATTAATACTCGTCACTTACTTGTTTATATTAATGAGAGACTAGTTTCAAAGGCATTCGCCTCCATTTTCAATCTCTTTCCAACTGGCATCTGTTGTCTGCTCTCTCTCTCTCTGGTGGTGGAACTATGAACTTCTTTGTCAAATTATCTACTGGTGGGATTTCAAAGTTCATTACGCGATCCTTATTTTTCCATATGAATATGTTCTCCCATATATCGAGATTTAACTGTATTGGAACACCACAGTGAAGCGAAAAATTATTAAATTTTAGATGAGTCGTATTTTTTACACATCTGCTTCACTTTCGTACCTATTTTGAGGACATGTTTCGCAAATCATCATTTGCATCTACGGCTCTTATGCGACTGAAGCTTGATCCAGTGGTGTGGGTAATTCTGGGGTTGCTGCTGCCATCTGTTGATTTAGTGATGAACTTAAATGTGTGATTCTCTTCTGGCGGGATTTCAAAGTTCATTAGCTGGTTTTTATGTTTTTCTATGTATATCCTCTCCCATATGACGAGTTCACTATGTTTTTGTACGTATTTTAGTAATTCTGTGCTATCTTCAATTTCATGATTTTCAGACCAGAAATGAGCTGCTATTGCGGACTTATCAATATTTTTGTATCTTAAGTGCCTGAAGTGTTCTTTCTTTCTAGTGCCTATGTTTCTTTTTGTCCTCCCTATGTAAATTTTTTCACAGTCTTTACACTTAATCTTGTAAATGCCTGACTTTTCCTCTGGTTTTATCTTATCAGTATTATTACTGTGAAGTAGGTTTTACTGATAAGATAAAACCAGAGGAAAAGTCAGGCATTTACAAGATTAAGTGTAAAGACTGTGAAAAAATTTACATAGGGAGGACAAAAAGAAACATAGGCACTAGAAAGAAAGAACACTTCAGGCACTTAAGATACAAAAATATTGATAAGTCCACAATAGCAGCTCATTTCTGGTCTGAAAATCATGAAATTGAAGATAGCACAGAATTACTAAAATACGTACAAAAACATAGTGAACTCGTCACATGGGAGAGGATATACATAGAAAAACATAAAAACCAACTAATGAACTTTGAAATCCCGCCAGAAGAGAATCCCACATTTAAGTTCATCACTAAATCAATAGATGGCAGCAGCAACCCCAGAATTACCCACACCACTGGATCAAGCTTCAGTCACATAAGAGCCGTAGATGCAAACGATGATTTGCGAAGCATGTCCTCAAAATAGGTACAAAAGTGAAGCAGATGTGTAAAAAATACGACTCATCTAAAATTTAATATGTTCTCCCATGTTGTTAATTTATTTTGGTTTATCACTCCTTTTAATAATTTTGGATTTTGATCAATGTCATGGTTTTCATTCCAAAAATGAAATGCTACTGCTGACTTATCTTCTTGTTTTAATCTGATGTTTCTAAAGTGCTCTTTGACTCTGGTTTTTAGATTTCTTTTAGTTTGACCTATGTAGCATTTTTCACAATTCTTACAAGTTATCTGGTATATTCTGGATCTGTTAACTGATGGGATTTCATCTTTTGTTTTTGAATTTAGCAATTTTAAAATTGAGTGTCTATTAGTAGGTGCCAAGGTAATATTTTGTTCCTTGGAGAACTTTTTAAATTTATTAAATGTTTTTGGGTGATATGTGAATGAACTGAAGATGCTGTTGACAAGATAAGATGGAAAATATGCTGTATTAGGGAGCAAAACATTTTTATATTCTTGTAAGCAAACTGATATTTAAAATTTGGGATGAAATAGATACAGTCAACATGAAAAATTCAATGCCATGGCTGGGATTTGAACCACAGATCTCCTGGTTTCCATCCAGTACCTCTTAACCTTTGAGCTATCATGGCCAATGTGCTGTCCTGACATTAAATTCTCCATTTGACTGATATATTTCCCCGGTAGACCACTAGGGGCTCTCGCATCCGAGATACACCATTTGTGGTGACTTACTATTGTAAGTACTTAAGTCCCAGACTTCATCATTTAACTCCTATTATTTCAGTTAATTGATGGAAATTAATCATTTCTCCACACTAGCCGTATATAGGCTAAGGTCTTTTAAAATTGCAATTTTAAAATTGCAAAATTCAAAAACAAAAGATGAAATCCCATCAGTTAAGAGATCCGGAATATACCAGATAACTTGTAAGAATTGTGAAAAATGCTACATAGGTCAAACTAAAAGAAATACAAAAACCAGAGTCAAAGAGCACTTTAGAAACATCAGATTGAAACAAGAAGATAAGTCAGCAGTAGCATTTCATTTTTGGAATGAAAACCATGACATTGATCAAAATCCAAAATTATTAAAAGGAGTGATAAACCAAAATAAATTGACATGGGAGAACATATTCATATGGAAAAATAAGGATCGCGTAATGAACTTTGAAATCCCACCAGTAGATAATTTGACAAAGAAGTTCATAGTTCCACCACCAGAGAGTAGACAACAACAGATGCCAGTTGGAAAGAGATTGAAAATGGAGGTGAATGCCTTTGAAACTAGTCTCTCATTAATATAAACAAGTGACAAGTATTAATAAACCAACTACAAATAGTTTCTGAGATTAAGTAGTTATTTGTCTGCATCTCTGTTGTCTTTTGAATTAATCAATTTTCTTTCTGACCAATTCAGCACTGAGTCCATTATATTCTGCAATGTGAATTCTATGATTGTACCCTTTGTTTAAGGGGACATTAACCAGACTGTAAGTTAAACTGTAGATAACAGCATGCTTGTGTTGTATCCTTCTGATTTTATGTAACTTTCTGTGTGTGTTTCTTTCCTATATATACCAAATTTTAGTTTTATTTGTTTTCTGATTAGTTTCAAGCCTAAGAAAGGGATTTCATTGTTTTTCTCTTTTCTATGGAACATTTTACTGCAGGATTCTGTATGTTATGTAGTCTTAACGCAACATCCACTTGTTTCTCATCTACTTTTGCCCAGATGTCATCCACATATCTATACCAAAGTTTGAAAATTAGTGGGAATGCCTTTGTGACATGGATATTGTGACTTTGTGGGTTCGTGAAATGAAAAGTCCAATTTCACCACTCAAAAATGTTCTTTATTTCCACCGACTTACAGTTTAACACTTGCCAATTACACAGAATTACTTGCTGCAACAATTACAATTTACCAGTCCGTCCGTTACAATTTCACTGTACTCGCGGTTACGTAAGCTCCGGTACACATTCAAAGTTACGTACAGTCTTCCGTTGCACAACCTTTCCGTTCATTAACACGTCACTGACTAACTCTTACACCAAGAACTGCGACTGTCTCCTCACTCACTGACAAAACCAACTCACTCACTGACTAAACCAAAACCAACTCAACTCACTAACTCCCCCTGTCTGTCTGTAACTCTCTTTATATAGGAATATCGCCGGTTTCTCGTGTTTACAGGATTGTTCTAGTAACAGAAAGATCGAGAAACAGGTGTAGAGAAAACAGGCGACACAGTCATGTTTTTTTCCCTGACCACAGTCTGTCACCACCACAAGACAAACGAGGAGGAGGTGTGGCTAACCGAACCTCCCCTACCTTCCGCTGCCAGCTGCTTTCACAGGGTGTTCCAGCGGTCCCGTTACAATATATGTCACATACACCAAGTGTTGGAGTCATAATTTCAGTGTTTCTTTACTAAAATGACAGAGACATGCTCACACATAGAAGAAGTAATTTTAAAAATATAGTTTTACAACTTATCATCTGCTATTCACTCAAAATTAAAATTTAACAAAAAAGTTTTCATTTTAGTTTTATTGTATGTACACAATTAATACATTTTAAGTTATGAAGGTATATGAGGAACTCAATGGAAGTTTTGGGGGCCTTATTGCAAGTTTTAGCATCACTGAAGAAATATTGCTCATTCGATCACTACTTTGCCAAAATTTACAAAGAGTCCTGTTTTTTCTCAAAGGGCTTTGTTTAAACATATAATATTTTAAACACATACATAACTGCATACAATATTTGTTCAGTAATTTAGTATTAATTTACAGAGCCCCCACATTAATATGTGGAATAGTGGAAAGGCATAAATTGAAGAAAAAAAATAAATAAAAAAATAAATAAATAAATAAATAAATAAAGCTATTGCTTTGAATTATATGCATTATGAACATATGCAGTATGTATAACCAACTTTTGTCTAATACTTAGTTACCCATGAACTAATCCTGGAACCAGTACCTATATAACATACTACTATACATGGCTAGTATGGAGAAATGATTAATTTCCATCAATTAACATAACATATTACTATTATAGGAACATACATTTTCATTAAGCTTATTTAAAAACCAATAAATATTTGGCACATAGATAAAAAATTTAGAAGTTCCCACCTCTTGCTGCACGTGCTGGTCCCAATGAGAGATGTATGCAGCCACAAACCAGTTGCCAGGGAGGGGGTTGTACATGGGAAATATGGTGGCATCATGTGGCTGATAGGCTGATTTGGTGGCGATATAGTGCAATGAAGTTCTTCCTGTGTATACACTTGGAGGGAAACTTGAGTTATCAGGACTCATCACAGGGTAACTTCCATGCTGAATATAGCTGAAAAATCACAAAACTGCTGCCTCAGAAAAAGAGTACATTTATCCTTTTCTGTTGGGATACACTGAATGTACGTATCAATGAACTCATTCTGTTTTTCTAGGTATATTCAGGAATAATAAATAATAAATAAAGAAGAAGAAGAAGAAGAAGAAAAATAGAAAAGTGACATATTTGAATGGCAGAATCAAAATTAAAAAATTCAAGGCCACAACCAGAACTTCTACCTTTCATGTTTTCATATGCCAGATTTGTATGTGTTGGAACAATTAGTATCATTGATTGCCATTGTAAGTGGAAACAAGAGTATTTTATTACTCTTAAGTTAAAAATCAAAATTAAACAAGAAATGTTTACTAGACATTATTCTATGAAAAGCTACGCTGGAGTGATACTCTTAAGCATTCCTACTTTACCACAACCCTGCCGCCCGCCTCGGTAGTGTGGATGGTAGCGTGTCTGCCTCACATTCAAGAGGTCCTGAGTTCGAATCTCGGTCAGGGTGAGTTACCTGGATACAGTTTTTCTGGGGTTTTCCCTTATCCTGGCAAACAAATGTCGGGTAACTCTAAACTCTATGGACCCTGGGCTCATTTGAGCATCATTTCATCCATTTCACTCATCATCCGATATGACTTAACGTTGGAGGATGTAAATTACAAACAAACAAAACAAAAAATCCCTGCCTACAGCTTCTCCTTTACAGTTTACCAAAATCCAGTTTTTAGACATAAACAGTATGGTAAGCATTCATCAAATTTCAGAACTTAAACTGCAACATTACTGGAATTCAATCATTTATTACAAAACAAAACTAAAGAATGAGTCAATCCTGTATATACTTTTCTCCACTGTGAGCAAAATGGAGAAAAGTATACACAAGATTGACTCATTTGCCTAATTTTAGTAACAATAGCATTCCACTTTCTGAAATACTTCTTTTTATTCTATATAAAACTAAAGAACTTAAATTAAATAAGTTTTGGGAGGGATTTGAACCTACGACATTTATACATCTATGCAATACTAAAGAACTCTTTTTCTGCTTGTGAAATGCTCTGTAATGAGGGCATGCTGTGAAGGTTCTAGCTTTTCAGTTACAGAATGGTAATACAGTTTACCATATGAAGAGTACACTGTAATGAAATGCACTTAAAACAGTTGTGTTTCAAGTGTCGGATCACTATATTAAGTCTTATTAAAAGTCATAGGAACCTCTCCCTCAAACTGTATACAAATAATTGGAGAGACTTTCTCAGATTCTGTCTTCCATTGTTTAAAACTTACTATATTTATTCTCATACTCACATATGTACATCCCTGACTGGACATTTTGGGTTATCCATGAATGCAGCGAACTCCCAAGTTGCTCTAGTGACTTCTGGAGGTACATTATAGTGGAATAATGTGACATCAGCATAGCTTTTGTAAGGATGTAGGATACCTTCCTGGCTAGCTTCAGGAAGGATACCATATACACCTACAGAAGGATATTAATATTAATATATATTCACGCTCAATATATATATATACAGTGCAAACAAATAATTATGAATAACAATTATCAACATTTCACGAACAAACTGAGACTATTTCAAAACAGAAACCAGTTCTTAAGCCTAAAACTTATCAATGAGGTATTTAAGGAAACGACAACTCACCAAGAGTCAGTCGTAAACAGGGAGTCGTAAACAGATGTTGTAACAGGAGTGTTGTAAACAGTGGAAGTTGAGTAAGCTCTTTGTTGTGGTCATCGACCTTGGTAGATTATGACTGTGTATGTGACGTAATTCTGTTATGTAAGGATTGAACAGAGTGTATTTCTATAGAAATAAATAACATTTTGAATTTCTGCAAATTGGACTTTTAATTTTACGAACCCACAAAGTCACAACTGGTGTCAGGAGTGAGACATACGGCCATGGACGTGGCATTGGAAAAGATTTTACAAAAAATGGAAGAAATGAAGACACCTAACGACATCACCAAGAAGATGGAAGAAATGAAGACCGAATTATCAACGAAGACGGAAGCTGCAAATTACAACTTGGCCACGACGATGACCGCGAAGATGACAGAATTAACCACGGAAATGAGAGCAGCGAATGACAGCCTGGTCATGGAAATGAAGACCGAATTATCTGAAATGAAGGCTGCGAACGAAGCCCTCAACGTAAAGTTTGAAGAGCAGTTGACCAGCGTGAAGGAGGACGTCACGGAGCTGATAAAGTGGATGGGTCAAGTAGAGGAGCGCGTCGAAGACCTGGCAACCCGCGTTAACGACCTGGAGGGAAAGGCCGACAGCAACACAAAGTCCCTGAACGCCATGGTAGAGGACATCATCGGCAGGAGGTCGACGCGCCGGGACGCGACACAACATCTACGCACGTCAAACCTCCTAAATACGACGGCGCGAAAACTTTCGAACCCTTCCGCCGTCAATTCGACACAGTGGCCAAACACAACAAGTGGTCACCACAGGAGGAGGCCACACAGGTAATAGCCAGCCTCCAGGGACGGGCCGCAGAAGTCCTGAACGCGGTTCAGACAGCGGCGGTGCCCAAGGACATCTGGGAGGCCCTGGAGAACCGCTTCGGGAACCACCGCTTAGCCGCAGCGTACCGCAGCCAGCTGAAGTCAAGGTCGCAGCAGCCAGGGGAGACGCTGCAAGAGTTCGCCCTGGGAATAGAGCAGCTGGTCAGTAAAGCCTTAGTCGACTTCCCACCAGAGTTCGTATCCCGAGAGGCTGCCTACACCTTTGTTGACGGGGTACGAGACACGGAGATTCGTCAGCGCCTAATGTTCGGCGATTACAAAACTATCCACGAGGCGCTAACGGCAGCATTGAGGATGGAGGCGGCCAAGGTGATAGCTACCCCGACTTTCAGAACAAGGAGTATTCGCTATAATGGAGACCGAAGATCAGTCGAGGGACGCCGGCGAAGACCGAGTGACCGGTGTTGGGGTGTAGACAGCCGGGACACCCGGAGAGAGACTGCCCACACCAGTAAGAGCAGTCCGAAAACGAGTAAGGGCCGTCGTGGAGAGGGGCACGTCGGCGCAATCACCACCATCCCCTCGAGTGACACTGCGCGCCGGCAGCCGGCGTATGGATGAAAGCCTCATCGCGGACGGTTGGGTGAGAGGGAAGCCGTGCCGCGTGCTCGTTGATACCGGGGCAGCCGAGACCATCATCAGACCTGAAGTGGCCAAGGGTTTGCCGTCGAGAAAACCGAGCCGATCATACCAGCTAATGAAGGCATCGCGTGACACCTTGCCTGTGGAGGAGGCCCTACTGAGGTTGACCTTGGGACGGGGTGCCATGCGTCTGTAGGAGTTCGTTGCGAAGGTGGCTGAGGAGGTGATACTGGGATTGGATGCCCTCAGGAGCCACGAAGCGACGGACGATGTCGGCAGGAAGGTCCTGTGGCTCAATGGAGAAGAGGTGATACTCCGGCAACCGAAAGAGCGCCTTGAAATCTGCAGGGTCATCTTGAAGGAAGACGTAGTGTTCCCCGCGAGAAGTGAGGTGGTGGTGACGGCGCGACTGGAAGGCCAGCGGACGAAGAACATGATGCTGGACCAGAAGACGCCTGTGCACGGACTCTGTGTAGCCAGGACATTATTGCCGTGCCGAGAGGAGGTGCCAGTGAGGCTGCTCAATCTGACAGATACCGATAACGACATCCAGGCTGGGACGGAGTTGGGGACGTGCGAGCCTGTGGTCAGCGTAACAGCAATCGACAAGACACAGGAGCCGGTGCTGACGCAAAACCTGGGGCCCCGGCTGGAAGGCTTATTGGAGAGGGCGAACAACCACCTGACCGCAGAACAGCGGGAGAAAGTTCGACAACTGCTGAGGCGATACCAGCGCGTCTTCAGCCAAGGTAACAGTAACTACGGCCGCACAGACAATGGTTTTTTTTTTTTTTTTTTTTTTTTTTTTTTTTTTTTTTTTTTTTTTTTTTTTTTTGTAATTTACGTCCTCTAACGTTAAGTCATATAGGACGATGAATTAATTGGGTGAAATGATGCTCAAATGAGCCGGAGCTAAGAGTTACCCGACATTAGCACGGACAAAGTGCTTCATCGCATCGGCACCGGAGACGCCCGGCCTATTTTACAACCACCTAGACGCGTTCTGCTGGCAAAACAAGCGGCGGTACGGAATATGCTAGATGGCAGGGGAGTGATTGAAGAGTAACAGCCCTTGGTGTTCCCCTGTAGTTATGGTGACAAAAAAGAACGGCGAGCTACGCTTCTGCGTGGAGTACAGGAAGCTGAACGCTGTCACCTGGCAGGACTGTTTCCGCCTACCCCAGATTGACGACACCCTGGACACACTAGCTGGTGTAGAGTGGTTCTCGACCCTGGACCTGAAGCCGGGTTACTGGCACGTGGCTCTAGGACCGAGAGAAAGAGAGAAGACTGCATTCTCGACAGGCCAAGGGCTTTGGCAGTTCACATTTAATATGTGCAGTTTCCCATGTGTTACTGACATTAAAACTGTGCTAGAACCATTTTTAACTGCTTATGTTTTGCTAGTGTCAGTTACTGCTTAATACGAATTATTAGTTTTCTACTGTTTAATGTTTGTATTTTTTTTGCTTTAATATTTCCATCACAGAGGACATCAGTGTAATCAGAGATATACAGCAACTGCACTGGGTCACTTGAGAACACCTGCATTTTGCAACATCTGTAAAATGCAGGTTTAGTATCAATTGACATGATGAAAACATTCACCAAATGTATTTACATAACATAATAAACACTGAAATGGACTCCTACCCATTTTTTACACCCACCAGGTGAGTAAGATAGGAGTAGTATGTAACAACTTGCTAGCCATTCAGAATTCCTGGGTTCAATTCCTGGCTAGAGGATGGAAACTTTTCTTAAACCAAGATTATTCCCTATCCTCCTTAGAATGTGTAAGTATGAATGCAAAATGTGTGTACAAAACTAATGTTTTAGTAGAAAACCCAAAATAAAGATGTAAGATTGACACAAAGAATAAGCTGCTGTTCTGCTGATGAGCAACTGTTCCAAGTCAAAGATTCAATTTGAATTTACATTGTAAAAAACTGAAGTTACTAACAGTGAAGCAAACCAACAGTTTTCAAAACAAAGATGGACACTACTCTATGTTTAAAACAAAGATCTAAAAACTGAATATCTGTAAAACTATGTCTTTTTTTCCCCTTTAAGTTTTAAAAACTGTATAATTTCAGGTTTAACATTATTAAAATTTAAATTGAATGAATAAGTATTCTTTGTTGAACTGTGCATCCTAACACACTTGCGACATAACCAAAGCAACACTCCAAAACAATTGATCTGTTTGGAAAACTGTTAAATTTCAAAATTGTAGTGTTCAGTAAATGGCAACAGAATGAAAATTATTCAAGTAGAAAGGAATTTACATTTCAAAAATTTAAAGAATTCTGAACTTAAATTAAGAAATGTTTTGCAAACTCAGTTTGGTTTAATCTGGAATCCAAGTTATTTGAAAATCTTAACTTCATTATGAAAAATAAAACTACAAAGTTAAAATATAAATTAAATAAATTATGCATAAATCAAAAGAAATTAAAACCAATGATAGAGAATAATAAAAAGGATAATGTAATTAATCATTTAAAGTGCAATCTCAATGAAAAAGAGCTGAATTTTCTAAATAAAAGGACAAAAACTTGTGTAGGTTGTTCAAAAAATATGAATGATTATGTTGCAGACATCAAAATTGCAAGTCAGGATTTAAAACAAAATTATGAATCACTGGCCAAAATGATATGCAGTAAAATCTTACAAGATTTGAATAAAAACCATCCAAAAGGAAATAACACACAGATTAACAAATCATTAAACGATAAATATGTAATTTTTACTAAAGCTGATAAAGGGAATAAGATTATAATATTATGTACATGCTTAGGCTTTCACGGCCGGCGTTAATCCAATAAAATGTGTTATCCAGGCTTTGTGTAATATTACACAAATTAGATTACATTAATAGAGTAGAAATTTTACTTCAGGGAGAAGATTATATAAGAATTAAGAATGACTCTTTAAAATCATGTACTGCAAATGTTAATAAAATGCTTAATGGGGAAAAATATTACCAAAAAAAGAACACCATATTGTGAAAGTCAGTAATCCAGTTTTACCTAGAATTTATGCTTTACCTAAAATTCATAAACCTGGTAACAAAATCAGACCCATTGTAAATGTTATTAATTCACCCACTTACTTACTTAGTAATTTTGATAAATTTGAAAGCTTAAGTTTTAAAACTTCTTTAGAGTTGGTAAATTATATCAGCAATATAGTATTATCTAAAAATGATAGACCTGTTTCCTTTGGTGTAACTGCTCTGTTCTTTAGTATTCCTACAGAAAAAGTCTTTCTTATGTTTTTGAAAAAATGGCTGAGTTCTATAGATTTTAATAAGGAATTAATTAAATGATTTTGTGAAATGTACTAATCTGTGTTTGGACCAATTTTTTTTTTCAATTTCAATGGAACACTTTTTCAACAAATTTCTGGAGTAGGTATACGTAGTCCTCTTTCACCTTTTCTTGCTGATCTTTTTATGAGCTTTTCTGAAATACAAGTCACCAAAACATTCCCTTTAATTTTTCAAACTTAGTATAGACACGTGGATGACATTTTTGCACTTCCATACAAAAATTGTGTTGCAATGTCAACAATCCATGCCATTTTCCTGTTGCAGCATATGGATGTAGTTGGCTACCAACCCAGGTGCAGGAATTTGAAACTACTTAAACATTTTGCCGCTGATTTGAGACCCTAAGGCGCAAAGCATAACTGACGGATTCAGGGTCCTACACACCAAAGTGTAGCTCAGAAAGTTTTTTTTTTATAAGAGGAGTGAAGCAATTATGTGTATTGACAACAGGGCATAGCTGTAAGATCCGTAATGCTAAACCCCTCATTTGCTATGCATAGTTTGCAGCATCATTGCACCAAGTGCCACCTACAATGACTGCAGAACTTATCAATTACAGCCATAAGATCAGAAGGTTTGCCCTTAAAAGTTAATGAAGACAATAGTGTAAGCATACCTACGATATGAAAATAATTAAAGATATCATACACCTCATCAATATCTCTATACATGGCAAACCACAAATAATTTTTGGGTGAAATTTACAGTGCAAGTTGTGAAGCTTCAACCATTCATTGGTTTATAAGAAAATAATAAGTATCTGAAATTACATAATTTGACATGAGGCTCTTATGGAAAACACGTAGAATATTAAAATAAAAACCAGAATCTGTTTACCTGTCCAAAATGCAATATGCATAAAAGGATACATAACAGCAGTTTTCAATAAGTGTTTCATTCAAATTTAGTGATCTAGGGTATTGTGTTTCAAATCAAAGCTATGGTGCCGCAACTAATAAATGGATAATAATCACATATTTACTATTTAAATCATTAAATGCAACACATAAACAGATAGTTGCTTCCATTTTTTAAAGTTAAATTCTTCATATTTAAAACAGTCAGGATGAAAAATAAAACCTATATCCTGCTGTGTAAACATTTCGAAAGCAAACAACGAAATTAATACGAAGCTGAAAGTATTGCACCAAAATTTAAGTAATTTCTTTCTTAAACTGGAAAAGGAGATCCTTAAGAATATAATGTACTCTGTAATTACACATCCTTCTTCATGAAGTTGTAACATTCTTTACTTTCTGCTGCACAGTCTGTAAACCAATTTTCTAGTCAACATATCCACTAATATCAACACTGGCTCACCTGATGAAGTATTCCACACAACACAGTTATCTTTGTTTGTCATTAATGTGTTACTTATATATACCCAGGTACCTTAATTTTCATTCACTTTTATTTCCTATTTTTACACTGGTATAGACAGTAGGTTACTTTTAGGAGAGACAATGATACTGTAAATATACTCTCCTTGATTTTCACTCATCTTTATCCCCCCCCCCCACAATTGTATGTACATTAAGCTATTTTTATAAGACACAAATATGAAACTATTATTCTGTAAATTTCAGTACTTTGTAACTTTATATTAACTTTCAAAACCTATCCAGAGCGTAAAATGCCAAAGACCATTAACAAAGTACTTTTTCTGCAGATGTATGAGCCATTATAACCTAAGAGGTTATGTAACAACTAGATTTCCCGCGAATTATAACATTATAAATACACTGTGTCCCTCTTGAAACATTATAGAAACACTTTCCTGAACTTTTTCATTCATTAAATGTAAAAAGTTACTGACACAAATCAGCTGATACAGAGGCTACACATGTACGAAATAAATACCTTATATAAAGGTAAAAATTCACTGATCTAATAATAAAAAGTAATATCTTCATTTACATACTACATATAACCCAATAGAAACACACCTGTTATTCCCGCAACTATAATTAACCTCAGTTTAAACTTCCACACATAAATGTCAACCTGTAAACATGGTGCAACCATATTTTCCCTTGAAAACATCTACCGTGGAAGGGGAAATGACGTCAGAGTGCGCTCCGTACATTTGGAAACAAGGCACTTTAATTCGTGCTCGGAATAACCTATACATAAACTTGGATAAACCAGTATATACTAAACCTAAATTATTCAACAATTTTATTCAACGCAGATGTGTTCAATTTTGTTATGGCATCATACCGAACGAAGTGCGAAGTAAGGCCTCTGGAAGCTAACATAAATGTTAGCGGCCGAACCTTATTTGTTCATTGTTTTCTTAAGCAGGTGCATAGTATAATTATATATAGTACTGCCAAAAATTTTCCTGTCATCCACTTCGTATCAGTTATTTTCTTTTCATCTTGTATTTGACGCAGAGCGTGTGCTTTTAGGTAAAACACATTTTCCTCCCAGACATGGGACATTCAACTTCCGTTGAACAAAGGAACACTAAAGGGACATCTGGATTTGTTCAATCTGGAAAGGTTAGGGACACCACCGTGCTGCACTTGCCGCTATCAAATCTGACCGCACTTCGTTCCCGTCCTCCCGGAGGCTGAATAGACAGAATAGGCTATAACCTCGGCTGCAATGCTAAGTATCCCATCCGTACACTATAGACGGATAGTCTATGACACTGTAGACTTATGCAATATATCAAATCCAAATTATGTCAAACTTTGTTATTTATTTATTAATGTATTAATTTCCTTATTATTTCCTTATTATTCCCTTATTTATTTATTCGTTCGTTTATTTATTTATCTATTTATTTATCTATCTATCTGTTTATATATTTATTCATTTATGTATTTATGTATTATTTATTTAATTATTAATAATGATGATAATAATAATAGTAATAATAATAATAATAATAGTAATAGTAATAATAATAGTAATAATAATAGTAATAATAATAGTAATAGTAATAATAATAATAATAATAATAATAATAATAATAATAATAATAATAATAATAATAATAATAATAATAATAATAATAATAATAATAATAATAATAATAATAATAATAATAATAATAATAATAATAATAATAATAATAATAATAATAATAATAATAATAATAATAATAATAATAATAATAATAATAATAATAATAATAATAATAATAATAATAATAATAATAATAATAATAATAATAATAATAATAATAATAATAATAATAATAATAATAATAATAATAATAATAATAATAATAATAATAATAATAATAATAATAATAATAATAATAATAATAATAATAATAATAATAATAATAATAATAATAATAATAATAATAATAATAATAATAATAATAATAATAATAATAATAATAATAATAATAATAATAATAATAATAATAATAATAATAATAATAATAATAATAATAATAATAATAATAATAATAATAATAATAATAATAATAATAATAATAATAATAATAATAATAATAATAATAATAATAATAATAATAATAATAATAATAATAATAATAATAATAATAATAATAATAACAATAATAATAACAATAATAATAACAACAACAACATACAGTTCAATTTTATATATTTGTTGTTGAGTAAGTAGTTCTAGTTCTGTATGAGTGATGCTGATATCAATGAAATGCCATTTTATGATTTATTTAGATTGAATTGGTGTGCATTTTTGTTTATTTTATTTATTTTTCTTTTCTTTTATAAATGCTTTATAATGGTTGTAAATTGGTTTTCATTTTAATATTGTATTTTTGTATTATTTTTATAGATTTATCTGTTAAATTATGCTGTATGTATAAATGTAATATGAATAAATGTTAAAAGTCTAGCATATTAGTCTGGTTTAATACATTAGGTACTAGGGATACTATACAGATTTCTTTTGTTCCTTTTTATTTTATAACAAACAATAGTCCATATTAGCCTGAACTGCCAGTTCTAGTCCGCCAGGAGATGTTGAACACGCTCCCTGGCACGTCTTTGACGTCACCTTCTGAACTGGGAAGCAACATTTTAAATAATCCATTAAGTTCGAAATATACGCATAACCATCGCATGCGATGTTGTTATCCCACTCTTTATACTTCAATGTTCAACGTCTCTGTACTCACATTTAATGACACAAGAGACAACGTTAAGCATTATATAATGGATTTCGTGTCACGTTTTCACAACAAAGACATTCCCAATTCGCTTAAAACGTTCACATAATAGAAAAGGTTACCTGGGCAATCGCTCAGGTCCTTTAAACTGGGTCCGCATCCTGGCTGAGTGGATAGACTGCTCGCCAAGGCGGCCGGGGTTCGGTTCCAGGTGACCGCAAAGTGAAATCTGTGATGGACAACATGGCGCTGGGGCGGGTTTTCTCCGCAATCTCCGGTTTCCCCCGCCATCTTATTCCACCGATGCTTCATCTTCATGTTATATATCATCAACGTCACCGCCTACGGTGCCGTATGTAGTAAAAGCGAGCGTTAAACACTAACACAACCCAATCGTTACTAACAGCGTGCACACTTTGAGCGCTGGAAAATTCACATCAACGCAGAGACCAGAGCATTACCATGGAATCCGGACGCATTTAGCATCATTTCAGTCATTCCATTCATCGCCCGACATAATTAAATGTTAAGGGACGTAAATTAAAAAAAACGCAAATCTGGGGACACGATGCTAACTAAGTGGCACCGATATGCACCAGAACAGCCACACCAGGTATTCGGCACCCCAAATGCAGTATGTAAACAGTCCACTCCAGAGAAACCTGAAAAGTGGGTATCCCGGATATGAAAACAGCCAATATTATAACACCAAGAGGCCGTAAATTATCACACACGAGCAGAACCAAGGCAGTATAAACCATCAAAAATGGTTCGGTGAACCAGCATTTCTGTCAGGAACAATGCTTCAGGTGACGACGTCGTAGCACGCACCTAAAAGAAAGACACCAAACACTCGGAGAACTAAAATCGGGTTGGTCGAGTTTCCCAATTCCTACTCCTAGAAACGTTTTAATGAAAGAAATAGAAATAATTTATTTACGCTAAACAGCAAGGCACGGAAAACATCCATATCAGTAACAGAGCAATAGAGAAGGGTGAGATGCACAATTTTCAGGACATTGTGGAAGCACACAAATATAAATTATAATTCAAAACGTAACCTTTCTTGCAACCTTAGACTGGGAGGCACCTTCATTAGATTACATCAGAATTTTTTGAACCATCTCGCTACTAAAGGATTACAATTACAGACACTTCCAACGAGAAACGTATATGCATTATTACCCACAAAAAGACAAAGGCTCCAGAAACAGGCTATAATTGCATTTGTAATGCGTGGAATAGAGTCACCTGCGTTAATGCCATCTAGTGTCCTATGATCCTGGTATGGAATAGACTTGTCTCTGCGCGACTTTGTGTGTATCAGCAGTCTGTGCAGTGGTATACTGGGGCACTTGACATTTGCGTTTTAGCAACTTAAGTGTAGAATGTATTCAACTATATCGGAAATGAAACGAGGCATGATTGTGAGGTTTTGGAGGACAAACACACCTACCAAACTCCAACTGTGCAACGATAGATAGCAGTGTGGCAGAAAGAAGGAGAAGACGGTCTGCATGATCACAGAATAACAAATGGCAGCCAAAGAAAGTCACGACTGAAAAGGATACTGCTATTTTAGCAGCGATAAAGTAAATTCTTTTCAGGATTTCCTAAAGGATACGATTGCGCAGTTGGAGTTGCCCATCAGTGAAAAAACAGCTTCTCGGAGGCCAAATGGTTTTAGCTTGGGTCCTAGATACCAATAGATCATAACGCGATCCGGAAAGTTGAAAGGCGTCTGCATGTAACAGTGTCACTTGCGAGAATATATCTCGTTAAACATGTACCAGCAACATCGGGTGCTAATGCAGTAGCAGTTTTGAACGCCATCTAGAGCAATCCGCATACTAGTACAAGGGCAGTTCTCTGGAGGTGAACATCAGCCAGTCTTCTGTAGTGCGAATATTGAGCACCAACAGGTTTCATCCTTGTCGTTCACACCTACACCAATCACTTCACGGGAGAGATTTCGAGGCTCGAGTGACCTTTAGTGAAGGGTTGCTGGAGCGAGTAGCAAATGACGTGGGATTCACATCCAGGATACTCTTTTCTGACGAATCAAGATTCCACAACGATGGAACAGGCTGCCCCCGTAACTGTCAGTGGAGTACCTACCTGCCGTGCTAGGGGTCCCGGATTCCATTCCCGGCGGCGGGGACTTGTTCTCCACAAAGATAATTCCTTATCTTCCCCAGAGTCTGGAAGTATGAATCACAGTGCGAATGTGCGTGATCTAATGATTAAAACCCAACGAATACAAGTTAACACCTTCGATATGTTCCAAAGAAAAACGGCCGCAAATATGACCACTGGAGTTAAAGGTGGAGTATAAATGGAACAACTATCAAACAAACAATGTTGCTGTTTTGTAATTTACGTCCTCCAACGTTAAGTCATATCGTCCGGGCCTTAAAGTACTTACACGTTGTAAGTCGCCATTAAGGTAGTTGTCTCATGTGTTTATGAGAACTCCTAAGTGGTTAACCGGGAAAATACGAGTCAGTTGGAGAATTTAATGTCATATCGGCACGTTGGCCATAGTAGCACAATGGTAGTGCGGCTGGACGGAAACCAGAAGATCCGTGGTTCAAATCCCGGCTATGGCATTGAATTTTTCAGTCTGACTCTACGTTTCCACAATTTAGCCTACACACGGCCAGTGTGAAAGAACAATTAATTTCCGTTAATTGACCTAATAGTGGTTAACTATAAAGCCCGGGCCTTAAAGTACTTACACGTTGTAAGTCGCCATTAAGGTAGTTGTCTCATGTGTTTATGAGAACTCCTAACTGGTTTACCGGGAAAATACGAGTCAGTTGGAGAATTTAATGTCATATCGGCACGTTGGCCATAGTAGCACAATGGTAGTGCGGCTGGACGGAAACCAGAAGATCCGTGGTTCAAATCCCAGCTATGGCATTGAATTTTTCAGTCTGACTCTACGTTTCCACAATTTAGCCTACACACGGCCAGTGTGAAAGAACAATTAATTTCCAACGAAAACTTGTAGTTCACCAATAAAGAAACATCAAACAATACCATAAAACAAAATAACAGTTTTCAGAATAATAATTGTAAATTGTGATTAAATTACACACTAAAAATAGTATAGCTATGCAGGGAATTCGAACCACCTCCAGAACAGACAGACGATATCATAGTTTTACTCTCGTTCCAGTGAACATTTGTAGACGTGCAAAGCCAGCTGCTTAGTTACGGATATATTACAGGCGATGCGATAACGTATATATTAGTAAAACTTTTATCGAGTGTTTAGCACCCATGTTAAATACGCAGGTAGAACCTAGTAATGGGATCGATGTTTTCATGCTGGAGTATAACATGCTGAGTGCATAAAACTCGATAATAGGAGGCAGTGGACTCACCAAGTATATATACTACTTTTTTGTGAAAATTGAAAGCACAAGAAGGAAACGCATGAATTCAATGAATTTAATAACACAAGTTAGGTACATGACAAGCAGCAAATTACTTATCAAATCTGTACATAGCCTTGAGCCCCAATCGATATTTCGTGTGGCCTCCATGCGCTGCAATTAGAGCTGTTATACGCCGTTGCTTTGCATAAAAAGGCTCTATTTACGTTCCTGACGGATTTCCCTCCACGTGGTTTGTATTCGAGCATACAACTCCATGACACTAGTTATTGGAGTACCATGACGAACCAGGTGCCGACTAACCACATCTCAGACGTGTTCAATGGGAGACATGTCAGGCGAGCTTGCAGGACAGGGAAACAATGGTATCCGATGCTCTCCGAATGTTTCTACATTCCTCACAGTTTGTGGCTGGACAATGTCCGGTTGAAATATGGTCTGAGGAAATGCCTGAAGCAGAGAGAGAGTACCTCAGGCTCTGCAACCACTACCGGTTGCTGTTCAAAGTGCTCCCAATTCGTAGGAGGCGAGATCAGTTGTCGTAACCAATGGCGCCGCAAACCATCACCGCTGGTGTTTGTCCACTATGCCGCTAAACAAAGCAGCCCTCCAGGTTACGCTCAGAACGGTACCGTCGGACATGTACGCGGCCATCACTATAGGACACGTTGAGGCGGGACTCATCCGAAAAGACTACATTTTGCCACTCAACACTCCAGTGACAGTGTTCATGTGCCCAGTGCAGCCGGAGCAGCTTGTGGTTTCTGGACAATAGAAGCCGTCGTAATGGCATGCGTGAAGCCAGTCTAACCTGTATAAAACGTCGACAAACCGATGATGCTGACAAGTTCACACATGTTGCAGTGCTCCAGCGTCGGGCCAACACTATGAATGGAGCTGTAAGGTGCTTTAGGACCATACGAATAAAATGACGGTCATCCCGTGCTGTGTTCACTTTTCGTGGTCCAGTTCCCGTCCTTCGCTGCGTCAGACCTTCATCTATCCTCTGCTTCCACACACACATTACTGTCGTATCAGCATGCCCTGTACGAGGCGAAAAGTCACGATATGACAAACCTGCTTCCCGCTAGCGATCATTCTGGCCTGTTCGATCTTGGTCACATGCCAATATGGCTCCCTTTGACTTCGATGAGGCATACTGGCACCCACTTTATTGTTTCCACTTTGACAGCTCTTCAGTGACTATACTGGGCGTAACACTGAACTTGTCGGACTGACACGCGTGGGCTCTGCTCGGCCTACGTGTGCCCTATCTCTCTGCAAACATAATCACGTATAGCTTGCAGACCTTTCTACGTTTCCACGAAGTTTGGAGTTATTCGGACAATTCCTTCTTGGTGTTGCAATTTTCACATCATATGGCAGTAATCAAATCTATAGTGAAGGTATTTAGGTTACTTAACATGCAACATGCAGGAGTATTCTCCCCTGTGTTTTTTTCGTATACTGAAATAAAAAAATAAATCAGCTTGAACAATGTTTTGCTACAGCAGGTGTCGCGCAAATAACTGAATGAGCACAAAAGTGCATATTAATTAAATGAAATTATATGAAATGGTCATTTCTGTCCCTACTAATAGAGGTTTTATTTGAAATACCTAAAATAAGCTTATTATACACAAGTAGCATTCATATACATAGTAGTTGCAGCGTTCTGTGCTAAAGAGTGCGGATAAAATTACGTTGTAGGTAAATTTAAAATATTATCAATGGAGAAGGTAGGCATAATAGAATAAGTGAGTGAGCATGTGGTGTTTTAGGGCCCGTCGACAACAAGGTCATTTGGGCCCGATAATAGAACAATGTAGTGAGAGAAACAAGTAAGGAAAAGTAACAATAAAAGCTGAAGCAAAAGCTTTGATGATATACCATTATTAATTGTACGAGGGCACGCCTCCGATTTTTTCCCGGAACATTCTTAAAAATTTGGAATAAAGCAAACCGTATTACCATTCTTCATCTTTATTCTTCATGTCCATAGATTTGTTTCTCAACATAGCCACCCTGGCGCCGAACGCGTTTCTCCCAACGAAAGACCAGTTTGTGGATACCATCACTGTAGATCGTTTAACTTTGTTGATGCAGCCGTAGCCTCATCTATGTTATCACTGATTAATCAGCTTCAAGGTGAACACCTTTTAGAAACAGATGAAAGTAAGATGGGGTCAAGATGAGACTGTGATCATCGAAAGCGAACCCAAGCGTTGGATTCCTGCAGATGTCAGAGCGTCCATGTGTGGTCTAGCATTGTCGTGTTGAAGGAGGTGGTGCTGTACGTGGATGGAATTTTCGAACACGTGGTTTAATTTACGAAATATATTACAAGGCCTTGGGGAGTTTATGGTGGTGTTTGGGGCATGAATTTCATATGCAGCACATCTTAAACATTTCAGAACACTGAGCATAACTTGGCCTGCTGAGGCCTAAGTGTTGAATTTTTTTCGGTGGTTTTGATCTTTGGTTGGGTACTTCATTGATGCTCTCTTGCTTTGGCGGTAAAGGTGATGCACCCAGGTTTCATCACCTGTATGCTGACCACCACAGCAGTAAAATAATTCATCACATGCTACAATAGGAGCCCATCACCCTCGGCTCAAAGCACAAAAATTGACTGATATCATTCAAGGCACACACCGTGTTCACAGTTTTTTGTAATTGCATTTCTGCAGTTTGGTCTTGTACACGCTTGCGTGACATGCCACTCTGACCTACGAGCTTTGTCTGTGTTATCTGACGATTGTCTCTCACAAGTTCATCAACCCAATTCCGATGGGTCTCGTCGGTTGCCGTAGGGGTCTTCACTTCGAGCTGACACACAGGGGCGAAGCGTGCTGTGACGTTTATGGAAGCGCTACATGTATACAAGCAACAAGTTTTAAAACCAAGTTCACGAGTTGCAGATATACAAAGCCGCTTATGTCACGCCCCCCTTAGCCACTATTGTCACCGGCTAGCGCGTCCTTTAGAGCATGAGCAGCCCACCGGTGTACATTACTGATGTCAATGCACTCACCATACATAACTTCCATTCTTTTATGGATTTCAATTGGAGGTAAGTTTTCTGCAGTTAGAAACTGGATTACAGAACGCTGTTTCTCGCGCACACAATCGGGTTACAAAGCACCATGTTACATGCTACAGAGCAGAGGGGTTCACCTTGCGTCAGAGATGCGGGAAAGGATTACCGAGTGACATGTTTGATATGCGATACATCTACCGACATTGCGAACAAAATACAAAATTCAGAGGCATGGCTTTTCAGCACGCAATCGCAGTAATATTCATTCAGATATAATCATTATGGAAGGACTTTTCAGAACAAAATTAATTACCCTTTTTCTGCTATGTCAAATAATAGGTGGATACAATATTTCTTTACATACAAAATAGACTCTGCAATACTAAAGTGCCACTCTTAAAACTGATACAAAGTGGGTATATGCTGTGGGTTCGCAGAATTAAAAGGCCGAGTTGCACAAATTAAAAATCTCCTTTATTTTCGTGAAATACTCTTATACATTACAGCAGCATTACGTTACATACATCATCAGTCTACCAAGGTCGATCACAATAACAAACATTAACAGCAGATTACATCTTTAACTCTCGTTACACAGCTGGCTATCTCTCATTTTATAACTACAACTCACTCTGTTTACAACTACTACTCACATTGCGAGCCGTCACATCCTTTAATACCTAATTCGTAATTCTAGATTGTTCTAAAATAAACCAGCACCCGAACAAGCTCTATCAGTCCAGAAATTTCCGGTAGAATAAAGAACCCAAATATTCTATCACATTCCAGAAGCGGAACTTAATCTATGCCGGCAAGTCCTTTACCTCAGTTATCTTTGCTTGCCGGCGCTTATTTACAATAGCTGCGCTATCATTAACTGCTTAGCAAGGCTCATTATTATCACAAAACTTTATCCGCCGATTGTTTTCTTATTTGTGCCGAAACTTTTATGCCTGTTGCCGTGACACTGCTCCCTCCTCAAGGCTGGTCGTCCTGAACAGCTCCATCGTAACAAGCCAGACGATCCAGGTGTACCACCATCTTCTCTCGGGGCACCTTCTGGATGCGGTAGACCACGTCGTTAATCCTCTTCACCACCCGGTACGGTCCTTGCCATGGTTGCTGGAGCTTCGGGCAGCGTCCCTTGGTCCGGGTAGGGCGACACAACCAAAACAGGTCACCCTCTTGGAACCCTTGGCTGTTGGCTTGGCTGTCGTATCGGGTCTTCATGCGGTCGCTCGCCTTCTGGATGTTCTGACGAGCCATCTCATGCATGCCATGGAGATGATCCACCAGGTTCTCCACATACTCGGTTGCGGACTGTATTGCGTCCGGCGGGCTTCCGAAAGCCAGATCACATGGGAGGCGTGACTCTCGGCCGAACATTAAGCTGGCTGGTGTCATTCCAGTGGCGTCGTGTGTTGACGAGCGGTTGGCCTGCAAGAACAGTGGCACCTTGACGTCCCAGTCTCGCTGATGGCTGGTCACGAGCTTCCTCAGGTGCTCTTCTAAGGTGTTGATGTATCTCTCCACCATGCCGTCCGACTCCGGGTGTAGGGGTGTTGAGCGGGTCTTGTTCACCCCAAGTCCTTCTAGTGCCTCCTTCATCAGATTGGATTCAAAATTGGTGTCCTGGTCGCTGTGGAGCTCTAACGGCAACCCAAAACGGCAGAACACTTGCTCCAAGAGGCAGTCTGTGATTGTCTTTGCCTCCTGTTTCGGGATGGCATACACCTCCGACCACTTGGTGAAGTAGTCCACGACCTCCATCAGGTACTTGCTGCCACGGTCGGATACTGGGAATGGTCCAGCTATGTCGACGGCGATCCGTTCGAATGGCGCTCCGACATTGTACTGCTGCATGCGACCCCAGCTTCAAGTCTGGGGGCCGCGATTCTCCGTGCACACATCAAATTGACGGCACCACCTCTCAGCGTCTGCTCGGAGCCTCAGCCAGTAGTAGCGCTGTGGGAGTTTGTCGATCTTTGGGTTTGCTCCCAGGTGTTCTCGTGAAGTACCGGCATGCACATCCTCAAAGACTTTCGGGACCTTACTTCGGGGAAGTACCAACTGCTCCTTCTGCGTCTTCCCATCAGGTGATTCCCATATCCGGAACAGCACGCCTTCTCTTGTCTTCAGTGAGTCCCATTGGGCCCAGTACGACTTGTAGGTAGCGCTCCTCGGTGCTATGTCCTCCCAGGTTGGTCTCGTCCCTGCCTCCACTTCTCTCAAGAGTGGCCCCAAGCTCCTTCTCTTCCACTCTTGTGCATTGGCCGTACTCCTCTGGGCAGGGTCTTCGAGACATGGCGTCTGCGTTGCCATGGCTCTTCCCTCTACGATGTTCAGAGGTGAAGTCGTACACCTGCAGCCTCTGTACCCAGCGTGCTGTCTGGCCTTCCAGGTTATTAAAGCTCAATAGCCAGGTTAGGGCGGAATTGTCAGTCCTCGCGTGGAATGGCTGACCGTACAGGTACTTGTAGAAGTGCTCCAAGGTCTTTACTACCGCCAGTAATTCTCGCCGGGTGACGCATAGTTCTTCTCTGCCTTGGATAGCGTCTTGCTTAGTAGGCTATCACTCGCTCGTGGCCGTCCTGAACTTGCGATAGGACGCCTCCAATGCAATGGTCGCTGGCGTGGGTGTCCACAATGAAAGCGCCACCTGGTTGTGGAAATCCCAAAATTAGAGCACAACACAGGGTCTTCTTCAGGTGCTGGAAAGTGCCTTCAGCGTCATCCATTCACACATAGGGTCGGTGTTCCTCTGTGAGGCAGGTAAGGGGTTTGGCGATGTTGGAGAACCCCTTTATGTAGCGGCGGTAATAACTGCACAGCCCCAGGAAACTGTGCAACTCTCGCTTATCCTTTGGGCGAGGCGAATCTCTCACAGCCTGGGTCTTCTCCGAGTCTGTGGCCATTCCGATTGGCGAGACTATGTGGCCCAAGTAGTTAACTTCCTTTCGGAAGAGCTGGCACTTCTTCGCGATCAGCTTCAAGTTGGTTGCCTGCAGTCTCTTTAACATCTTGCTCAGGTTGTCCAGATGGTCTTCGAACGTCTTGCCTACGATGATGATGTCGTCAAAGTATAGCAGGCATGCGTCATACGTACTTCCTCTCATTACTGATTCCATTAGGCATTGGAAGGTAGCTGGTGCGTTGCAGAGGCCAAAGGGCATAACTGTGAACTACCAAAGCCCTTGGCCTGTCGAGAATGCAGTCTTCTCCTTGTCTCTCGGGTCTAGAGCCACCTGCCAGTAACCCGACTTCAGGTCCAGGGTTGAGAACTACCGTGCACCAGCTAGCGTGTCCAGGGTGTCGTCAATCTGGGGTAAGGGGAAGCAGTCCTTCCAGGTGACAGCGTTCAACTTCTGTAGTCCACGCAGAAGCGTAGCTCGCCGTTCTTCTTCGTCATCCGAACTACAGGGGAACACCAAGGGCTGTCCGACTCTTCTTCAATCACTCCCCTGAATTTCATGTCATCCACCATATTCCGTACCGCAGCTTGTTATGTCAGCAGAACGCGTCTAGGAGGTTGCCGAATATGCCGGGCATCTCCGGTGTCGATGCGGTGGACCACTCGGTCCGTGTGGCCGTAGTCGCTGTCGCATTTGCTGAAGACGCGCTGGTATCGCCTCAGCAGCTGTCGTATATCCTACAGCTGTTCTGCGGTCAGGTGGTCGGTCGCCCTCTCCAATAAAACTTCCAGCCGGGGCCCCAGTTGTTGCATCGGCACCGGCTTATAGCCACTGACCACGGGCTCAAACATCCCCAACTCCGTCCCAGCCTGGATGTCGTGATCGGTAGAGGAAGAGTAGCCGGAAAAACGAGTAAGGTTCAGCGTGGTGCGGGTCACTTCGGCGCCTTCATTACTATCCCCTCGAGTGACACTGCGCGCCGTCAGCCGGCGTATGGATGACAGCCGCTTCGCGGACTGTTTGGTGAGAGGGAAGCCCTGCCGCGTGCTGGTGGACACCGGGGCAGCACTGACCATCATCAGACCTGACGTAACGAAGGGTTTGCCGACGAGGAAGCCGAGTCGACCATACCAGCTTGTGACGCCATCGGGCGACACCTTGCCTGTGGAGGAGGCCCTACTTAAGTTGACCTTGGGACGGAGTGCCGTACGTCTGTGGGTGTTTGTCGCGAAGGTAGCTGAACAGATTATACGGAGACAGGATGCCCTCAGGAGCCAGGAGGCGACGGTCGACGTCGGCAGGAAAGTCCTGCGGCTCAATGGAGAAGAGGTGATACTCCGGTAACCCGATGAGCGCCTTGGAGTGTGCAGGATCATCTTGAAGGAAGACGTGGTGGACCCCGCGAGAAGTGAGGTGGTGGAGACGGCGCGACTGGAAGGCCAGCGGACGAAGAACGTGATGCTGGACCAGAAGACGCCTGTACACGGACTCTGTGTAGCCAGGACATTATTGCCGTGCCGAGAAGAGGTGCCAGTGAGGCTGCCCAACCTGGGCAGACACCGATCACGACGTCCAAGCAAGAACGGAGCTGGGGAAGTGCGAGCTCGTGGTCAGCGTAATACCAAACGATCAGCCCTATGAGCCGGTGCCGACGCAACACCTGGGGCCCCGGCTGGAAATTTTAGTGGAGAGGGCGGCCGATCACCTGGCCGCAGAACAGCTGGAGAAGGTTCGACAACTGCTGAGACGATACCAGCGCGTCATCAGCCAAGGTAACAGTGACTAAGTTCGCACGGTCCGGTTGCTCAACCGCATCAACACCCGAGGCGCCGGCCTATTCGACAATAACCTAGACGCTTTCCGCTAGCGAAACAAACGGCAGTATGGGAAATGTTGGAGGACATGAGATCCTGGGGAGTGATTGAGGAGTCTCACAGCCCTGGGTTTCCTCCTGTAGTCTTGGTGACGGAGAACGGCGAGCTAAGATTCTGCGTGTACTACAGGAAGCTGAACGCTGTCATTAGGAAGGACTGTTTCCCCTTATCCCGGATTGACGACACCCTGGACACGCTTGCTGGTGCGCAGTGGTTCTCGACCCTGGAACTGAATTCGGGTTACTGGCAGGAGGCTCTAGACCCGAGAGACAAGACCGCATTCTCGACAGGCCAAGGGCTTTGGTAGTTCACAGTTATGCCCTTTGGTCTCTGCAACGCACCAGCTGCCTTCAAACGCCTCATAATCAGTGATGAGAGGATTGACTTAGGTCGCCTGCCTGCTATACCTGGACAATATCATCGTCGGCAAAACTTTCGAAGACCATCTCGACAACTTAAGCAAGATGTGAAAGAGACTGCAGGTGACCAACGTAAAGCTGAACGCGAAATATTGCCAGCTCTTCCGCAAGGAAGTCAACTACTTGGGCCACATAATCTCACCAACCGGAGTGGCTACAGACCCGGAGAAGACAGGTCGTGAGAGATTGGCCTCGCCCAAAGCAGAAGCGAGAATTGCGAAGTTTCCTGGGGGTGTGCAGTTATTACCGCCGTTTCATAAAGAGCTTCTCCAACATCGCCAAGCCTCTCACCCGCATGACAGAAGAACACCGGCCTTATGAGTAGAGGGAGGACACCGAAGATGCTTTCCAGCAGCTGAAGAAGACACTTTGCAGTGCTCCTATTTTGGGATTCCCACAACCAGTCGGTGCCTTCATTGTGGACACCCATGCCAGCAAGCATTGCATTGGAGGCGGCCTATCTCAAGTACAGGACGGCCACGAGCGAGTGATAGCCTACTACAGCAAGACGCTGTCCAAGATAGAGCACTACTGCGTCACCCGGCAAGAGCTCCTGGCGGTGGTAAAGACCTTGGAGCACTTGCACAAGTATCTGTGCGGTGAGCCATTCCACCTGAGGACTGACCACTTCACCCTAACCTGGCTACTCAGCTTTAGAAACCTGCAAGATCAGACAGCCCTTTGGGTTCACGGGGTGCAGGAGTACGATTTCACCTCCAAACATCGAAGAGGGAAGAGCCACGATATGTCCCGAAGACCCTGCCCGAAAGAGTGCGCTTAATGAACAAGAGTGGTAGATAAGGAGCGTACGGCGGCTGTCAGTGGTCACAGCAGTGCCTGCGTATGGTTGGGATTGCGCAGGCCTGAGGAGGGAGCAGCTACAGGACGCCGACTTGGGACTACTCTTGAGGGATGAAGAGGCAGGCGCAAGACCGACTTGGGAGGACATCGCACCTAGAAGCGCTGCGTTTAAGTCGTACTTGGCCCAATGGAACTTACTGAAGACAATAGACGGCGGGCTGTTCCGGGTTTAGCCAAGAGGTTCTACTCCCATTAGTCCTGAACCCGTAGGAACTGGACCCGGGCCTCCTTCGACCAGGGAGTATCCGAGCTGTCCCAAAGGGCGCTCGGCGTCCTCCGTGGGGCTTTCCATGGGACAAGACCTAGTGACTAACAAGCCCCCCATCTGGTCCTATGGACTCAAGACGGGATGGAAGTGGACACGCCACATACGCGCGTCAACACTCAAGGTGAAGACTACCGAAGCTGTTCCGGGTATGGAAATCATCCGATGGGAAGACGCACAGAGAGCAGTTGGTACTTCCGCGGATTAAGGTTCGGGAAGTCTTGGAGGTGTACGCCGGTACTTCAGGACATCTGAGAGCAAACCAAACGATCGACAAACTCCGACAGCGCTACTACTGGCTGAGGATCCGAGCAGACGCTGAGATGGCGCATTCAATGTCACGTGTGCGCGGCGAGTCGCGGGCCCCAAACTAGAAGCCGGGGTCGCAAGCAGCAGTACACCGTCGGAGCACCATTTGAACGCATCGCTGTCGACATAGCTGGATCATTCCCAGTGTCCGACCGAGGCAACAAGTACCTGATGGTGGCCGTGGACTACTTCACCAAATGGTCGGCGGTGTATGCCATCCCGAACCAGGAGGCGAAGACAACCAGACTGCTTCGTGGAGCAAGTTTTCTGCCGTTAGAGCTTCAGTGATCAGGGTACCAATTTTGAGTGTAACCTGATGAAGGAGGCACTGGAAAGGCTTGGAGTGAGCAAGATCCGCACAACACCTCTACAGCTTGACGGCATGGTGGAGAGATACATCAAGACCCTAGAAGAACATCTGAGGAAGGTCGTGGCCAGCCATCAGCGAGACTGGGACGTCAAGGTGCCATTGTTTTTGCTGACCAACCGCTCAACACACACCAATGGGTTTACGCCCGCAAGCTTAATGTTCGACCGAGAGCTACGCCTCCCTTGTGACCTGGCTTTTGGGAGCCCGCGGAAGCGATACAGCCAGCAACAGAGTATGTGGAGAACCTCGTGGACCATCTCCACGACGTGCATGAGATGGCTCTCAGAACATCCAGATGGTGAGCGACTGAATGAAGACCCGGTACGACAAACAAGCCAAAAGCTAAGGATTCCAGCAAGGTGACCTGTTCTGGTTGTACCGCGCTCCCCGGACCAAAGGTGGATGCCGGAAACTTCAACAACCGTGGCAAGGACCGTACACGATGGTAAAGAGAATTAACGACGTTGTCTACCGAATCCAGAAGGTGCCCCGAGGAAAGATGTTGATGGTACACTTGGATCATCTGGTCTGCTACGATGGTGCTTTTCGGAACGACCAGCCTTGAGAAGGGAGCAGTGGCACCGATTTTGTTTTTTAATCTGCGAGCTTATGTCCAGGTGTCTAGTGTCTAAACCTGGACGTATTGTGCTCTTTAATTGCAAATGATATACATTTAATTAATAAATAAAAGGTTTCTTCTTCCAGACAAAACTTATGCCTACATTAACTCACCTACTGACCATTATCTCCAGTGGCCTTACAACTAAAGGCCGCGCCGTGGCTCAGTGGTTAGACTGCTTGACTGGTTTCCCAACCTTGTATCCTGAAGTCCATTTAATTTTGTTGAAACTCCATGTTGATTGGACATCCAATATTTACTTAACACTTGTAGGTGTTTTCTTTACTTATTTCATCTTACTCCATGGTCCTGGTTACCTTCGACGATCTTTGAGTGCTTTTTCATGTGTCGTTTGGGTTTCTTGTCCTTCTCCGTAAATTCATATTGATTTCCTTCCAATAAATGTTAATATTAAACGATGTCATCTCTTTATGAAGGTCCTATGAACGTTGATCCTCTTCCAATCGATGTTGATGTTAATTGATGTCATCTCTCTGTGTAAATCTTGTTGATCTCCTCAATGGTATCGGGGTATTATCTTGATGTGTTGTCTCTCCCCTTCTTCTATTCCGTAGTTGTGGTCTGTTCTGGTTGTAGTATTCTATTTCTAAATTGGATACTAGTTCTGTCAAAATTTCCAACTGTTTATAATCCTCTTCTTTCCTCACTATATTCCATATTTGTTTTCCTTGTAGCTTTGTTCTACCTTCTTGTAGATCGAATATATATTTACTGCATTCAAACAATGAATGCTCTGGGTTGCTTGGAACACTGCAGGCATCACAATTACTATTTTCTTTGTTGCCTATTCAATTGAAGTATATATCATACGGTCCATGTCCTGATATATAATGTATAATTCCCTTCCTCGGTTTCAAGTGTTTCATCCGTAACGCTTCCTTGATGTTTGGTAATATCTCATAAATTCTCCTTCCTTCATCCGCGTTATTCCACTCTTGTTGCCAATCATTTAAAATTTTATTCCTAATTTCAGTTTTAGATTTACATTGTTCGCTGATCAATTCGTACACTTTTGTTAGGTTCTGCTTCTTTAACCAATAATTTGCTGCACGTAATTTGATTACATAATCAATTGACCATATTCCCATAATTACAAGAAGTTCCATTGTAGATGTTGTCCTAAATGCTGCTACTCGTCTAATAATTATCTGCCGTTGAGATCTGCGTAATAATGTTATGCTTATGTTATAAATGTTAATTGCCTCTGCAGGTACTCCGAAGTTTTTCTGAACAATTGATGTTAACTTCATCATCACTCCTTGTGCTTTGTTTCTTGTATAATCAACATGATTTGAGAAGGTTAGTTTCTCGTCCAAAAGTATCTCCAAATATTTATGTTGTTGTACTCTTGCTATTGATCGGTTCATGATCTTAATACTGGGATTTCCTTTGAGGCTTCCTTTAAGCAGCATGTATACGGCTTTTGCTGGAGCTATCGTTAATTTAACCTCCTGACACCACTTTTGTAGTGTATCTATAACTATTTTACATTTTTCTTCGATTTGAATTCGGCTATTTCCATCGATTATAATTATTAAGTCATCTGCGTATGCACTATTTTCTCAAGTATGGGTTCTGTTAAAATATTCCAAAAGACAGGCCCTAGTATAGATCCCTGAGGGCAACCTTTAGTAATATCTTTTGTTAATTTATTGTGTTCTCCTATCATAGTAGCACTTCGGTCTTTACAGTAATCCTTTAATATTTTATAGAGACTGTACGGATAATCTCTTTGTCTTAGTTTACTAAATAGTTCAGGCCACCATAGGTTATCGAATGCGCCTGATATATCGAAAAATACACTTATAACATATTTTTTAAAATTTTGCTGTATACATAGAAGGGCCTTGTTTATTGCGTCTTCAGTAGCTTTTGCCTTCCTGAAACCAAATTGCTTATTGGTCATACCTATCATCACACTATACTCCATAATTCGTTTGAAAATTACACGTTCTTGTATTTTCCCCATAGTATTGAGCCAGCAGATAGGCCTATAACTTTTCACATTTTGGGGATGTTTGTCCTTGCCTTTTTTTCAATATCATCACGTTTGCTTGCTTCCAACAATATGGTATAGTCCAAATATTAAACAATCATTAAATAGTTTACATAGATATGGTGCAATTGTCTCTTCCAAGTTTTGTATTACTTCAAATGATATACCATCGGGTCCTGGTGCTTTTTCTTCTCCTCCCCCTCTCTCTTATGGCCAGTTTTACTTCCATGACATCAAATGGATATATAATCCTTGCGCCATGGTATTCTTCGTTAAAAAGATCACGTTTATACATGTGTTGCTCGTTATCGTCATTGTTGAATCTGTTGGTAAGAATTTGTCCATTAGATAATTTGATGATTCCATCCATGTTGTATATTCACCATTTTCTTTCTCTAGAGTAGATAAAATATATGGTGCCGAAATTTTCTCTAGTACTATTTTGTAGGGAATTCCCCATATGTTGTTCGTTAACTTCTCTTGTACAAAGTTTTCCCACGATGTTTTCCTTACCTTTTCAAGTTCTTCTTTATATTTTTGTTTGATTTCTCTATATATCGTCAAGTTCTATCTCCATTCCGGTTTGCGAGTGTTGGTAAATCCTTCTGGCTTTCCGGGTTTTGCTCCTCAGTTTTTGTAATTTGTCATTCCAAATCTTGTATTCTGTTTTCCTCATTCTCGCTTTCAACAGATTTGTCCATTGCTTGTTGTATACCTTCAGTTAATATTTTTGCAATACGTTTGATATTCTGATCTTGATATAGATCTGGACTTTTTAATTGTTTTTGTAGTCTACTCCAAACCGCATTTCTAGTTATATATCTTTTGTATGAGAGAGTATTCATTATATTCTCATTTTCATCTTGAACTATGTAATCAAACATAATCAAATTGTGGTCACTGGTAGTTAGTTGTTGTGTTACTTTCCAGTTGCATATTTTGCTTGCTACATTGCCTCTGGCTAATGTGACGTCGATATTTTCTTTGGCTTCTGCTCGATTCTCAAATGTGTATGGATTATAGGGCTGGTTTAAAATTTCCAGTTGATATTCGTTTATTACCTCCACTAATTTCTCTCCTTTTTCATCCGGTGTTTTACTCCACCAAAGCTTTATGGCACCGATTGTCGGAGTAACGAGAAGACAGTTGGTAGGAAAGAGACAGATAACGCCCAAGCCACGCAAACACGTGGATGAACGTTTGACACTTGCCGATGGAGAGACGGGGGCGGGGAGAGAGGGTAACAGAGCGAGGTCTGGATAGTTCTTTCCTTTCTCTCGCCACCGTGATAGATCGTGAAACTTCGGCAACTTTCGATAAACAATGGTTCGGGTATAAAAGACGCGAGGCAGCAAGATCCGACCCTAAAAACTATAGGCCAATTAGCCTACTTAAAACTATTAGTAAGGTGGCAGAGAAAGTCATACTGAAAAGAATTATCACACACATCAAAAAACACAGCTTACTAATTAATGAACAGTTTGGATTTCGCGCGAAACACTCCACGACACTGCAACTTACAAGGACAGTAGAACACATCACACGCGGGTTCAATGAGAGAAAATCCACCGGAATAATATTCTTAGATGTAGAGAGAGCCTTTGACACCGTGTACCACGCAGGGCTGATATATACATTAAAAACTCTTAAATTTAACGACGTCATGATAAAACCAATTGCATTTTACCTCACAGACAGAACCTTTAATGTCACTCTAAGAGAAAAACGCACTGATGCACGAAAGGTAGAAGCCGGAGTCCCACAAGGCAGCCTACTGGAACCCATTCTTTTTCATCTGTATATAAATGACATCTCAAAAAGCACCGACACGCAACTATCGATATACGCAGAAGACACTGCCATCTCGACACAGTCATGGAAGCCAGAAGCGGTATGTTGCAGGCTTCAGGCAACACTATCCCAACTAGAGCCCTGACTAGAAAAGTGGAAAATCAAGGTCAATGCTGCTAAATCCCAGGCAGTTCTTTACACAAAACGAAAGAAACACGCCAATAAGCCCACCCCACTATCACTCTATGGGAACCCTATTTCTTGGAGTAACGCAAAATACCTGGGAGTAATCCTAGATTAGATTAGATTGATTTGCGTTCAGTAGGTTCACTTGTAGCCAGAAAAGGCTGTGAACATTGAACATGTCTAGACTCCAAACTAACCTTCGCGGAGCACACCACCGTAATAAAGCGTCGGGCAATCACGCAATTAGGGGCAATCTACCCAATTCTTAACCGCCGGAGCGCAATTAGCAAACAAATGGGCCACACCCTGTACAAAAGTTGAATTAGACCAGTTATGACGTACGCTGCCCCAGCATGGGGACACTGTGCCAAGACGCATATTGCAAAATTGCAGCTAGTTCAAAACAAGTGTCTGAGGATAGCTGCCAAGGTCCCACGGGCAGTCACATTGGACTTAGTCCATGACGATCTACGGATGCATACGGTAGAAGAATTTATTAAAGCTCTAGCCGACAACATGTATAAGACAGCACAAAACCATTATAACCCAGTCATTAGTAACCTTGGAAAGTACAACACTGCCACAGACAAACATAAAAGACCACTATCGCTGTTTGATCGTAAGATACCTTTAAACCGACACAGTACAGATGAAACAGAAGCCATCATAAATTATCTACACTACCTGGTCCCTCCATAGATGTATGCAGACGTCCGTAAGACCTGGGCAGAACGTCCCTCCTCTCCCTGGGCGGCCCGGGGGATGGACGACCCCAACTTAAGAGAACCCGGCGAGACCAAAGGACAACGCGGGAAACATCATTGTAGACATTTTAGCTGTATGTATAACCCAATAAAGATTAAAAAAGAATAACAATAAAAATTAAATAAATAAAAAAAGAAGAAAAAAGAAAAAGGAAAAAAAAGATATATTTATAATATGACCATGTAAATAAGAGATATGTTTATAAGTGTAAATAAAGTATATATAATTCCCACATGTACATTCCTCCCCCCTTTCCACTCCTAGTTTAACTGCAGGACCATCGGCAACCTGCCGAAGAGCACACACAGACTCAGCGCCCTCTCCAGCTGAAGCCGCAATTACGGTAAAGTACACCCCTATCTTATTTAGCATGACACCTACACCTAGCTCCTCTGCATGAGCATGAATCACCACCACTAACCATAGGTCCCTGGCCAGGGCTCTCGTCATGGTCAGTACCTAATTTCCCACTCTGTCCGTATGCTCTCTTGTATGCGGGCGTCCATTTAGTAATCACCCACTAACATCCGGGTTGCTTCGGCAGTACCGGATACCAATTACCACTTTTCCTACCCTTCACTTTAGCGTAGCTTAGTGCATGGTAGGGGAGGCGACGTAGATCCCTTTCGGATGATCGCCACCGGGTGTGGCGGAGGCGGGGCCACAAAAAAAAAAAAAAAGGCACGAGTTATTCCAACTCAACCACAGGTCGAAATGGTCAGTACGCTGACGACGTGTTGTTGTTCTGCAAAAACAGAAACATACTCAGAGCCTTCAACCCAATCCAGAGACACCTCCGTCTCACACAAGAGTGGTGCAGGCGTTGGCGGATGTCCGTAAATCCGGACAAAAGCCGCGCCATTCTTCTTACAAAGCGCCACACTCCCGCTGACTGTCCCAACTTCCACTTTACAGGCCGAAGGATAGAGTGGACTAATTCCATCAAGTAGTTGGGCGTTCAACTTGATAGAGGCCTAACTTTCCGCGGAAACATCGGGGAACTATCGGCACGGGTACAGCGGTCTATTGCCTCCTGTATCCAATGCTGGGTTCGGGCTCGATACTAGTCCGCTTAAAGCTACGCCTCTTCGAGCGCTGATAATCCCACTCATGTTGTACGCCTGTGAAATCTGGGGCATGGCTGCAGTTAGCTGGATAGCATACCTTCAGCGTGCATAGAATAGAGGACTCCGATCCATCTATTCTGTGGGTCGTTCTTTCCCCGTGAGGTTGCTTCACGAAGCTTCTCTTCTCCCATACGTGGAGGACGAAATTAGGCGCAGGGCGACAAAATTCTACGCTCAAATTCCAGCTCACAGAAGCGCCCTGGTTCGGTCTCTAGGAGATTATGACGCTACGAGACGCCGCTTCAAGCTTTACCGGGTACCCCGTATGGCATGCGGGCACCCTAGCTAACAAAGGAGTTAATCCAAACAGCAGCATAAGCTGAATTTCAAATATCTCCAAATGAGCTGTTTGGCTACAAAATTTACCCCACTTTTAAATCAAATAAAACAACAGGGTGTAAACAAAAAAGCTGTTTGGCATCCTGTACAAAATAAAGAGCAAAAAGCTACCTCATCAAAATTTCTTCATTAAAATAATCCCACCTCATCCTGTAATCATCAAAATTTTCAACCTGCGGTCAGACCCAAAACCTGGGTGGGTACGCAGCAAAAACCTTCTGGTTGTTAACAGCCTGTCTGTACCCAGTTGGAGTTGGGAGTTGGCACGAGTTAGCTGCTACCCCGTTGTTAAAGAAGTTGTGACGTATGTTCATCTGTGTGGACGTGTGGCAGACGACCTTGAAGGTTGCATTTGTATATATTACGTAATTCTGCTGCTGCAAAGGCCTGTACAAGTGTCTTTCTAGGCAAATAAAGAGCATTTTGAATTTCTGCAAACTAAACTTTTAATTTTACAAACCCAAAAAGTCACAATATGCTTGTAATTTCTCCAGATGTTTAATTTTGCACATTCTAATAATGTCCCTGTCCTGTGCTGTGGCGTAGTGGGTCTTGGGCCATCATGCCTTGGTTCCCTACCACGGAATGCACCCCGGGTTCAATCCCACCCCTGGGGGTGTTGATTTGAAGTCCCAGGTATAGGACCGGTGCCCACTCAGCATTGTGAGGAAATTGAGAAGCTTGCGATACATAAGCAACCCTGGTCATGAAAGCAAACTTTCCGGCTCAGGAGGTCCAGATGCTGGCTGCATCTACTTCCCGTATTGCCTGTATGATCGACCACCTCTTCTTTACGTATGTGGGCAGGTTCAAACCTGGCCTACACTGAAGTTTAGGTGTGCTTAGAATTGACAGAACCATGTTAGTAGGTATACCGGCATGTAAAAGAACAGCTGCAGGATGGCACTGACAGCATTAACAAGCAAAATAGTTCTTTCTAATCAAAAGAGAAACACAGTACTAATGTAATTTACATTACTCATGCCATATAACTGCTTCAAAATAAATAACTGCAGCCTCAAATAAGAAACCTATTCCTTTTAACTCTGCCAGGATACTATGGGTGTTTCTATGTTACAACCAGTTGTAGAGCCAACTGCTATATTAGTGCATTTTGCAGTTCATTAACTATTTATATCAACAAATTAACATCACTTCTAACAAATTAGCTAATGATTAAAGGTTTGTTATTGAATAACTTTATTTCTAGTCTTCCACATCAATTTTTACATTATTCACTACATAATCACATCTTATCTTAAAAGAAGCAACACAGTCTGATTTGGATTCCATGTGTTTTCAACTTAGAGTCACACTGAAGCTGTAAGTGCATGTTTTACTCTCCCCCATTTGTTATAAGTTATTTTAAGCTTGGTCAGCACCAATAATCAAGACTTTCCATCTAACACACATGCTTGGATCAATTTATGTTTACACATTTGCAAGTCTATGGTTAAAAATATCTATAATTCGAGGAGCAAATTGCTACTATAAATGTTAATGAATGACTAAAGCCTGTTACACACTATTCTATTCCATGCTCATCCTCCTTCACCCATTATTGCAAATGCAGCCATCTGATTACCAGTAGTAAGAAAAATATAAATTACAGAGGTTGTATATAATACTACATTGTTAGTTTTGTGTTGATAATATATTGGTTAAGGAAGGACAGATAGATAACTGCATCTGCAATATCTTCCCTGCATGCATTTAACCAGGACCGTAGTGTAGGGGGAACGTGGATGTACGCCATCCCCCCAATATTTTTTGGAGGGGGATGCAGTCCGCTTACTAATATTATTATTTACACTTTTTAAATTCATTACCTTTCTTAATTTAACGTTCAAAATACTGCAAAAATACAAAATATATACATTCAAAATACATTCAAATGTTTATGACCATTAACGGATCTCCAGTACATATGTGGAACCCAGAGGTTTACATAAAAGAAGGGATAAAAATTCGTACACATGCTGAGGACAACCAAAGCAGGAAGGCTAATCTACAAGTGCAGAATTCTGATAGGTTCTCCAGCATCTGGAAAAATTTTTAAGTGTGAATCCCCCCCCCCCACCCACTTTTTTGTTAGGAATACAGCCCTGCATTTAACAGAGCTTTTGTTTGGACCTGTGGCCAGCCTAACAGGAATTCTCTCTGAACCAGGAAGCATGCTGTTTGCCAGAGCAACTGCATATTCATAGTCCCTTAAATCCAAGCACATAGATTTCCCATGCAAGTTTTAACTATAACACATACCTTTGTCATCGAAGATGTTGCAAATGATGTCCCTATTTTGCCACACACTCCTCTTACATCTTTAAGAAAACTTGGTAATAACACTTAAATCTTTACGGCCATGTAATGTTGGCATAATCATTAACATTATCCAAAACACAACTGCACAAATTTCCTCTACTCACATTATCATGTGGTTGCAATTCCTGAACTACAGTTACCTTACAGGGTTTAAATTTTAAAAGTTTAGTGATATTCCAAGTAGAGGTTTGTGAAATTCTTAATTCCTCTGTTGAAGATATCTTGTAGTTTTGTCTGAAAATATTTTAAACTTCCACAGTTATCAAGATTTTCCTCTCTAAGAACAATGTGATTCCCTTTGCTTTCTTATCAAGGTTAGATCCCATTTCCTTAGATATATGCACAAGATTATGAACAATTTTTCCGTGATGTGTATGGACATCAGGGAATCTATGTATATATCCCCATTAAGCTGCTCTATTAAGTATTTGCTGTTACACAGGAGGTATACATGATTCTGTGTGCTGAAGTATACAGACTTTTGACATAACAGCACTAACACACTATAGCACTGAAATACTTTGTCTTATAATATAACAACCTCTGTACTAAGACCTCACACTGATTAACTGGTACATGGAAAGGGAACTGGTTAAAAACAGCATAGTGCCAGGAAGCAATTATACATAACATGGCAAGTCTAAACAAAGGAACTGTGATATTACTCATTTATTTTATGGCAATTAGCTCCATAAAACTATTAGTACCCCACCATGACTGCACTCTGTGCCATTCTTTTTTTATCTAAACTTAGTGTACCTCTGTAATGTTTGTTATTTCATTTTGGAAGTTACCATTAGACCTTGGATTTTAGGTTAAAAGTCTTGTTTTTCCATTCAAAAACCAACTAATACTAGGCTAATTTCTTCACGTTACATACACATATTTGGAAGATATTTTATGCTGCTTAAAAGTCCTATTTTGCTTTTTATGACCAAGTTAAGGTTTTTGAATCTAAAAATGTGTATTTTAATTTTATTGATAACAATTTTTAAGTTTCTTTCGTGCAGCAATGAAAAATACAGTTTTTAATATAATGGAGTGAGTTTGGTTCAAACCTTCTATTAGCTGGGTTCAAGAAAACAAAATTGCTTAAAAAGTGATTGTTTTCTTGAGCAGGTAATCTTATCTGCATTAAGTTCTAGTTGGTTATCAATTTGGCAATGGATACAGCACATTCCAGGATTGACCTATAATTGGAAAAGTATACCATGCGTTTCATTTATAGACAGACAATAGATGACATATGTATAGTTCACTAGTACTAGTATAGTTTAATAAGCAGCCATTAACTGCACATTTATAGCTTTTGTAGTTTGAATACACAGAAAATCAAACTCATAGCGGCATGAAATTATATTTGTAAATGCCTAAATTTTAGTTTTTAAGCACCTAAAAAGTAGAGTATTTTTACCATACAACACACGCATCTCTTTTTTGACAAAAATGATCAATAGAAAATAATGTTGGCTATAGTTGCAATAATAGACTTCCTAGATCTTATATAAGTGCCTTGTTGACTGACTGCCTGCCTTTTGAGGATGTATTTTCCAAGGCTTGCTTCATACAGTTATTGAAGTTGTGCTTTGTTGTTTCCTATGCAAGAGGGTATTGTGGATTTATTACATTGTTTCTTGCTTAAAATAATTTATGCCACAGAAATATAATGGCTTATATTATAAACTTTCTAATGCAGTCTAACTGCACGATACTTCTTACCACATTATCTGTGGTTCTTCCAACTTTGCAAAAATGTTACAATGTTCTTTCACAAAAGATGCGTGTAGGCCGAAACTGAAAAGAAAGACCATAGTTCTGGACATTTCACCTCTAACTTATCTTTCACAACCAAAACATTTGAAGTTTTGAGGGATGTGCACATTTTTAACATCTGGAAGTGTACATTTCTCCTGTCCATCAACAGGTAACCATTATTACCATTATAAACAAGTGCTTGTAAAAGGTGCAAATCCTTTCAAATATCTGTTTAGGATCAGATAGATTTTCTAATTTCTACCACATTCCAGCTGGCCCTGTCATAAGAAGCCAAGAACTTGATCCTGGGATAGGAAGAACTAATTCTTTCTTATTAGGCTTCAACTTCAGGTACTTATCTGTTTACACTTTACAAATTACAGAAAGGAATCAAACATATGTGCTGATCATTTTAATAGTACAGCAAGTAGTAAAAGTAGTAAATTCTGAACTGAAGGAGATCTTACAGTTCTCTAATCCTGCAGTGTTCGACTACTCCTCTATAAACACATTGTTACTGTATCTCAAGACCAAACAATAAAATGAGACTTTATAGAAAGTAAATGAAACATTCCATCAGTACAGAAAATATGTAAAAAACTGAAGATAATAAGTGAAGCAATACACATAGTGCTAAAATATAAAAATTTGTTACAAGCTTCACTTCTTATCTTTTTAATAACATTGTAAATTCTTCACAGATCTCAGGAGATTAGTTTTACAAATATTTATTTGCATTATCAGTATGAAAACTGATAATTTGGATTGATGCAAATAAACATTTGTGAAACTAGTCTCCTGAGATCTGTGAAGAATTTACAATTTTCTTAAAAAGGTAAGTGAAGTTTGTAACAATTGATTATATTTTATTGTATTACAGATTGAGTTTGGAAGCAAGCTAGTTTCAATGATAGAGAAAATGAGTTATATACATAAAAGCAAGCACTTGCTTGCTTCATTAACATTAGGATGTCTGTCAAATAAATAGAAAGCCTACTCTTCACAGCATGTGGCAATTTAAATCTTTGCTGCACCTATTATTTAGCTAGTTATTTTATAAACAATGTGTAACTGATGTTTGATTTGCACTCATAATTATCTTTTGGATCTCCTTAATTTGATACTAGGACAAACTCATGTGACTTCCCAACTGGAATACTGAAGACAGATTTGCTGCCATTTTTGTATATTGTTTATTGATCTCTTCTGCAAATGGGGACCAAAAATCTCCATTTATGAAAAGATTGAAATAAATGACTCCAGGACTATCAGAAATATGAGATATTACAGAATCACTTTATTGAATTTTTGTGGTCAATTTTACAAGAAATGTTTTCACGGCTGTGTTGTACACACACTCTTCTGAATATAAGGTATACATATGTTCCACATTAGTGCTAAGTTAGCAATGAAAGGGAGAGGTCGTGTTAGATGGGGACTCCAGGTTGAGATGCAGGAATGGTCTAAGTAGCAATGGGAACCACAATTGCGATATACAATCAAAAATTGAACTACTCCTTAATAGAAAGGAATATGAAACAAGAAAAACATTCAAATATTCTATAAAGCTGACTGTACTATTCATTATCGTAGGACTGAAGTAATTTCCCAACCTAATGGAGCTGACTGATGTTGGGAGAAATCTGAAAGGTGCAGGGTATGGAAAAAAGATTGGAAAACAAAATAAAAGTGGTAGGGAAGGAAATTAAGAATGAAAAAAGAGTGAAATGCAAGGTGAGAACAGGGAAGTTCAAGGAATTAAAAGAAGTATAGAGAATATGGAAGAGAAATAGCAGAAGTATACAAGGGCTGTAAATAAAGTAGTGCCAACATAGTCCTAACACTCACAGGAAAGCGAGTGACCATCCACCTGGACAGATACGAAGGAGAGACATTTCTGCAGTGTAATGTCGCCATTGATAAGACATGGGTATGAGCCTGTGAGCTTAAATTTAAGTGTCAGTCAAATGAATGGCATCACCCAGGTTCACTATGTCCACAAAAAGTTCAACAGGAACCCTCTCGGGTAGAGCTTATGCTGATTGTGGCATACGACTACGAGGGTGTTATTCTTACGCATGCTGTGCCTGAGGCATAAACTGTCAACAGTGACTACTATTGCCGATTTCTGAAGTGATTATCTGTGTCCGGCTATGTGGAGCAAAAACCCATGTTTATTGCAAGACAATCACTACTGTGTTGCATGACAATGCACGTCATTTAGCAAACGATGTGAAGCTCTTATTCAATGGTGGCATTGGGAGGTCTTGAAATACCCTCTGTACTCAACAAACGTGAGCTCTTGTGACTTCGACCTGTTTCTGAATTTGAAGGAACCACTCCGAAGCCACCAATTTCTGACGTGGCATCTGTCCTCCCTGCAGTAGGGCATTCCATCACTGTCTCAACAGATATCGCCTTGCCAACGGTCTCCAATGGCTTCCCTACATTTGGCAAATGGTCATGCATTCTGCGGGTGACTACACTGAAGGAATATAATGCAATTTTACTTGTCAGTTCATTAAATATTATGTTCTAATCAATGTTGCCACTACTTTATTTACAGCCCTTGTATTTTGGTAACAGCTGGGCTGGAAGAAAGAAGAGGAATGTGGCCAATTCAGGAAGTGACAAGAATTTTGGAGGAGAAAATGGAGATGGTGCTTAATGAATGAGAAACAATTAGACTTGTCATGTGGGCAGAAGAGATGGTAGATGCCTGATTGTGGCAACATTTGTAACAATACAAACTGTACATTATGTTCTAAGCAGGTCTATGGAGTTAAAGGGTAAGAGAAGGTTTGTGAACAATGATCTATCAGTGGTGCAGAGAAAAGCGCATAAAGTAAGAGTAAGATAACTTCAGCTGAATTGCAAACCAGAAAAACAGGAAGTCCATAGGTCGAATTAATGACAGAAAGAAGTGTGAGATGAAGTACCACCTAACATGTGGAGCAAGAGAATAGGGATGAGAAACAAGAACAGGATCAGATGAGAAGAGAAACTTCCCTGAGAAGGCATGTATCACCAAACAAGAAGGAAATGGTGATGCCCACTAAAGAAAGTGGGCTAAGGCTAGACGGATGGCATGGAATATAAATGAATCCAGTATGTCTAGTATTGGAAATTGATTGTTCTTTCACACTGATCGTGTGTAGGCTAAAGCATGGAAAGGTAGAGTTTATTAGGTTGACCTAATAGTGGTTAACTATAAAGCCCAGGCCTTAAAGTACTTAAATGTTGTAAGTCGCCATTAAGTTCGTTGTCTCATATGTTTATGAGAACTCCTAAGTGGTTTACCGGGAAAAATATGAGTGAGTTGGAGAATTCAATGTCATATCGGCACGTTGGCCATAGTAGCTAAAAGGTTAGAGCGGCTGAGTGGAGACCAGAAGATCCGTGGTTCAAATCCCAGCTATAGCATTGAATTTTTCAGTCTGACTCTACCTTTCCATGTCTAGTATTATTTCAACACTTAGAGGAAGTTTCCTACAGTTAAAAGGGGTGGAAGAGGATAATGATTTGAATAAAGATGTATTCTGAGGTAGAAAGGCACATGGAATAGTAACAACTTTGCCTGGTGACAGAGGCAGAAGTGCAAACTGGAAGCTTTCAGATTTTTCTCTGGATTGCAATAGGATGAAAAAAGGGTCAGGCTGAAAATCTTGGGATTTTGCCACTGCATGATGCTAGGGGATTTTAATGCCAGAGTATGAGATTAGAAATTAAAGAATGAAGTGTATTGGGTGAAAAAGTCAGTGATGAAAATAATAAAATATGGCAAAGATGGAGTAAGGACACGAGAGTGAATTTTGTTTTCTAGTATTAATTTTTAGATGAGTCGTATTTATTACACATCTGCTTCACTTTCGTACCTATTTTGAGGACATGTTTCGCAAATCATCGTTTGCATCTACGGCTCTTATGCAACTAGATGCAAACGATGATTTGTGAAACATGTCCTCAAAATAGGTACGAAAGTGAAGCAGATGTGTAATAAATACGACTCATTTAAAAATTAATAATTTTTCGCTTCACTGTGGTGTTCCAATACAGTTAAATCTTGATATATTGTTTTCTAGTGTTTAATGCCTGCTTTTAGTACTTGTGGACCACAGGCAGTGATAGTGATTGCGCATGAAAAATGAAGATAGAGCAACAGTAGAATGAGATGGCAATGGAAACTGTAGCACCTGGAGGAAACCCACTTCTATGCCACTTTGTCCACCACAAATCTCACATGCAGTTGCCTGGGTAGAACCCGGGCTGCTCTGGTGAGAGTTAAGTGGTCTAACCATTCAGCCATGGCATGGCCTATGACAGTGAATGAAGAGGTAACTAAATTAGTGCAGTTTTGTGAGAAAAATGGATTTAATATTGTCGAACAATTTTAAAGGTAAGAGACAGCAGAGAATTTATATTTACAAGTACATGTGGCAGAGTGTAAAATTATCACAGTGCTAATATGAACATTTGTGACTTAAGGTTGCGAAAGATGATCTGATGGGCAGTGTAGAGGGAAGAGGGTAAAGGAATAGTTAAAGGACTAAATAGTAAACATAAGAAATATAGAAAAGTGAGGTAAGAAAAATTAACTAGGTGAAGTGAGCGTACAAAGAAGTTCAAATAACAGGGTAAGACAAAAATTACAAAAAGAGATGTATTGATGCAATATAGACTACTGAAGTAAACAATACAGGGTAGAAAGGAGCACACATAATAAACTTGTAAATGTACTGAGGGTTGCCCTAATAGAAAAGGGACAAGGCTCAGCTCAGGGGTAGCCCAAGATATATTTCTTTAGCACTCGATGTGTCACATCAGATATCCCATACTGTCACTCAATTTGTTTCTTTAATGTCTTCCATAGTGACAGTGAATAAATATGACCTCAATCACACATTCTGATTGGTGGGGCACTATGCAGATACATCACGTTCCTTCATCATCAGAACAGTTACATACATAATAGCTGAGAAGATGAACTCAGACTGAAAAATCAAATTTTAAGGCTTCTTTGTGTTAATATACATCACAGACCATATATTTCTCTTATACTGCTCTTTCTGGCAACACAGAGTTGAAGAAATGAGAACTGTTCAACATTCATAAAGATTAAGTTCAGCTTCCAGGAAAAATGTTAAATTCATTTATTTAAAGGCCATGTATTAATAAAATTGGCAATATCAAAATAAAGTCCAAAGTGATTTACATAGAAATGGCAATACACATGTTTTATAGAAGTAACTGATGCCAAAGGTGTTGCTGATCTACAGGAAGATATCCAAAAAGCATCAGAAAATGCAATCCTGAAGAGGGACAGCAAGAGCAAGAAACTGCATTACACTCTTTTCCTTGATTTCATATTTAATATTGCATTAATTTTAAACTGTAGCCTGAATAACACCAGTATTCTACCAACACTATATTCGAAACCAGAGTTTCCTGCATATCTTATCGTTTTTGGAAGATAGTATTGTCACCCAATTATCGGGAAGCACAACAGACGACAGCTGAGTAAGGGATCGGAGGCCGCGCCACGCCCACCTCATTAGTCTCCATCACTAACTGAGGGGGATGATTAGGGAAATGTCATTTGTCGCTAGCCACCTCTTTTCTCCCTCCCACTGCCATCTGGAACCTTCGCATGGATTCACGGAAACCAGAGACTTCTAGAAGACTGTGATATTCCTATAAAAAGGGCTGCAGTGAGTGAATTGAGTCAGTCAGTCAGTGCTTGACGAGCTAGCGGACGGACAAGAAGACTGCGTGCGTGCAACGGAAGAATTTACGTAATTGTGAGCGTACAGTGGAACTCTAACGGACGAACTGGTGAACTGTAATTGTGTGCACTACGTAATTCTGTGTAATTGGCAAGTGTTAAACTGTAAGTCGGTGGAAATAAAGAACATTGTTGAGTTTGTGTAATTGGACTTTTTATTTCACGAACCCACAAAGTCACAGTATTGTGTGGACAATACCAGTGGACATTTTACTTTTCAAATCTATACAATTATTTATACCAGCTCATCATGAGTCATTACAAATTTTTTAACAAGAAACCACCAACACGAACTCTTGATATTATCTATATCTTCTTTGAGTATAGAATAGATTGATAACAGCTCAGTGACCAAGACCAAGACAATCTAGAGATAAGTTTAAGGAAAACTTTTTAAGGAACATTCAAGCTGTTTTAACATGCTTCACTAATTCTTAACTTAGAAGTATGTTTCACACACACACTTGAAAAGAGAGTTTAGGGTTAGTGAAGCACATAAAGATAAAAAACAACAGCAACTACTACTACTTGGATGTCACTTAAAAGAGTTATCATTCTGGTTCACAGCATGTGAATGAAGGTCTGAATCTGAATAGCTGAACCAGTTTGGATTGTTATATTGTGAAATATGATTTACATTCACACAAAGTCAAGAAATGCTTAAGATTAATACATTTTCAAAAAAATGTACCTGAAAAGGAACTTATATAGTGAAATAAAATTTAAATTAAATTTTCATGAGATAGAAGTCCATTTAATACTCAATAAGTTTCACTCACCAAACATATGCAGAAACATGTTCTCATAGACTCTTGCCTAAATTATCAGACCTTTTGTGGCTAAACAGCCTTCCCATGGTGGCGAGTTATGAATAATATCTGATGTAAATAACTGAAGCTACTGACAGTGAAGCAATCCAAATATTATGAACTACAACGTAACCACTTTACTTATTGGTTAAAATTGATCCTCTGGGACTGGTTTCACAATGTTTCCATCACATCCTCAGCCAGCAGACTAATTAACCTTTTGGTTACTTCCAGAATTTGAGGGATATTCACTTTCATGGTACCATCTACTAGGGCCAAGAACTTCTTGACCAAATCTGTTGGCAATATTTCAAAATTCATCACAGGATTTTTATTTTTCAAAATAAATATTTTCTCCCAAACCATTAAATCTATCAATCCATTCAACTGTTTTAATAATAATTTAGGTTTTGGATTTATTTCATGGTTAAATGACCAAAAATGATCTGCCACTGATGACTTATCAAGTTGTTTATATTTAATATTTCTGAAATGTTCCTTCACTCTAGTTTCTAAATCATGTTTGGTCCTACCAATGTAAACCTGATCACACTCTAAAACAGCTAACTTGATAAATGCCAGAATTTTTTATCCAAGATGTGCTCTTTTTTTAGAAAAATGTAGTAGATTTTTTATCTGTCTGTATTTTGAGGTACCAATATTATACAAACTTCTTTAGAACTTCTTTGAAATTTTTTATCTGCCCAAGGATGTTCAGTAATTCTTTTAACATTATAATCATATTTTACCTTTTATAAGAGTAGAAATATCATTTACATTTTTTTGATATTTGAATTTTTCTATCCTTGTATATAATACTTTTACTAAAACCATTAATTAAAGCAGTGTTAATAATGTGTCTATATCCTGTATTAAATTCCTCCTTATTTTTGGGTATATTTATTAACCTGTAAATCAAACTATTAAAAACAGCAAATTTATGTGGAATAAAGGGCTGAAACTTATTTTTTTACATCATTATCAGTATCAAATTCCAGAAGTAACCAAAAGGTTTATCAGTTTCCTGGCTGAGGATGTAATGGAAACATTGTGAAATGTAATGCGTAGTGTTTAACGCCTGCTTTTACTACATACGGCACCGCAGGCAATGACACTGGTGATACATGAGATGAAGATGGAGCACCGGTGGAATGAGATGGCGGGGGAAACCGGAGATCCCGGAGAAAACCTGCCCCAGCGCCGTGTTGTACACCACAAATCTCACTTTGTGGTCGCCTGGGATCGAACCCGGGCCACCTTGGTGAGAGCCAAGCGGTCTAACCACTGAGCCACGGCGCTGCCGAAACATTGTGAAACCAGTCCCAGAGGATTTAGACAATTTTAACCAGATTGTGTTAGCAAGTGTTGTAGTTTATTTATAATGCATACTGACATAAGGAGTTTCAAATTCCTATATGTATGCATGTCACTAATACTTTGTAGTCAACAATGAAGTCATTCTTCTTCTGGCTTCCCAGAACTTCTTGATAATTTTGTAAAGGTGCACAGTTTTGTAAATATTCTCTATCCATTGCTATATCTTGAGAGCACAATACACAATTTGGAGAAGTTAGTATGCCAATTCTATGGAGATGTTTTCCTAGGCAATCATGTCCTGTAGTAAACCTCATCATGGCAACAGGAGAATAAAATGACAATTCTGGAATTACAGGGGAATTTTCCAGAAGTATTTTCATATATCGATTACCAATTTTTTCAGTTAGTCCAGATTTGTAATTATCATTAATTTTTTTCTTTATAACCCTTTTAATTGATTTATAAGAAAAGGATTTTGTTTCTTTCTGTTTAATTTTACATGCTTTTTTTGGTTACTATATCAGCCCTTTCATCCCCCAGAATTCCACAATGGGCCGGAATCCATTGCAACACTATATGTTTTCCAAGTTTTTTAATGGTCTGGATTATATTTTGTATTTCTAGAATTTATTCCATCTTTCAATAGGACATGGATGACACAGCCTGAACTGCAACATTAGAATCTGAAAAAATAACAATATTCTTGCGGCGCTGCAGCCAAACAATGTTTTGGAGTGAAAGATAAATAGCTAGGACTCCACTATCAAAATTTGTAGTATTTCTTCCAGGATATTTGTAGAAAGAGCAGAATTTGCATGTTCCACCAGCCCCAGCTCCATGTTCATCCAAGAGACAGCCATCCGCATAAATGTCCAGTTTACAGAAGGGTAATTTGTGTGCATAGTTTCTAAAGCTAAATCTATAGCCAAGTCTGGAGAAGTTTCTCTTTTATTCATGAAATTATTTAAATTTAGGTTATAATCAATGCTGAAATTATTAACTGGGTTGATACCATATATATTATGTTCTCCTTGTTTTTTCATATTTCTAATTTTTTATTAATTTTGTCACTTCTTGTATAAATGTAACTTGAGTTTTCATAGTTGGGTTAAATATTTGATATTTTGCCCATTTATCTAAATCTGGGAGCCTTTTCAGTTTCTCCCCCCAGGGGCCTACTTCGGTAGGTATGGGTTTGGCGCACCCGGGGTCCCGAGCCAACAGTCTCCCTCATGTGGGCTCCTCTTCGTGGTTGAGGGAGATGGTCAACAGGCCCACCCACATGTAGGCCGTGCGTGGAGACCTGTGGAGAACGATTTTAGATTCTTTTCTGGTTTGGGGTTTGGGATTTGGTGAACGAGGTTTTTGGTAGGCTTTGATTGATGTTTTTTATGTACGTGTATTTTTAATAGGTTTTGTTACACTTGTATAGTTTATGGAAAGTTTTATATCTGGCTTTTGCCATAAGTTTTTTTAAAGGGCGCTGATGACCGCCGTAGTTGAGCGCCCTTATATATATATATATATATCATCTTTTCAGTTTCTCATAAGCAATGCTTGTTGTTTTCAAATTCATCATTCCTTTTCCATGCTTCTTAATACAGATTTTCTCCCATACTTCTAATTCTTTTACATTCCTCATAGTTTCTAATGGTTTGATTTTGTTTATGCTGTGGCTTGTTTTACAGAAATGATTGGGTAACATGAGTTGTTTGTTTATATCTAATTTTTCTTAAATGATCTGTCTAGTTTAAACTTCTCTTTGGTTTTCGTTGTATAAGGTATACACTGGAAAAACCAAGAGATAAGGTGGAAGGGATATGTGTGCATGTGTAATTTTCTGCAAAATAAAGTACCTGGAAAGAAGCAGCCTGTATTGTATAAAAGTGGAGAATATGAACATAAGCACTGTGTATGTTCATGCAACCAATGTACTGGGTATTTTACTAGCAACCAGAACCTGCTTCTGTGGTGCGAGGGTAGCATATCTGCTTCAAATTCAAGAGATCCCAAAGTGATCCCAAAGATAGTGTTTATCAATGAATACAATACAATTACAGTAACTGTTATTAATGTGGCCTCACTCTAATGCTCATATCTATTGTATCATTTACCTGCTAACAACAATGACAGGTCTAAATGTAACTGACACTCTTTGGCCATCTTTGACATAGTATAGCTTATTGTATCATATGTGACAGTAGATGTAATAAATTAACATTAAAGCTTATTATACAATTTTAAATCTAAATAAAATTAAATAAATACTCTTAGACAATGTTGTACATAAAATATTACATAGTTTCTTAATTCAGAACACCTATGACACAAACGTGTCTGTGTACTTCCATTGTTTACTACAGCAGCAACAATATAACAAATTACAATAAAATTGAATTGACATAACGCAGTGCCTAAGAATAAATTCTCAGAAGTTGAATTACAGCTTTTGTTTTATGGGAAATAAATCATAGAATCTCAATGACTTGCGCCTCTTTTTGTTGTTGCATATACTGCTAATTTACATGAAAACTGCAAAAAATAGTTTGTGGCATGCAAATAAATACTCACGCACACTTATAACCAGTACTGAGGCTAATGCAGTCAAAATTGAAGTAGGTATTCAATTAAATTATGAATATCTAATGCTGCTAGTTAATATTTAGCTTAAAAACTAATGGCTTATTTAGGCTTAGATTCTGAACATTACTCATAACACCTTTGAGAACAGTTTACCGTCCATTAAGTACCAAATTGAAGTTGAGGAAAATTGTATGTATAACATATATATAATGTTCATGAATATAAATAACAAGAGCAATAACGGGGCAGAAATGATAAACAAGAAATAAAAATAACCTGAACTACTGAGTCCCTGGAACTATCACAAACAACATTAATTTAATGGTTCACATTCACTCAGCTGCTCTATCATTTACACCATCATGAACGTGGACGGGTGGCAGGGAGCAAAGTGGCACGCACCTTTCCTCAGCATAGAACTGCTTTAGCTTCCCTTTTGCTCATCCCAGAAAAATACCAGACTCAATCTACTTTAATAATACACTTCAGCACACGACTCTTTGTTTCCATACATACATACGTTTATTACATACATACATAAAGCAACATTTAAACAGCCCTTCTTTACAGCTTTTTCAGGAAACTGAAATGTAATTTGCTCTTCGTGTTTTAAAACTATGCAACATACAGCTCCCACGTTAACACAAAATTATAACCACATTATTTAAGCATCCTCTTTATGAGCTTGTTTTATACATATATCAAAGAGAAACCTTTATGCTTTTATTTCATCCCCCCACCCCACCCTTTTTTGAGACTTAAAGTTTCCCCAGCTTAAATGGATCTTTCATCAAACACGCGAGTACAACAAGCACTTCACTGAGAATATCCACCACCATATTTAATTTATCACAGCACATCTAATTTTGGTTCTGATGCAAAAGATGTAGTTTGGCAAATGAACCAGCTTCACTGAGAGGCACAATGCGGCGGTGATGTTTTTCTCATGCATTCAGTGATCTCTCGTTGCAGTGTTCACTAATTGAGCTCCATATTTTCTTCCTCATGGTTGCGCTTCATATAGAACAGCACATACGCAGCATTTGACTGAGAAAAAGAAAGAAATAACAGCTGTATAAGTAAGTAGACTTTTAAGACCATAGTTCCCTTAAAATACTGCTGCTCATGAGACCCTATGTACTACTGTTTAGCCTGACATTTTGGAAACGGTTCATAAAAGAAATCACAGTTTGGACAACCCATAAGAGAGACAGAAGTTTCATTTTTAAAAAAATGCAGGGGGTGGAGGTATGATCACTTACTTCAAATTTAAAAGGAACATATTTCAAAAGCAATTCTTGTAAATTCTGCCTGATGAGAAGTCCAAGTCTATCGTTGCATTGGGCATGGAAATGGGTTCCTATAGTTTATGATCAAACTACTTAGGATGTTTACAGGAGGATTTCAAAATTCATTAAGAACAAAATCAAATACTGAAACTACAAAATAACATTTCGCAAAATATTAACAAAAGATAAATTCACTACAGCAAACCAATTCCGCACCTCAAACCATGGTATTAAATCATAAGTCACATAAGTGAAAAACACTGGCACATCTCTCAAAATAAATGTTTGGGAAAATATCCACACTGACAAATGCAGGGTATAATTAATGAATCTTGAAATCCTAATTAAGTATCCCAGCGGTTTTATCAGAAAGAAACCAGAGGATATGACTTCTGCAACCAATACAACCAAATACCTTGATTCCAGTGCCTTCAAAGAGCCTAAGTTGAATATGGAAGGAAATTCACTTGAAATGGATGCTACTATATTTTAAGTGAAGTAGTATCTCAACTGACTCAAATTCAAATAACTTAATATAGTTACTAAAATTAGGCAAGTGAGTCAACCTTGTATATACTTTTCTCAACTTACAAGTTTTTTTGATGAGGACTAGTTTCTGGGAACCTCTTCCCTATCGTCAGTTCTGTGGTTGACTGATGATGCATCTGGTGTCTGCATCTGACTTGGTGTCGTGCTGCCATCTAATGTCCTGGTAAGTTTGATGAATCATCTACTGCAGGAATTTCAAAATTCATCAATTCCCGCAGATGACGTCATCAAACTTACCAGGACATTAGATGGCAGCACGACACCAAGCCAGATGCAGACACCGGATGCATCATCAGTCAACCACAGAACTGACAATAGGGAAGAGGTTCCCAGAAACTAGTCTTCATCAAAAAACTTGTAAGTGGAGAAAAGTACATACAAGGTTGACTAACTTGCCTAATTTTAGTAACAATGGCACTCCACTTTCAAAAATACTTCTTTTTATTCAATATAACTTAATATAGGTTTCTTTATATATTCAGCACTAAAATAAATGGGTAAATATAGTTTTTGTCATTTTTCATTTTGTCACCTTAAATATCTGTATCTAAATACACAAATCATGGTATGGTGACAATTGCTAGAGTGGAAAAGGGTATAAGAAAGTACTTCCTTCAAACTTGACTGAAGTTGATAGATTTATTTCTTTATAATATTCATTAACCATGGACCTATGTTGCGAGCTCTATCCAGCAGGATTTATAATCCGAAGTGCAACATTTCCTATTCTTGAAGTTATTACAGTGATCATTTTAATATTATATGAAGGAAAAACACACATTACAATGCAAAATATCTTATACTAACACAACCAACAACACATATGTCAGAGAGCTAACATAATCCAAAATGAAATTACAGGGCTATCAAACCAACACACCATTGCCATTCGCATCGTATTTAAATACCCTCCTAGTTGTCGAGAAACTGGATTTAAATACCCTGCCAGTGGTGTTGCAAGCATCATAATTTTAAAATAAGCATATAAACTCAACCTGTAAAGATATATGTATGCAATTTGTCATACATATTGCTAAAAACAGAACTCACCATGGGTTAAATACGTTTTTAGACCCACAAGCACGTTGCCTGGCCATATATCGAGTAAAATTCGAATTTGCAGGAAAATCTTTCATTTCGTAATCACTGCCTTCATCACTCATTTCACTATGACGTACTGTTTGTGGTTCTTCAGAACCTGATATCACTTAGTTCATTATCACTGTAGAAAATACTATCAAAAAGCTTTTGTAAACCCTCCTCATCATTGCCATGCATGCCATGTTGCTTACTGAAATATTCAACACATGCAAAACGAACATTTTTGGCAGGAAAATACCATGTGAATATATCAAGCATTTTGGTATGTTGTTTTCAAATGCTAGGCTTTGGCAATGAAGTCATTAGCTCTCTTGCTCTTCAATATTTCTGTGTAGTGGGTCCGACAGATAGGGCTTCACAGGTTAGAAGATGTTCTTCAGTCATTTCCTCTTTGTTGCACAGAGGACAATTTGGACTTGTATAAATTCCTATTGTGTGTAAGTGTTTGGCCAAATAATCATTTTCCATACGTAATCTAAAATTTGCTACTGCAGCTTTATGTGGGATTTCTGGAATAATTTCTGGATTTCTAATTAAAATGTTCCATTTTTTTTTATCTTTGGCTTTGTTAGATATTGATTGGTTTTGTTTGTTTTTATATTTGTTTTTAATTAATCTTTTTATGGATGTAAAGGGTAAGTTTTTACTTTTGTTCTGAATTAAATTTGCACCTTTTTTGGCAAGAAAATCAGCTGATTCATTTCCAGCAATTCCACAATGTGCAGGTATCCACTGTAATATAATTGTTTTCTGTAGTTTTTGAAGTTGTTGGATCATTTTGTGACATTCTTTAATTTGGATTGACCTCATTTTATATGAACTTATTGCATATAATTCTGCTTTAGAATCAGAAAGTATGACAGCATTTTTGAATTTCTCTATTCTGTATAGAAGGTGTTGGAGTGAAATATGAATAGCCGTTACTTCTGCATCAAAATTTGTTGTGTGGTATCCTGCTGGTTGATAGAATGAGAACAGTGCACATTTAATTCCTGCTCCTGAGTTGTTGTCCAAGTTAGATCCATCTGTGTAGATATGTAACCATTCTTCAGGTGGGTATCTATTGTTCATAGTTTCTAATGCTAGTGCTTTTAGTACAGATTTGGAAGTTTCAGATTTTATAACTATTTGTTCTAAATCTAATTGAATATTATTGGTTCAAAAGTCAGTGGGTTTTCTTTGATTAAAATGTTTTCTTTAGAATTAGGAAGATTCAGATCTATTTTTAATTCCGTAACTTTGGGTAGGAAACTTGTGTTTTCATCTTGATTGGTTGTAGTAATCTTTTCTCCCATTTTGTTGTTTTTAACTGCAACATTTTTTCATGTTGTATTAGTGCTTGCTCCTCTAAAGTTAGATGTATTGGATAGTTCCAAGTTAAGGCTTGTATTGCCATGATTGGAGTTGATTTTGCTGCACCACTTATTAGTTGCAGGGCCTGATTTTGGCACACTTCTAGGTGATTTATGTTAGAACTGTTTTTATGTAATTATTACCTCTGCATTATAAAGAAGTATTGGCTTGATGAATGTTTTGTATCTGGTGTTCAGTGTCTCCCGATTACTGCCCCACTTGACTCCAACTAATCTTTTCACAATTGAAATTTTGTTTGTTGATTTGTTTACTACTGCTTCAATATGAGGTCTCCAAGATAATTTTGAATCAAAAATTGTTCCTAAATATTTTGTTTCATATGTCTGTTTCAGGTCTGTTTTCTTGAACTGCAGATTTAGTTTAGGCATTTTCTTTTTTAAGCTAAATATTTGGAATGTTGTTTTATCAGTATTTATTTTCATCAAATTGTTTGTCAGTCCACTCTTCCAATAGTATCAGAGCCTTTTCCATTGAAGTTTTGGATTTCTCTATTTGTGGGGAAGATATCCACATGATCATGTCATGTGTAAAAAGAGCTGTCTTTATTTCTGTGTTTGATACAGCCGAGGGAAGATCATTGATGTAGATGTTGAACAAGGTTGTACTCAGTACTGCCCTTTTCGTCTTGGTATGTATATTCCTTTAGAATACACTTTAGAGCCATCTACTGCCTACAATTTGAACTCTGTGCATTTATGGGCAACAGTGCACTTGTGTGATCTGAGCTAGTCATAGGATTTAATTGCCACAAAGCATCATGCATGTGCACCTCGTCATACGATACGAATGGGTTAATACAATGTTAGTTATCTGATGTGTTCCAACAGGTTGAATTTTTTAATTAAGAGGAAATGCAACCAAATGGATTTTTAAGACTTGCGGCTTAATGGGGAATCTGAACCACAGTTATGCCTCACATAACTTATACAAAACAAAATTGTGGAAAACAAAATTGAAAATGACTATTTATGGATGCTCTTTAACTGCTGTGGTTCTCAGCGTACCACTCTATATTGGGCAGAGACCTCTTTACCAGGCTTGAGTTCTTTTACTGACATAAATCTGTAACATGGGACCACCAGCTTTACTTCCCTCATACTACAGCTTTTTATTCCCGAAAGAATCAATTGGCCTCCACCAGGTGTGAGCCAAGGTCTTCGGAACCAGAGTCTGGCATGTTACCTCACACCATGGAAGAGCACCCAGAGGTAGAGAGTCACTCATCCAAGTATAGACTGAACTCAAAGCTGCTTAACTGAAGATTGATAGGCAAGGACATAGCAACTCGGCTAACTTTACCCATTTTAATACATTTTTTTGCATGCAACGAGTTTTGCAATACACATTTTATGCATAAATGCATACATGCATTTTAATACATAGGTTTTCATGCACTTTTAAACACTAAATAAGCTAGTTTTTTAAAGTTTATTCTACTTTCTATTCTGATTTAATGTATTATTTCAAATCCATTTACTTTTGACACAGGCATTTTCAAGTAATTAAGCAATACATCACACTGAACACAAAACTACAAATATAAGATATTCAAGTAACTTCGTCTTTTTAAAGACTTCACCACAAACAAGTCTAACTGTAAGAAAATATATATCAGAACATTATATCATCTCTATGTATAAAATAATACTTACCACAACAGTGTCCTCTGTAACTTCTGACACACTATTATCGTCAAACAAGTACCATTTATGGTCATTCTGATTCTGACAATAGGCGGTGTCTGCAAATATTAAACATATTAGGAATAATCTCACAATACTGTGGGTCCTACAGACATAACCCCAATTGAGGAATGTTCCTTAAATTACATAAAAGAAATTATTATCCATCTTTACTTTCATGGTAGTAACTCTCTCTTAAAGATACTACTTCTACACAAATATAATTATTTGTAACAGAAACTTCACTTAACTTTAGAGAAAATGATGTGTCATTCTTGTGTTAACAACAGCTCATGATGTTAGGAAGGTCCTAACAAAATGCGTTCTAGGTAAATACTAGCAATAAATGGAGCACTGAGTACTAGTTTGACTCAAAATTATATTAATTCATTCGCATCTTCAGAAACTGGTCTCTTGAGTTCTGTGAACAATTTACAAATTTCTTAAAAAGATAAGTGAAGCCTGTAACAAATTATTATATTTTATTGTAATATTTGTATCGGTTCAATGCTATTAGCTTCAGATTTTTTTATATATTATGCACTAGATTAGTTGTTACCTGCCTGTCAGCGACTCTTGGCTGCTGCTGTTTAAGCTATTTGTAGTGATAATGGCTTGAATGCTTAACTTAAAGCCAGATGCTTAAGAACTCCTTTGCATGGTTTAAACACTTTGTGTAAGTACAATTGCATTTGGTGCCTGAACATCAAGGACAATCAAAGGCAGATGCACCATTCAAAGGCTGACTTGCTTCTTACTGCCTGACAACTAATGGGGCCGCATCAAAGCTGATGTATATGATGTACTAAATCTTTTATCCATGTAAAAACAGCACCAAAGAAAAGATTTACACAGCCATAGATTAGGGAAAATTCCTAACTGAGAGCCATAATTGGACAACAGAATGTGTTAACCTTAAAGAATTTTGTCTCCAAATTACTTAGCAGCATTTTTGAAAGTATCATTGTTGTAGATTTTGGTAGAAACATAAAGATTTCCCTCAGCACATTTATGAAATATTGCTGCTATACATGCAGAATAATGTGTTACAAAGACATTGTTATGAATATAGGAAAATAGGTGCTGACTAGAAATCACTACTTTCTGAGAAGATACCTTTGCAATGCATCACACTATGATGCAGAACACTATGTTATCAAGTGTAATGTGTTCACAATATCAGCATTAGGAAAAGTAATATAGCTTTATGTATTACTTCATTTTCTGTCAGAATTTTGTTCTATAGCAAGTACTTTGCATGCTTGTAAATCTACTGACAAGAAACTATCAAGTATGGTTATGCATCATCCTGGACTAGAAGCAAACCTACATCCCTGGTCATAGAAATATTGTAGCAGTGGTGTAGTTCTGCAGTGTTGCATCAGGGGAAACAAACTCAATAGATTCTTAATAAACAAAGTGTTGAAAGATACTCTGTGATGGATCACAAAGGTGGACCTACATGCAATAGTGAAAATGCGAGTATAATGCCATTATAAGAGTTCTATCTTCACTCACACGTGGGCATGCATGCACAAAACACCACAGTAAGGGCATATTTTTCAGCCATCTTAAAGGTAACATTTTTAAATGTACTGTATTGTCGCGCTAAAGGGCATAAAGGTTTCGGCACAAATAGATAACAGATAACAGGCGGATAGTATTTCATGGTAATAAAGGGCTTGCATAAGCAGTTAACGATAGCACGGCTAGTGCTCACAAAGAGATGGCAAATGAAGATAGCCGAGATAAAAGACTTAGCGAAACAAACTGAGATAAATGGAAATTTCTGGTGAAATCTGGATTATTTCGGGTTCTTTATTGTTCTGGAAATCTCTCGAATTATGAATGAGGTATTTAAGGAAGTGACAAGTTGAAACAGAGTAGTTGTGTAACAAGTGTGTTGTTGTAAAACGAGAGTCAGTTGTGAAGTGTTGGATTTTTAATTCTATGAACCCACAAAGTCACAGTATGAAAAAGCTAAAGTTATTTTATCTAAAATATGAAATAAATGTATAAAGACCTGTAAATGAAATTTTGCCAGAAAACTGAAATGATATTCATAGTTATGTTTGCAAACTGGAAAAAAGGTGTTAAAAACTGAAAATATATGAAGTCAGCCTGCCACAGGGAAGTAAAAGCTAAATTTAGTGTTTTACAACAAAATATAAATGTTAATTGAGCGAGAAATTCAAGCAAATTAAAGAAAATGGGGCTTGCCTGAAAATGTTGATTTCTACATTATGTAGAAATAATGAAATTTCAATTCATGGCCCTGCTGAGGATAAAAGCAGCTTTAGAAGCTTGCTAGAACTTAGGTGCGAGGATCGTTATGAACTCGAAAAATGCATGTAACACGATTCCTCTAAGTGGATTTCTCATTACATACAAATATATTGCTATCCATTTGCATCAGAACTTACTTCAAAAATTAAACACAGGCATTAAAATTGCAAAATATTTTTATATAAGAGGGGATAAAATTACAAGAACAAATCATTATTCTTTAAGATTTGTCCTGGAGTGTTTAGAAATAAATGAATACTTTGGAAAGATAGACTCAAACTAAAAACCTCAATGCCATGGCCGGGATTTGAACCACGGATCTCCTGGTTTCTGTCCAGTTGCTCTTAACTGTGGTTCAAATCCTGGCCATGGCATTGAGCTTTTCAGATTGACTATCTATCCAAAATCTTAGCCTAAACACAGCCAGTGTGAAGAAATGATTCATTTAAATCAATTAACTTAAATGAATACTTCTTGGGAATTTACTCCAACAGAAAACACTTCAGCTCCAATTATCATTATTGATATTGTGACTTTGTGGGTTAGTAGAATTAAAAGTCCAATTTGCTGAAATTCTGAATGTTCTTTATTTCCATAGGAATACACTGTTCAATTCTCACGTAACAACATTACATCACATATACAACACAATCTACCAAGGTCGATGACAATAACAAACAGCGTTCAGTTTACAACATCAGCTCTAGTTACAACAATCTCAGCTGTTCTCTGCTTACCTCTCGCAGCTCATTCTTGTTTTACAACTCATGACTGGCGTGTCACAATCTCTTATATATCTCATTCATAAATTCGAGAGGTTTCTCGTACAAATCAGAAACAACTTTTTCTCTGTCAATCAAGATATCACTAGAACCTTCCAAACGTGAAATCCTATCTGTGCCGGCAAGTCCTTTATCTTAGCTATCTTCATTTGTCGGCTCTTTGTGAACACTAGCCACGCTATCGTTAACTGCTTATGCAAGCTCTTTATTACCCTGAAATACTATCCGCCTTCTGTTATCTATTTGCAGCGAAACTTTAATGCCCGTTGCCGCGACATTGCTCCCTCCTCAAGGCTGGTCGTCCCGAACAGCACCCACGTAGTGGGCCAGATGATCCAGGTGTACCACCATCTTCCCTCTGGGCACCTTCTGGATGCAGTAGACTACATCGTTAATCTTCTTTACCATCCGGAACGGTCCTTGCCATGGTTGCTGGAGCTTCAGGCATCGTCCCTTGGTCCGCGTAGGGCAGTACAACCAGACCAGGTCACCTTGCTGGAACCCTTGGCTGTTGGCTTTCCTGTCGTATTGGGTCTTCATGCGGTCGCTCGCCTTCTGGATGTTCTGATGAGCCATCACATGCATGTCGTGGAGAGGTTCCACCAGGTTCTCTGCATACTCGGTTGCTGGCTGTTTTGCATCCAGGGGGCTTCCAAAAGCTAGATCACAGGGGAGGCGTAACTCTTGGTCGAACATTAAGCTGGCTGGTGTCATCCCAGTGGTGTTGTGTGTTGACAAGCGGTAGGCCAGCAAGAACAGTGGCACCTTGACGTCCCAGTCTCACTGATGTCTGGCCACGACCTTCCTCAGGTGCTCTTCTAAGGTCTTGATGTATCTCTCCACCATGCCGTTCGACTGTGGATGTAGGAGTGTGGTGCGGGTCTTGTTCACCCCAAGTCTTTCTAGTGCCTCCTTCATCAAGTTGGATTCAAAATTGGTGCCCTGGTCACTGTGGAGCTCTAACGGCACCCCAAAACGGCAGAACACTTGCTCCACAAGGCAGTCCTTGATTGTCTTCACCTCCTGGTTCGGAATGGCATACACTTCCAGCCACTTGAAGTAGTCCACAACTACCATCAGTTACTTGTTGCCTTGGTCGGTCCAGCTATGTCGACGGCGATCCGTTCGAATGAAGCTCCGACGTTGTACTGACGCATGCGACCCCGGCTCCTAGTCTCGGGGCCGCGACTCGCCGCGCACACATGACATTGACGGCATCATCTCTCAGCGTCTGCTAGGAGCCTCAGCCAGTAGTAGCGCTGTCAGAGTTGTCGATCGTTCGGTTTTCTCCCAGGTGTCCTCCTGAAGTACCGGCGTGCACTTTCTCCAAGACTTTTCGGGACCTTGCTTCGGGGAAGTACCAAATGTTCTCTCTGCATCTTCCCATAAGGCAATTCCCATACACTGAACAGCACCCCCTCTCTTGTCTTCAGTGAGTACCATTGGACTTAGTACGACTTGTATGTGGCTCTCCAGGTTGGTCTTGTCCCTGCCTCCACTTCTCTCAAGAGTGGCCCCAAGTCTGCATCCGCCAGCTGCTCCCTCAGGCCTGCCCTATCTCAGCCTTCTGCAGACATGGCCGTAACCCCTCTGACAGCTGCGGCACGCTCCTTCTCTTCCACTCTTGTGAACTGGCCGCACTCTTCTGGACAGGGTCTTTGGGACATAACGTCTGCGTTGCCTTGGCTCTTCCCTCTACGAAGTTCAGAGGTGAAGTCGTACTCCTGCAGCCTCTGGACCCAACGTGCTGTCTGGCCTTCCAGGTTTCTAAAGCTTAGTAGCCAGGTTAGGGCAGAGTGGTCAGTCCTGTGGTGGAATGGCTGACCATACAAGTACTTGTGGAAGTGCTCCAATGTCTTTACTACAGCCAGTAACTCTCGCCGGGTGATGCAGTAGTTCTTCTCTGCCTTGGATAGTGTCTTGCTGTAGTAGGCTATCACCCACTCATGGCCGTTCTGGATTTGCGATACGACACCTCCAATGCAATGGGCGCTGGCGTCTTGTGTTCACAATGAAGTTGCCGCCTGGTTGTGAAAATCCCAAAATTGGAGCACTGCACAAGGTCTTCTTCAGGTGCTGGAAAGCGCCTTCGGTGTCATCCATCCACACATAGGGTCGGTGTTCCTCTGTCAGGCGGGTAAGGGGTTTGGCGATGTTGGAGAACCCCTTTATGAAGCGGCGGTAATTACTGCACAGCCCCAGGAAACTGCACAACTCTCACTTATCCTTTGGGCGAGGCCAATCCCTCACAGCCTGGGTCTTCTCTGGATCTGTGGCCACTCCGGTTGGTGAGACTATGTGGCCCAAGTAGTTAACTTCCTTGCGGAAGAGCTGGCGCTTCTTCGCGTTCAGCTTCAGGTTGGTCGCTTGCAGTCTCTTTAGTACCTTGCTCAGGGTTTCCAGATGGTCTTCGAAGGTCTTACCGACGATGATGTCGTGCAGGTATAGCAGGCAGGCGTCATAAGTCAACCCTCTCATTACTGACTCCATTAAAGTTGGAACGTAGCTGGTACACTGCAGCGGCCAAAGGGCATAACTATGAACTGCCAAAGCCCTTGACCTGTCGAGAATGCAGTCTGCTCCTTGTCTCTCGGGTCTAGAGCCACCTGCTAGTACACCGACTGCAGGTCCAGGGTTGAGAACCACTGCGAAAGAGCAAGCGCGTCCAGAGTGTCGTCAATCTGGGGTAGGGGGAAGCAATCCTTTCGGATGACAGCGTACAACTTCCTGTAGTCCACGCAGAAGCGTAGCTCGCCGTTCTTTTTCGTCACCAGGACTACGGGGAAACATCAAGGGCTGTCAGACTCTTCAATCACTCTCCTGGATTTCATGTGATCTACCATATCCCGTACCGCTGCTTGTTTTGCCAGCAAAACGCGCCTAGGTTTTTTTTTTTTTTTTTTTTTTGGTAATTTATGGCCTCCAACGTAAAGTCATATCAGACGATGAATGGAATGGGTGAAATTATGCTCAAATGAGCCCATGGTCCATAGTGCTTAGAGCTACCTGACATTCGCCTTTCAGGATAAGGGAAAACCCCGGAAAAACCTTATCCAGGTAACTCAGCCTGACCGAGATTCGAACTCGGGACCTCTTGAACGTGAGGCACACACGTTACCACCACGCTACCAAGGCGGGCATCCAGGTGGTTGCCGAATAGGCCGGGCATCTCCGGTGTCGACGCGGTGGAGCACGCGGTCCGTGTGGCCGTAGTCGCTGTCGCCTTGGCTGAAGACGCGCTGGTATCGTCTCATTGTCGAACTCTCTCCAGCTGTTCTGCGGTCAGGTGGTCCGCCACCCTCTCCAGTAAGCCTTCCAGCCGGGGTCTCAGGTGTTGCGTCGGCACCGGCTCCTGTGTCTTGTCGACTGCGGTTATGCTGACCAGGGTCTCGCACGTCCCCAGCTCCGTTCCGGCCTGGACGTCGTGATTGGTGTCCGCCAGGTTGAGCAGCCTCACTGGCACCTCTCGGCACGGCAATAATGTCCTGGCTACATAGAGTCCGTGCACAGGCGTCATCTGGCCCGGCATCATCGCCATCTGGCCCGTCACCACCACCTTGCTTATCGCGGGGACCACCACGTCTTCCTTCAAGATGACCCTGCAGATTCCAAGGAGCTTGTCAGGTTGCCGGAGTATCACCTCTTCTCCATTGAGCCGCAGGACCTACCTGCCGACGTTGACCGTCGCCTCGTGGCTCCTGAGGGCATCCAATCCTAGTATTACCTCCTCAGCCACCTTCGCGACGAACACCCACAGACGTACGGCACTCCTTCCCAAGGTCAACTTGAGCAGGGCCTCCTCCACAGGCAAGGTGTCACCCGATGCCGTCACAAGCTGGTATGGTCGGCTCGGCTTCTTCGTCGGCAAACACTTGGCCACGTCATGTCTGATGATGGTCACGGCTGCCCCGGTGTCTACGAGCACGCCGCACGACTTCCCTCTCACCCAAACGTCCGTGATGAGGCGGTCATCCATTAGCCGGCTGACGGCGCGCAGTGTCACTCGAGGGGAAGGATGGTGATTGGGCCGACGTGCCCCTCTACACGACGGCCCTTACTCGTTTTCCGGCTGCTCTTCCTGGTGTGGGCAGTCTCTCTACAGGTGTCCCGGCTGTCCAAATCCCCAACACAGGCCACTAGGTCTTCGCCGGCATCCCTCGACTGGTCTTCGGTCCTCATTATAGCGGATACTCTTTATTCTGGGAGTCGGGGTAGCTGTCACCATGGCCGCCTCCATCCTCAATGCTGCCGTTAGCGCCTCATGGATGGTTTTGTAGTCGCCGAGCATTAGGCGCTGACGAATCTCCGTGTCTCGTACCCCGTCAACGAATGTGTAGGCGGCTTACTGGGATACGAACTCTGGTAGGAGGTCGACTAAGGCTTTGCTGGCCAGCTGCTTAATTGTCAGGGCGAAATCCTGTAGCGTCTCCCTTAGCTGCAGTGACAGTGACTTCGGCTGGCTGCGGTACGCTGCGGCTAAGCGGTGATTTCCAAAGCGATTCTCCAGGGCCTCCCAGATGTTCTTGGGCAGCGCCGCCGCTGTCTGGACAGCGTTCAGAACTTCCGCGGCCCATCCCTGGAGGCTGGCTATTAACAGTGTGGCCTCTTCCTCTGGTGACCATTTGTTGTGCTTGGGCACTGCGTCGAACTGGCGGCAGAAGACTTCGAAAGTTGTCGCGCCGTCGTATTTAGGGGGTTTGATGCACGCCAATGTTTCATGTTCCGGCGCTTCGGCCTTGAAGTCCTTCAACCTCCTGCCGACGATGTCCTCTACCATGGCGTTCAGGGACTTTGTGTTGCTGTCGGCCTTTCCCTTCAGGCTGTTGACGTGGTTCGTCAGGTCTTCGACGCGCTCGTCCACTTGGCCAATCCACTTTCCCAGCTCCGTCACACCATACCTCATGCCGGCCAACTGTTCCTTGAATTTGACGGCGAGAGCCTCGTTCGCCATCTTCATTTCCGTGGCCAGACTGTCGTTCGCTGCTGTTATTTCTGTGGTTAATTCGGCCTTCATTGCAGTCAGATTGTGATTTGTCATCTCCAACTTTGCGGCCAAGTTGCTGTTTGCAGCTTCTGTCTTAGCAGCAAGGGTGTCATTTGTTGTCTTCATTTCCTTCAACTCGGTGGTAAGGTTGTCCATTTTCTGTAGAATCTTTTCCAATGCCGCCTCCATCTGATGTCGCACTCCTGACACCAGTTGTGACTTTGTGGGTTCGTAGAATTAAAAGTCCAATTTGCCGAAATTCTAAATATTCCTTATTTCCGTAGGAATACACTGTTCAATTCTCACGTAACATTACATCACATATAAAACATAATCTTCCAAGGTCGATGACAATAACAAACAGCGTTCAGTTTACATCAGCTCTCGTTACAACAACACTCTCAGCTGTTCTCTGCTTAGCTCTTGCGGCTCACTCTCGTTTTACAACTCACAACTGGCGTGTCACAATCTCTTATATATCTCATTCATAAATTCGAGAGGTTTCTCGTGCAAATCAGAAACAACTTTTTCTCTGTCAATCAAGATATCACTAGAACCTTCCAAACGTGAAATCCTATCTGTGCCAGCAAGTCCTTTATCTATTTTCATTTGCCGGCTCTTTTTGAACACTCGCCGCGCAATCGTTAACTGCTTATGCAAGCTCTTTATTACCCTGAAATACTATCCGCCATCTGTTATCTATTTGCGCCAAAACTTTAATGCGCGTTGCCGTGACAATAACTTAAAGTACTCAACTTACCATGATCTGATCATCAAGGACAATGATATGATGGGGCAACTAACATGTTTAATCAGTTAAAAATGAAGCAGTATATGTACACTATTTGGCACATTCTTTGAAACTTTTATTACAGGATACCATAAAAGGAATATTGGAATATATTAAAAGTAATGAAAGATTTATTCAGTGTAGTTAAGAAATCTCCAAAAGATTGTCACAATTCATTCATTTAAAACTTGATACAGCAAAAATTAGATCAGCAGTTCCAAAACTTCTTACACACCCGATCCCCTTTTTGATAACCTCATGACACTTTAGTATCCTTTGATGTCCGCTCCCTCTTCCCTAGCATTCCATTAGACAAACTTTTGATTCAACTGAAAAAATGGCTAAAATCTATAAACCTAGTACAAAAGTGAATCGAGAATATATTGACACATTGCTTCACTCACACTGTTTATTCACAGGACATGTTTCAAGAGCTCTTGCTCCTATCCTCAGCTGATACTCGACTAGTGCAAGTTGTAGTGGTTTCTTCTTTCTCCGTATTGTCAATAGATGGCGTGATGTACTTGTCAAAGATGTCCGGTGGTGGAGTTTCAAAATTCATGACTCTATGACGATTTTTGTTAATGAAGATTTTTTCCCATACGGAAAGGTCTATATGGTGATTAACGTATTTTATTAGAGATGTTTCCAAATTGATGTCATGTCTAGTATTCAAAAAATGAAAAGCCACTGCTGATTTTTCTGTTTCACCATTTTTAATGTTTCTCATATGTTCTTTAGTTCTGATGTTAATATTTCTTTTTGTTTTTCCTATATAAATTTTAGGGCAAGTTTCACATTTGATCTCATAGATTCCTGGTTTTTCTGTGGTAGTGATTGAATTTTTGGGAGGGCCGTTTAACAAATTTCTGATATTAAACCTATTTTGAGGTGCAAGAGTTATGTTGTGTTTTGAGAAGATTTTTTGGAATTTGTTATAGGCTGATGGGTGGAAGGTGAATTTTTTAAAAAGTTTTTTCTCTTTTTCTCCTGTAGGTTCTAGGGTGGTGGTTTCTTTTATTTTCTTAGCTTTGTTGAGTCTGTTAACAGTTTTGTCTACTAAATTTGGGTTGAAACCGTTGGATATAGCTACTTTTTTTATGTGTAGGTATTCTTCTTGATAATCTTCTCTGTTTAGTGGAAAGTTGATCATCCGAAAGATTAAACTGTTGAAAATGGCATGTTGGTGTTGTTTTGGGTTGAAACTGTTGTTCTTAATGTAATTATCGGTGTGTGTCGGTTTCCTGTAGATACCAAAAGTGAGTTTGTTGTTCATTTTTTTGATCTTGATGTCCAAAAAGGGGAGCACACCATCCTCTTCTGTTTCCAATGTAAATTTTATAGCTGGATTTTGTATATTCAAAAGTTTAAGACCATCTTGTATGAGTTTTTTAGGTACTATTGCAAAAATGTCGTCAACATAGCGATACCACACTTTGAAATAATTTGGAAAAGCTTTTGTGATATGTGTTTCAAAAGCACTCATGAATAAATCTGCCAAGAAGGGAGACAATGGGTTGCCCATAGCTAGGCCCGTTTTTTGTTTATAGATCTGTCCATTAAAGCTGAAAAAATTTTGATTGATACAAATTTCTGTAAGTTGTGAAAGTTCTATTTCTTCAGGTGTTATTTGTATTGATTCCAGTCATTTTTTGAGAAGTGGAATAAGCTCATTGGTAGGTATACTTGGATATAAAGAAATGACGTCAAAGGAAACTAAAGCATCTGTAGAGTTGATCTTTGTATCCTTCAGGAGATTTAACAATTCAAACGAGTTTTTGATACTTAAATTTTCAAATTTTGTGAAGGATCTGAAGATTTGAACCAGCCATTTTGATAGTTGGTAAGTGGAAATTTAAGTATCAAAAACTCGTTTGAATTGTTAAATCTCCTGAAGGACACAAAGATCAACTCTACAGATGCTTTAGTTTCCTTTGACGTCATTTCTTTATATCCAAGTATACCTACCAATGAGCTTATTCCACTTCTCAAAAAATGACTGGAATCAATACAAATAACACCTGAAGAAATAGAACTTTCACAACTTACAGAAATTTGTATCAATCAAAATTTTTTCAGCTTTAATGGACAGATCTATAAACAAAAAACGGGCCTAGCTATGGGCAACCCATTGTCTCCCTTCTTGGCAGATTTATTCATGAGTGCTTTTGAAACACATATCACAAAAGCTTTTCCAAATTATTTCAAAGTGTGGTATCGCTATGTTGACGACATTTTTGCAATAGTACCTAAAAAACTCATACAAGATGGTCTTAAACTTTTGAATATACAAAATCCAGCTATAAAATTTACATTGGAAACAGAAGAGGATGGTGTGCTCCCCTTTTTGGACATCAAGATCAAAAAAATGAACAACAAACTCACTTTTGGTATCTACAGGAAACCGACACACACAGATAATTACATTAAGAACAACAGTTTCAACCCAAAACAACACCAACATGCCATTTTCAACAGTTTAATCTTTCGGATGATCAACTTTCCACTAAACAGAGAAGATTATCAAGAAGAATACCTACACATAAAAAAAGTAGCTATATCCAACGGTTTCAACCCAAATTTAGTAGACAAAACTGTTAACAGACTCAACAAAGCTAAGAAAATAAAAGAAACCACCACCCTAGAACCTACAGGAGAAAAAGAGAAAAAACTTTTTAAAAAATTCACCTTCCACCCATCAGCCTATAACAAATTCCAAAAAATCTTCTCAAAACACAACATAACTCTTGCATCTCAAAATAGGTTTAATATCAGAAATTTGTTAAAAGGCCCTCCCAAAAATTCAATCACTACCAAAGAAAAACCAGGAATCTATGAGATCAAATGTGAAACTTGCCCTAAAATTTATATAGGAAAAACAAAAAGAAATATTAACATCAGAACTAAAGAACATATGAGAAACATTAAAAATGGTGAAACAGAAAAATCAGCAGTGGCTTTTCATTTTTTGAATACTAGACATGACATCAATTTGGAAGCATCTCTAATAAAATACGTTAATCACCCCATAGACCTTTCCGTATGGGAAAAAATCTTCATTAACAAAAATCGTCATAGAGTCATGAATTTTGAAACTCCACCACCGGACATCTTTGACAAGTACATCATGCCATCTATTGACAATACGGAGAAAGAAGAAACCACTACAACTTGCACTAGTCGAGTATCAGCTGAGGATAGGAGCAAGAGCTCTTGAAACATGTCCTGTGAATAAACAGTGTGAGTGAAGCAATGTGTCAATATATTCTTGATTCACTTTTGTACTAATTTGTGCTTCACTGTCCCTACGCTTCTTTCAAGTTTATACTTTCTATAAACCTAGATGCCAATGCAATAGAAGAATATTTGACAATGACTGAAATATGTACACATCAAAATTATTTTGTCTTCAATGGAAAATATTATAAACAAATTTCAGGACTAGCTATGGGAAGCCCGCTATCACCATTTTTTCGAAACACATATAACTAAAGCCTTCCCTCATATGTTTAAAACATGGTACAGATACGTAGACGACATCTTTACAATAGTGCCCTACAAACAAATAGATAATGCTTTGAAACTACTCAACCTGCAAGAACCCAGCATACAATTCACAGTGGAAACTGAAGAGGACTGTACTCTACCTTTTTTAGACCTTAAAATAAAAAAAATAAAAAAAAGCAATGAAAAACTAGAATTTGGCATCCATAGAAAAGCAACACACACAGATAATTACATCAAAGCAAATAGTTTCAACCCAATTCCACACAAACATGCAACCATCAACAGTCTCACACACAGATTAGTAAATCTACCTCTCAGCCAGCAAGAATATCAAAACGAATACCATCAAATCTTAAAAACTGCAATTAAAAATGGATATGGAAAAAACCTTGTAGATAAAAAACTAAAATCATTCAAACTTCAAAAGAGATTAAAACAGATCACAGCTCTTTCACCAATAAAACAAGAAATTAGATTTGCTAAATTTACTTACCACCCCTGGGCCACAAAGAAGTTCCAAAAAAATATTCAAGAAATACAATATAACATTGGCACCAAAAAACTACTACAACATTAAAAACCTACTTCACAGTAATAATACTGATAAGATAAAACCAGAGGAAAAGTCAGGCATTTACAAGATTAAGTGTAAAGACTGTGAAAAAATTTACATAGGGAGGACTAAAAGAAACATAGGCACTAGAAAGAAAGAACACTTCAGGCACTTAAGATACAAAAATATTGATAAGTCCGCAATAGCAGCTCATTTCTGGTCTGAAAATCATGAAATTGAAGATAGCACAGAATTACTAAAATACGTACAAAAACATAGTGAACTCGTCATATGGGAGAGGATATACATAGAAAAACATAAAAACCAACTAATGAACTTTGAAATCCCGCTAGAAGAGAATCCCACATTTCAGTTCATCGCTAAATCAACAGATGGCAGCAGCAACCCCAGAATTACCCACACTGCTGGATCAAGCTTTAGTCGCATAAGAGCCGTAGATGCAAACGATGATTTGCGAAACATGTCCTCAAAATAGGTACGAAAGTGAAGCAGATGTGTAATAAATACGACTCATCTAAAAATTAATAATTTTTCGCTTCACTGTGGTGTCCCAATACAGTTAAATCTCGATAGGTCAATGAAATTGTTCATGCAATGTGCGAGAGATTGCAGACGAATGTAGCATTTCAGTTGGATCATGTCATAATATACTGACACAGCATCTTGGATTGCATCATGTTGCCGCCAAGTTAGTCACATAGCTCATGAGTCAAGACCAGAAAGACCATCGCCTCACAATCTATAAAGAGCTTTCGGATTGCGCAAATGAGAACAAGATGTTCCTTAAGAGAATTAAAACTGGTGATGAGACATGGATGCCAGTGCCATGGTCGTGGTTAGACTGCTCGACTCCCACCAAAGCGGCCCGGGTTCAATCCCAGGCTACTGCAAAGTGAGATTTGAGAGAATTCTGGGGCAGGTTCTCTCCAGGATCTCCAGTTTCCCCCATCATCATTCCACCAATTGCTCCATCATCACCTTACCTATCATTCATCTCCCCCTCATTCTATCATTAACTTCTCTCACCCTTACACCAGGCATCAGGCTGATCACCTAACCTGGCTCTCTATCAGATACAAAGTTTAGGTTCCTTAGACCAGAACTTAAGGGATAGAAGAACAAAAATCTCCTAACAATGCAATAGGGGTAAGGGATAAAGTAAAGATGAGACGTGGGTCCATGGTTATGAGACCAAGGTTCAATCTTCATATGGGTCGGAAAACGTTCTCCAAGACCAAAAAGTGCTCATTAGATCAGGTCAAATATCTAAGTTACGATGATAGTTTTCTTCGACTTTGAAGGACTAGTTTATCATGAATTTGTGCTAGAGGGACATACTGTTAATTGATGGTATTACTGTGACATGATGTGATGCCTGCCAGAACATTTGGGGAGGAAATAGCCTGAAATGTGGCGAGATAATTCATCCCTGTGCATGTGTATGACTATTGCACAGAAAATGGAATCACAGTGCTGACTCACCCTCAGTACTCTCCAGACCTGGCCCCTGCAGACTTTTATTTCCATAGCTGAAAACTCCATTGAAAGCACAAAGATTTGCAATGATAAGCGGATAAAAGAGAATTCTCAGATGACACATTGTAAAATCCAGATAGAAGTGTACCAAGACTGCTTCCAGAAATGGAAATGGTGTTGGGGCCATTGTACCAATTGCACAGGAGTATTTCAAAGGAGTCCATGCACAATAAGTAAAAGGTAAGAGTAGGAAAATTTTCTGGACGAAGTTGCACAATTTTTTGAAAACACTCTGTATAAAGAAAATTACTTTCTGTCGTATTTTTCTATACTTAATTGCTACACATGTCTATTTCACAAACTTCAGTATGCATTCAGGTTTTACAAATTTGACAGAGAAAATATTTATATATAGCATGAAAATTTTTAAATAAAGTATAATACTCACAGTGTCCTCCTCCCATACCACCGTAGTGGTTACAAACACCAATGAGGTCATAAATAGCCTCTGAATGATTTGGATTAATGACATACTCAGACATGTTGAGGCCACATAAAGGAAAATCAACATGGGTGTCAATTTTATCACGACGGTAGCGATTATATGAGAACCTCTTTAAGTGAATGATCAAAATTCTTGGTAAACTCCAAAGATCAAATTTCTTGGTAGCTCGCTGATGTTTCTTACACGATGGACAATACCTAGAAGTAAAAACAAGTGAAATAATTTCTCACAAATACATGGAAAATTATACTAGAATTCATTCTATTAATTAAGTGCTAATCTTTCAACAATTGCTTATTCCCGTTCCAACATTACTAACGTAAAAAATTTACATTCAAGAAAAAAAAAGACATTAATCATTTCTCCACACTACATGAAAAATTCTATTAAAAACTATTAACTATTAAAACTATTAACTATGACTCTATCTATTAAAAACCTTAGCCTATATATGGCTACTGTGGAGAAATGATTAATTTCCATCAATTAACTGAAATAATATGAGTTAAATGATGAAGCCTGGGACTTAAGTACTTACGATAGTAAGTCACCACAAACGGTGTATCTCAGATGCGAGAGCCCCTAGTGGTCTACCGGGGGAAATATATGAGTCAAATGGAGAATTTAATGTCAGGACGGCACATTGGCCATGGTAGCTCAAAGGTTAAGAGCGACTGGACGGAAACCAGGAGATCCGTGGTTCAAATCCCAGCCATGGCATTGAATTTTTCATGCTGACTCTATTGAGTATACCTCCATACTGCAATGGTCTCCAATCAATCAGGAAAGATCAGTGGCAGAGAACGGGAAGAAAGTGATAAGTGAAAGCTCGAATTTTAAAGCCAAATTAAACAAACACAAGGTGTTAATCCTTGCTGATAGTCACGGGAAACAAATCAGCAGTACTCTAACAGCAACTCACCCAGAGTTCTTGGTTGAGGGTTTTGTGAGATCTGGTGCTCCAATAAAGGAAGTAATGAAAAACTACGAAACAATGTGTGAAAACCTAACCTTAAAGGACCACGTAATCATTATAGGAGGAGCTAACGATATTGCTAGTAATAATGTAGTGAAGGTGAAGAAAACCTTGTTAAAGTGTGTACAGAATCTCAACCATACCAATGTTATAGTGGTAAATATTCCAAAGAGATTTGACTTAGAGGAAAATTCGTGTGTAAACAAAGCAGTGAACCAGTGTAATGAATCCATTAGGAAGATTGTGGGTACTTTCAAACATGTGAATCTAGTGGATATCAGTGACTTTGACCGTGATTTACATACACGCCATGGCTTGCATTTGAACTGGAAAGGAAAGGAGGAACTAGTCAATAGAATAGTGAATGCTATGAAGGGGAAAGCCAGTATTCAAGTTATTCCGTTACCATATGGAAGAAAGGATGAAAGTGTGGACCAAACAGAAGGAAAAGTAGTGACAAACACAACCAGATGATTCTGCTGAAACTTTAACTAAAGCTAGTTTTTTAGGTTAAGCATACACACAGTGTTTGAGGGAAACAAACAAATGAGTAAGGTGAAATTAATTGAGGGCAAAATATGTAATGCTGATGGATTCAAAATTGGTTATATCAATGTTCAGGGTATGGGTAAAAAAGAGTTAATTATTAATGAATTTGCTAAGGAAAACATGTATGATGTTATCTGTCTATGTGAACATTGGTGGCAAAACAATGAAGTTTCATTTAAGGTATTAGAAGATTAGCATCTAGCTAATAATTATTGTAGAGAAAAGCATATTCATGGGGGGGTTGCAATTTATATACCTTGCAAGCTACTGTAAAAGGCTAGATTTGGGGTCTTTTTGTAAAGAAATTGACTTTGAAGCCACAGGGATAATTTTACAGGAAATTGAAGTGCTAATAATTGTCTTATACAGGTCACCAATGGGAAATCCTGCTATTTTTTTAGAAAAGCTTGAGGACCTATTGACTCAATATACAGGTCCTACATGGAAACACTTTAATATAATTATAGGTGGGGATCTAAATTCCAATTTTGATGTTACTGAAGACAAGCAATCTGTTATTGAATTTTTAAATATACTTAAACAATTTAATTTTAAATGTACAAATCAAAAACCCACAAGAGCAACAGCATGTTTAGATAATATTTTCACAAACATTAACAAGACTTTTCTAAACTGCGATACTACAGATTTCCCATTCTCTGATCATGATGCAGTTTGGTTAAATATAAATAATTTAAAATCAAAATTTTATTTGCCAAAGAGGACAATCACTGTATTTTCTAGGCCAGTAACCACTGAGAAAATATCATACTTTATAAACATGCTATCGAACATAAAGTAGAATGATCTACTGTACTATTCTCACGTGAAAAATTCATTAACTGCAAATGAACTTTTTGAAAGATTCTTTACTATATTAAAAAATACATTCGATAATTGTGTTCCCCAACGGGCTTCACTATCAATACATTGGCTAAAAGAAACTATGCCCGTGCAAAGCATAATAATGTATGGTATTCTCCACAATTAGCAAATATGAAACATAAAGTCTTGATGTATTTGGATTTATACAGAAGTGAAAAATCAGCTAGGGCCAAACTTTTGTATACTGAAATTAGGAAAGAATATAAACAAATGATAAATGAAGCTAAAAACTGCATAATATAAACAGTATTGAATCTGCCTCTAACAAATGCAAGACGGCTTGGAAGGTGATTAATTCAGTTGCTAAAACTAATAATAGAAACACCATTGAGTTAACCCCTAATGACCTAAATGATTTCTTTATAAACTCAGTTGATGTAATTAGCCAAAACATTGTAAAGCCAAAGGAATCAATGGCACAAATTCTTGAACACTGTATTATTAGGTACTGTCAGAGTAGATTTGTTTTTCATCAAGTCACCCCTGAGCATGTATTATACATTGTTAATCACCTTAGGACATCAGATAGTGTGGACATTTATGATTTATCTAGTAGTCTCCTTAAAAAGGTAATCAAATATATTTTATATACACTCACATTTTGTCTAAACAAATGCCTCATTGATGGAATTTTTCCTGATTCAATGAAACTTTCTAGAGTGGTTCCAATTTATACAAAAGGGGATAAAAATTGTCCTTCCAGTTATCGTCCAATATCTTTAATTCCAGTATTTTCCAAAGTGCTAGAAATGATCATGTTCAAGCAGCTGTGCAGTTATTTTGATGAAAATGGAATAATTAGTGATGTACAATTTGGATTTAGAAGAGGTAGGTCAACAACTGATGCCATTGTCTCTCTTGTTAAAAAAGTATTAACTGCTTTTGAAACCAAAAGCTTTGCCCAGGCCACCTTTTGTGATCTGAGCAAAGCTTTTGATTGTGTAAAACATGCTGATTTATTATCCAAATTAAATTTTTATGGTGTTAATGGCATTGCAATAAAACCGTTTGAATCATACTTATCTAATCGTAAGCAAGTTGTATGTATAGGAGGTGAGAAATCTAATATGGTGGAGCTAAAATGTGGTGTTCCACAGGACTCAATACTTGGGCCACTATTATTTTTAGTAATGGTGAACATTTTCCTTCTTTCTTAAAGTCCCATACTGTACTGTATGCTGATGATAGTGGTTGTGGACAATAGGCTGACATGGCAACCCCATATCAACTATATTACAGCGAAGCTGTCCAGAGTTATATATTTAATCAGAAATTTGAAAAGTCATGTACCTGATTCATATATAAGAACAGCCTATTTTGCATTCTTCCACAGTATAATCTCATATGGCATTTTACTCTGGGGAAGCAGCAGTCATGTTTCTACTATCCTATTATTACAAAAAAAAATTATTCGTACCATCTCAAATTCAGATAAATTTGCACATTGTAAACCTCTATAAAATTAAGAATTATGACTGTGATAAATGTATATATTTATAATACTCTCATCTATGTAAAAAGTAACTTAACCGACCAGCTATTCAGGCAGGATATTCATAATTATAATACTAGGTTTAATTATAAACTCAATATACCATATCATAGATTAACTAAAACCTCTAACAGCTTTGAAGTATTGGGCATTAAACTATATAATCAATTACCTTTAGAATTAACTGAATATCAGGTAATACATTTAAATGCAAATTACATGAATGGTTACTTTCCAAACCTTATTATTCAATACAGGAATACTTTAACAGGTGTAGTTAAACTTTGGCTTATGACATGAAGTATTATTTCCTCATTTTATTTTAAGTCTTTATATTTGTATATCTAATGTAAGTATTTTATTGATTTTTTTATCTTCACTGTATTATAACTGTATTAATTTGTATTCTATTTTTATCTCTGTCTTCTGCTGTAATAAGCTTAATGACAATAAAATATTATTTATTTATTTATTTATTTATAGGTGGCCGTTCTCCTTTGGAAAGTATCGAAGGTGTTAACTTGTATTTGTTGGGTTTTAATCAGTAGACCACGCACACATTCACACTCTCATTCATACTTTCCAGACTTTGGGGAGGATGAGGAATATCTTGGTCGGAGAAAAATCCACACCCGCACCACCAGGAATTGAACTGGGACCCCTAGCACAGCAGGCGTTCTACCGACTGAGCTACGGGGCCAGCCATTACTGTTTTATGTATATTTATTACAGAATTACAATTACCATGCATCATCCTGTCCAAGTTTTTCCTTAGTTGTGTACAGCTCTAGACAGTCTCTAAGCTGCAACTTTTGGAGTTTGCTTTGTTTATTTTTATCTATACGCTCAGAGTCTTCAAAAGCTTTCTCACAATAGAACATCTCACGGGCTTTCGGCAACCACTTTGCTGCTAAATATGACTTTCCAATTGGACCTAATATGTTAACAAAGATAAAAGGTATTAGTCATAAATTTCTCACACTTTTATGTATTTCATAACCAAATAAACTTACTTCACCTTCAAATCTAGAACACTATGAGAGAGTGATCAGCAAATTGTGCAGCGAAGTTATTTTCAGTAGGGGCATGCTGCTATGTAAGAGGCCTAATCTGCCTTTTTAATCATGCATTTATGTACTATAGTTACTGTTTAATTTGAATCCTTTGCTGATCACTGATCTAATGAACAAAAGCAATGTAAATAAGATTTGTAAAATAAAAGCAAAAACAGTAGTTTTCATGCCACACATGTTCTCAAAATGCAAGCAGGCCCAATGTGAATTTTATCTTTGAAATTGTTAATCTTTTTTCTTTTTTTTTTCCACAGTGGGATTTTCAGTTCATTTTTGCTGACATGTGTTCTAATGTAACAGGTTTTGCTTAAGTTTTGAACCTTACCAAGATCTATTTAGCCTAAACATCAATAACATATCCTTCCAGAAGTCTAGAAATTACACTTTAAAGCACATTAATTGAAGTTCTGTTTAAGATTGTTGTTCACAACATACCTACCCTGTTATATGCAATAAAATCTATCCTTTTAAGTAAGCAGCACACAATATGAAAAAACAGATGAGTGTATGTGTGTGTGTATGTATGTATGTGTATGTATTATTCGAATACAGCATCTACTTTAACAGTATAACATCAATTCCACATCCCAATTTGCTGTAACATGTTTATTCTTTAGGACGCTCAGTCAACTATTAAACTTTACCTGCTATGAGCATAATTAAACCTCATTAATTTCATCCTTAAAATTTAAAATTCTCAAACCATGACAACATAAATCTGTGTTTTGTTTGGACTCATCCAATCAACACTCTACCACCCCTTCACTCATCCAATCAACATTCTACCACCCCTTCACCACCAGCAAAACCCAATCAGCTTGAGATGAACTAGCTGCAATGAATGTATTCCTTGTTTCATGTTAAACGGTCAGGTGTTCTCAGTTAAAACAACTTTCGCGTCTCCATTCTTGTTAAAGAGAATGTATTAGCACCCTACAATTTTTGTGTGTTCTGAGTTAGATGATGACAATGTTTCTGTGAAGTGTCATAGGAGAAAAACAACATTGTGTGTTTTATGCTGTTAATAAACATGGAAAGGGATTCAGTTCAAGAAACATGATTTCTGCATCTCATACCAACTCAATTCTCATCTGCTAGCACAGTCAGTCATGCCTGGGGACAGTCACAATATTATGTTTTGGACTATTTGTAAATACCAGTACTTCGTTGAGAAACTTGGATTTTCAGGCAAAAGCGACATAGTTCTAGTGCACAAATGATAAAGTATGCAATTTAAAACTGAATATTACAATTCTTCAAAATGGATAACTGCTTATCAATCAAAACTAAAATATTTTACTGGCCTTATATTCCTTTTTTAGCCAACTGAGTAATCAGTAATTTTCACAAAGCTGTGATTTGTCTAGAGAAGACATTTATATGCAAAAATGAAATTGAAAACATTAGGTAAAACTAGAACAGACGTTCAACAAAGTGAACATTACTGGTCAAATGTTTTGAAACACAATACTGAAGCTGACTCTAAAAGAGAAACAATGAAAAGATTAATCAATCTTTCTTAATGAAAAAGCAGAGCTAATTTTCAGAGGTCATAATTAGGGAGTAGAAGTTTATGCATTTGCATATCTTTTCTCTATCATTGTGCAAATATGCTCAAGGATTATCTACATTGAGTAAAAAAAAAAAAAAAAAAAAAAAAATTATATATTAATATATATATATAATCAGAAACAATACAAATTATTTATAATGACCCACAAACTATTTACAAACAATAAAAATACAAAATAAAATTTATTTTCTGATGTATTTAGGGATAACACATATAAAAAACAAAAAATTACATACTTCTGTGCAAAATAAATATTCGGACACCTCTTATTACAAGCCCCATTAAACGTTTCACATGCTCATTGGGAGGAGGCACATAAGGTCTACTATGGGTAGTAAACACCCTTACCTATATAATCAAAACAAACAGTTCAGATACACGAATGGGGCGTAGAGGTTTGAGCAAAGACAACTTGTCATCTTCCATCATGAAAAAGGAAAGTGTTACAGAATGAATGCCGATGTTACAAACGAAGAAAAGTAAAGTAAAAAATATAATTAGCAGATATGTAAAGGAGGACAGAATCAACTTATCTTAAACTGGTCATCCAAAAGCATTTACTAACCAAGAGGAAACAAATATTGTTAGGAGTGTGAAGCAAAATCCTAAATTGAGTGTCCCTAAACTGTGTGCCGAGGTAGCCCTACAACTGGCAAGAAAGTAAGCCCACAAATGATAACGAATGTACTGAAAAGGGAGGGATTCCATGGTCGTGTGCCCAGGAAGAAGCCTTATGTAAATGAAAGGAACAGAAGGAAAAAGCTGACATTTGCAAAGGAGTTCATTTATAAAGAAGAAAAGTGGTGGGAGGACGTTCTTTCTGCAGATGAAGCCACATTTAACATTTTCGGATCAGATGGAAGAACAATGGTCTGGAGGAAACCTACTACGGAAGTGGAAAAAAATAATCCTGAGCCTACGGTAAAACATGGTGGTGGGAGTGTGATAGTCTGGGGTTGCATGGCGGCATCTGGAGTGGGAGAATTGGTTTTCATTGAGTGAAAAATGGATAAAATAAAATACTTGAACCTTCTGAAGGAGAATCTACCCAGGAGTGCAGAGAAAACTGGGATCAGTGCTAGTTTTAAGTTCTATGAAGATAACAACCCTCAAACATAATTCCAGGGTTGTGCAGGAAAACGGTCCACATATCCTTCATCCATTTTTCCCCTCAATAAAAACCAATTCTCCCACTTCAGATGCCTCTACAGGACTAAAATCCAATTGAGAATTTATGGGATGCATTGGATACTAGAGTCCACTGTTAGCCAATATCTTCAAAAGAGCATTTGAAAAGGAGACTCCGTGAAGAGTGGACTAAAATTTCAGCTACATATACAGCTAACCTTGTCAGGAGCAGGTCATAAAACACAGAGCACATCGAACAATACATTGAAACTTCTGTTTTGGTGCACAAGATACACTATTTTTCTTCAGATGTCCGAATATTTATTTTTCACAGAAATATGTAATGTTACAGAACATTTTCCATCATGAGTATCCTTAGCTTTCAGTTAAGGCAGCATCATCTTGGTGAGATTTGGGGACATTTCGCTTAACATGTTGTGAACTTCTTCTGGGCTCTTGTCAACAGAAGCTAGGGATACTCATCTAGACAGAGGCAGTGGAAGCCTATGTATCCATTTTCCATCATAGCTTTGTTGAGTAACTGAGCAGATTTTATGTGTGCAATAGAAAATATTAAAGTATATTACTTAGTGGAAATAATCATATTTAATGTCATGTCGACACGTTGGCCATAGTAGCTCAGTGGTTTAGAGCAACAGGACGGAGACCGGCAGATCCGTGGTTCAAATCCTGGCTATGGCATTGAGTTTTTCAGTCTGGCTCTATTCATCCAAACCTTAGCCTACACATGGCTAGTGTGGAAGAAATGATTATTTCCATCAATTTACCCTAAAAACATAGTCGTTTAACTATGAAGCCTACAGCATAGTAAGTCACCACAAAAGGTGCGTGGCTCAGTGTATATGAGAATCCCTAGTGGTTTTCCGGGAAACATACGAATCAGTTGGAGAATTTAATGTCATGTTGGCACGTTGGCCATAATAGCTCAGTGGTTTAGAGCAACCAGACAGAGACCGGAAGATCCTTGGTTCAAATCCCAGCTATGGCATTTACTTTTTCAGTCTGGCTCTACTCATCTCTTAGTGTTTTTGTTGTGGTGGCTTGTTCAGTGAAGAAGCAGATTTTGCATGTGCAGAAAGATAGAAAGTCTTAATGTGTATTACATTTTGGTTGTGGGCTTCTAAATGACATTATATCATGCCCAAAGTAAAATGAAGTACTTCTGGTAGACTTCAATTATTTCAAAAAGAATTTTGTAACAAGTTTATTTCCTCAGATAATACAATTCTGCATGTAAAGCATGTGAGAAGCTAGGCAGTGAAAAATGTTCTTTTTTTCATTTGCAGCATATAAACAAATCAAAACAAGGAATTAGGTTAAAAAAAGTGACAAACAATCTGAAGCAAAAATAACTTGAGTATTTAAGAAGTAGATTAACAGAGTTTTCTGCAGGTTTGTGTGAGGCTTTTTTAGCATGTGATATTCTTCTTCTTAAGCTCAATAATACAACATAGAAATTTTCTTCAGAAATATCCCAGTGAACATGTATCAGATGAAAGTACCTTGCAGAAAATACATGTAACCGGTGTTACATAAGTGTAATATAAAATATTTAGAATACTCTTAGAATCCATTTTTGTGGCTTAGTGTTGATGAAATGACAGACTGCAAAGGTCGTTACATAGCAAATGTTATGGTTGGAACCCTTTGTAAAGAAAAGCCCACAACTACATATCTTCCAGAGATATGTAGTTCCAAGTTAACAACAATGCAACAATTACGCAATTCGTGATAATTCAATGAAACTGTTGTGGCCCGATAGGTTTAAGTGCAACTATGTCCTCCTCTTGATAAAGGATTGCGCTACATACGATAAAAATCAGGTACAATGCTGAAGGTATTTTCCGTCATATGATTCACTTAACATGCCTTGCACATGGCCATCATCGTATAGCAGAGACTGTTAAGCTGTTTCCTGTTGGACAAAATTAGTGTCACCTGTTGAAAGTCTTTACAAAGGCTCCATCTGACATTCCCCTCCCACTTCAGCCAATTTTAATCCATTGGGTAATAAAGCTGGATGCTGCTCTATACTATGCAGAACATTTTTGTCCATTTACAGAAATTACGAACAGTTTTGATTCAAATGAAACAGTATCTGTCAAATTAGTCCAGAAAAGTTTATTAAAGACTTAGAAGGCAAACTTGTATTCATATCGCCTAATTTTCATTGAATTTCTAAAGCTCTGGAAGCAATTGGTGTTCATTTACAGCATTCCTTAGCACAGTTCAAAAGAACAATATACAGTTTAACATCAGTTCTGGAAAACATAGGAGATAATAAAGAAAGAAATATCAACCAGCAGGATACCACACAACAAATTTTGATGCAGAAGTAACGGCTATTCATATTTCACTCCAACACCTTCTATATAGAATAGATAAATTCAAAAATGCTGTCATACTTTCTGATTCTAAAGCAGCATTATGTGCAATAAGTTCATATAAAATGAGGTCAATCCAAATTCATGAATGTCACAAAATGATCCAGTAACTTCAAAAACTACAGAAAAGAATTATATTACAGTGGATACCTGCATACTGTGGAATTGCTGGAAATGAATCAGCTGATTTTCTTGCCAAAAAAGGTGCAAATTTAATTCAGAACAAAAGTAAAAACTTACCCTTTACATCCATAAAAAGATTAATCAACAGCAAATATAAAAACAAACAGAACCAATCCATATCTAACAAAGCCAAAGATAAAAAATGGAACATTTTAATTAAAAATCCAAAAATTATTCCAGAAATCCCACGTAAAGCTGCAGTAGCAAATTTTAGATTACTTACGGAACATGATTTGGCCAAACACTTACACAGAATAGGAATTTATACAAGTTCAAATTGTCCTCTGTGCAACAAAGAAGAGGAAATGACTGAAGAACATCTTTTAACCCATGAAGTCCAAATTGTCCTCTGTGCAACAAAGAAGAGGAAATGACTGAAGAACATCTTTTAACCCGTGAAGCCCTACCTGCCGGACCCACTACACTGAAATATTGGACAGCAAGAGAGCTTATGGCTTCATTGCCAAACAATGACAACATAAAGAAAAAAAACAGCAAACATTCTTTCCGAAAACCCTGGCTACCATCAGCTTACAGAAATTTGTGATATTTTTGAAGGAAAATCTTTCAAAAAACCAATAAAATGTTCTATAGATCAGCTTGCAGGTTTTGCAGTCTTTGGCACTACAAAGCTTGTTGAGTGACAACAGGCAAAGTGGCACAACAGAAAACATATGTCACTACTTAAGTTAACAGCAAGAATGGAGGATTCAGCAATGAGGCTGTCACTTCAAAAAAAGAGGACTAAATGTAAGTTACCGATTAACCTATTACTATGTTGAAATAATCTCAGATTGATAATACATGTTGTAGCATATTTGCCTATTTTTAAGGAATATTCTTCACATTTTTATGGCATGAACTTCCATTCTCTAGTCATAATGAACATAAAGAATCCCTTACTCTGGGAAACTATACTGAGTTTTTGCATATGCTATTCAAGTATGGCACCAAATTAAGACACACACACTTACAAAGCGCTAAAGTTTCAACAGAAAATTAAAATAAATTAAACATGTCGCGGCGACGCGATTAAAAGGCTTGCGCAGAGCGAAAACGTGGCTTGCTTACACAAAGGAACTGATAAAGATAGCACGCAGATAAAGGTCTGCCGAAACAAACTGAGATAAATGGAAATTTCTGGTGACATCTTGATTGATAGAGATTATTCGGTTTCTTGATTGTTCTGGAACAGTCTGGAATTATGAATGAGGTAATTAAGAAAGCGACAACTCGCCAAGAGTCAGTCAGTCGCTAACAGAGCAGTAGTAGTAAATAGCTGTTAAGTGTTGTAACGAGAGCTGATGTAAACGGGTGTAATCAGAATGCTGTTGTGATCATCGACCTCGGTGGATTGTGTATGTGATGTAATACTGCTACTGTGAGTGTATTTCTATGCAAATAAAGAACTATTTGAATTTCTGCAAATTGGACTTTTAATTCTACGAATCCACAAAGTCACAATAATATTACTGCAAGTATTTGCAATACAACTATACACATAAGGGAAAAAGGAAAAGATGCACCTTTTGTTGCTTTACTGACTGCAGACAGAATGATGCACTCATCACATGAGCAAGTAGTTAGTTTGCCAAAGATAATGCTTCAAATTGAGTAGTTTGTTTGCATTTGCTGTTACCTTGTGTTTTATAGTAGAAACACTAATAAGCATAATGGAAACTGCTGCTATTCTAGCTAAACCAGAATTAGACAGCAAAAAAGAAACTCAGAAAACTGGAAGCTACTGACAGAAAAACTTTGTACTTTTGAAGATGCAAGTGCAAATGTTTGTCACTGCAGTGCATATAAGATGGAAATATGTACTCATGCTTATGTTGCGCAGAATTTAAACGGCTCCTCTTTTCTCTTCATACCCCAAAGACTTTCCCCTGGTTGGAATGCGGTACCTGCGATTTTGTCTTGGAAAAATGTCACATTCAAAATATAATGCAGAGTATAGTAGTTATTTTATTGACTCAAGTGTTAATAAGAAAAATTGTTGCATATAAGGTCTGAACAAGATTTGGGAAATATTTTAATTATTGGAGGTTTTCATTTCATTTCGTAGTAAGCCCCAGGCTTTAGCAGGAAGTAACAAGTTGAGACAGGTTGGATGACTCAGTGATCAGAGTAAGCAGTGGTATTGACCTGCCAGCTCATGTGTGTTCTGTTAAATCGACAGAAAAATTAAGAAGAGTCATTCTTGGGTTGCACCATAGGATGTAAACCCTCTGTGAAGAACCGCTGAGTCGTATGATGGTAGACATTTTGGAAGCCAGTTCTATTTAAACTATGACAGCCAGTAAGGAAGGGTTAGTCGGATCATAGTTAGTCAGATCGTGGTTAGTCAGTCAGTCATCAGTCAGTTGGTTAGATCATTGGCTGCTGCTACTTAAGTCTCATCATAGAATTTGTGAATACTTCTACAAAAGTCAACTCATCAAAGTGAACCAACAACCCTTTGTTCAGAACTCTACGCCATTCTACATAAAAGGTAATATTTATCATGTATTAACTGATTCAACGTCTGTCATGATTGCACCCTTTATCTCTTCAAGATAACGGAGAGCTTTGTTTGATTTGACTTCCCCAATCTTTAAAATATATTTGTTAATGTCATGGAGAATCCATCACTTATATCTAACCCTACTCATGTCCCTTCATGACCCTGTTATTATTTCAGTTAATTTAACTCTTAAATGATGAAGCCTGAGACTCAAGTACTTACGATAATAAGTCGCCACAAATAGTGTATCTTGGATGCGAGAGCCCCTAGTGGTCTACCGGGGAAATATATGAGTCAACTGGAAAATTTAATGTCAGGACGGCACGGGGCCATGGTAGCTCAAAGGTTAAGAGCGACTGGACGGAAACCAGGAGATCTGTGGTTCAAATCCCGGCCATGGCATTGAATTTTTCATGTTGAATCCATCCATCAAAAACTTCTTGAGGTATTTAGAGTGCACAAAAGCATCATAGTCATTTGAGTATACATTGAAAGTAAAATTTGTGTGTGTCAATGTTATCAGGTTATTTCAAATCAGCCTAATAATGAAGACTTCATCAAGAAGATCTTATTTCAATGACCCAAATGTATTTTGTTACATCCATGGCTCTTCAACTCTCAACAGCAGGAGAGAAAACATAACCTTGTGTAAGGCTTGAAGCTTTCACGGCGAGCTTATTAATCAAGGCTTTGCAGGTGAACAGCCGTGTCAAATTAATGAAAGTCGAGTTTTTGGCCATTGTATACTCATGGCCTTCAGGATCTGAATGATATAACTCTGCTCTCTATATATACTATGACTTGGTGGGTGAGGCTTGCGCTGCACTGGTCAGTGAGCGGGTGACGATCTGTGGTAGGGCCGGCTGGTTAGTTACAGGTTTACTACTGGCTACAGTATCATCTTGGAGTCTGTGGAGTCTGTGCTCTGTCTGGGGTGGCTGGAGTAGCTGTTGCAAGTGTTTGATGGCTGTTGTCCAAGCATGGCTTACACAGTATCTGCGGACTACAACTAAGCCATGCTTGGACACAGCCATCAAACACACTTGCAACAGCATCTGGGAGGTTTTTCTCTAGGTTCTTCAGTTTACCTGCCATTTATTCAAACTGTTCTATCACAATCTTTATTTCATATCACTGTCTTCACTTTCATATCCAGTTTTGGGCTGCTCCCTCTTATTCCTGGTTCTCTGCTCACAACTCAACTCCCAGGTTGCAAAAATCACATTCTCTAGCTGGGAGGGACTTGGACATTAACTGCACTACAGTTCTCCAACTCATGACACCCTTTGCAGACCTAGGTAAAGTTTGCAGTGGTTGGGTGTTAGGTCTTGGCCTTGCACTGTTGTGCCATGGAGCTTTAGATGCAGCACATTTACATGATAAAAATACTGAAAGCTTACATGTACACAAGCATGCACACAAATTATATTTCATCTATGTTAGTGAAAAATTATGCTATTTCTTGTTTAAATGTACAGGTGATAGTGGAAAACAGACACATACAACTTCTAAGTGCATTCATTTACTACATATAGCTTCAACTATGGTAGTTAAGTTTAACTGTTAATTCTATTCAAACTTAAATAAGAATATAATATGCAACACTCACCTGGTATATGAATCGGGTTGCCATCATTATGTATCTTCATTACCTCTGAAATGCTATTTGTGTTGGCTACAAAGTAGAATGAGAAAATTCTTTTCTGCATTATTTCCTCATTTGAACACTCACTACTGTCACTGCAACTCTCTTCTTTTTCAATGATAGGTAATTTTGATTCAAAAAAACCAGGTTCTGCAAGAATTAATACACATTAATGATAAACTTCATGAAGTTTATTTATCAAGGGTGCAAACTTGGTCACATGATGAATACGCACACAGATAGTCAACTTTCTACCCTCAGGGTATGAATGTTTTTTGAGTATGATTTATGAGTCACTATGTTTACACTCAATCTTCACTTACTCGTATAATTGAAACGTTTTCAAGTTCATCCTCAGCTGTTTGGTGACTAAATGAACATTCTTCTTTCCTCCACTACTACGGTGCTCCGATCCCTCTGCCATCTGGTGTTAGAGGCACTAAGTTTTAATACTTCATTTAATGCCGGAATTTCAAAATTTATTATTTTATCACGGTTTTTGTTTATGAATATTTTTTCCCAAATATCCAATTCTATGGGTGTACTTAAAGATTTTAACAGTTTTATGCTATGGCCAATGTTGTGGTTTTCTGTCCAAAAATGGTGTGACACTGCACATTTTTCTGTTTGTTTCAACTTTATGTTCCTCTGGTGTTCTTTTTGCCTGGTTAACAAGTTTCTCTTAGTTTTTCCTATGTAGCTTTTATCACAGGTTTCACAGTTCATCTGATAAATTCCCGATTTCAAAGTGTTGGTGATTGAATTTTTTAGTCGTTTATTTAGCAGGTTCTTCAGACTGAATTTGTTTTGGGGTGCTAGTTTTAAGTTTAGTCTTTTGAAGATTCGTTCAAATTTTCTAAAAGCCCATGGATGGTAGGTGAATTTTCTATATTGCCAGTTTGTGTTTTTAAGCAGTGTGAGAGTGGTATTTTTTTATGTTGTCTTGAGTTTTTCCTTTCTTTTCATCATGTTCCTTATGATGGCTGGGTTGAATCCATTTAATACTGCTATCTCTTATGTGTTGTTGTTCTTTCAAAAACTCCTCCTTACTCAGTGGGATGTTGTATAGCCGGTTAATTAGACTTCTAAAGGCAGCTAGTTGATGTGAAACTGGGTTGTATTCATTTTTCTTTATGTAATTATCTATGTGTGTGGGCTTCCTGTATATTCCAAAATCTACACCATGACGATTTCTAGTTATCTTGAGGTCCAAAAAGGGTAGGGTGTTGTCTCTTTCTACTTCCATTGTAAACTGGATATGATTATCTTGCAGGTTTAGTAATTTTAGAGAATCATCTTTAAGTTTTTCCAGAATGATAGCAAAAACATCAACATATCTCCGCCAAAATTTGTAAATCTGTGGGAAGGCCTTTACTATGTGTTTTTCAAAATAGCTCATGTATAGGTCTGCTAAGATAGGCGAAAGTGGGCTCCCCACTTTCCAGCATTAAATGAAGTATTAAAACTTAGTGCCCCTAACACCAGATGACAGAGGGATTGGAGCACCGTAGTAGTGGAGGAAGAAAAATGTTCATTTAGTCACCAAACAGCTGAGGATGAGATCGAATGATCTTGAAAACGTTTCAATTATACAACAAGTAAGTGAAGATTGAGTGTAAACATAGTGACTCATAAATCATACTCAAAAATGAAGAATACTTCACTGTTAATAATGCTTCTGCTTTTAATATGTATGAATGTTTGCTTAAGATGCTAGTTATCAATGATCAATCCATACCATGTGATCCAGCCTGCTTGACTATTTTAAAAAAGAATATTTTGTGTTAACCTAATATATTGGCAGTTCAAAAACACAATTGTTTTTTTTTAGAACACCGGTTTTTATTTAACTTCAATGTTTTTATCTTGATGAAAGGCATTTTCTTCACTTGTAAACATAGCATTAATTTGAATATCTTTACTCTGGCACGTCTTGGCATAGTGACACAAAAACCATGTTATTAAACACAATACAGGCTTCAATTATGTTACTTTATTACACTGCCCTAAACAGACTCCTTCATTTTAATGTTTATATTTAGGAGCACAAATAATGAAAATATTAAAAAAAAAAAAAAAAAAAAAAAAAAAAAAAAAAAAATAAAGAAACCTGGTGGGATAGTAGTTCATTAAACAGTTCAATTTTTATTTTGAAAACATCACACTAGGAGAAAATTATTTTAAGCTTGATACATACCTCTTTCATTTCATATAGAAGATGAATAAATACTATTTTCAAAAAATGGAAACTTAGCAGTTTTATGTTTCTGGTAGGCAGATGTTTGATGGTCTAAAACTTACATAGAAAAGTATAGTGTTTAATTCCAGTAAAAAGTTTGAGTCTGAGATTAGGGTATTTGGTGATAACCCTGCAAATATAATAAAAATTCAAAATAGTTGTTTCTTGAGGCATACCTATTTATATCCCTTTGACTATTTTCATCAGATTGTTTCACGATGTCATTTAGAGAATGCAAAGGCATATTCCAACTGCATTTTTAAATTATCTGTAATGCATATGGGATTGATTAGACTTCTGAACAAGTGAGAGTAAATTTACAGAATATTTAAATGAGATTGCTACAGTTTTTAACTGACTTTAAATTAAAAAAGAAACTATTTGTAGTTGGTTTATTGATAACTGTCACTTACTTTTTTATATTATTGAGAGACTAGTTTCAAAGGCAATCACCTCCATTTTCAATCTCTTTCCAACTGGCATCTTTTGTCTTCTCTCTCTCTCTCTCTCTCTCTCTCTCTGGTGGTGGAACCATGAACTTTGTCAAATTATCTACTGATGGGATTTCAAAGTTCATTACGCGATAATTTTTCTGTTGGTATACTTGGAAATAAAGATGTGACATCAAATGAAACCAGACTGTCATTTTTGTCCAAATTTATATCTTTGATTTTTTTCTACCAGATCTAAAGATTGAAATTCTATATCTATAGATCTAAAGAGTTTTTTAAATTTGCACTTTCAAATTTTGGGAAACTATTGAATTTATTTAGTAACCATTTGGCCAAATTATATGTGGGGGCATTTATGCTACTAGTGATAGGTCTCATGCCTTTCCCTGTTTTGTCAATTTTTGGCAGCCCATATACTCTTGGTAAAGTTGGATTATGTATGTATTGCAACTGTGGTGTGGTCTGTTATCAAATGCAAACACACCAGATGAATAACAAATAATCTTGTTTGTAATAGTATGCAAAAGGGTGGAGAGTTGCTTGTTAGTTTACCTAGCTCTGGAGCTCATCTTGGACAACAAACCTAAAGTTTTTTTGCAAAATCTGCAAGAACAATCAGCTCTATGTACTGAGTTGTTCCTTCTTTCTTAGGCATTCTGATTGTATCTTTGATATAAAGAGGGACCTCCTAAGTGAGTCAAGTTTTTCAACAAAGTTCTGAAACAATTCTTCATTATATACAACAGTAATCATTTCAGATTGATCAGCTGTAACCCAGTTTTTTTTTAAAAATTATACTCTCTGGCTGGTCACAATTTTCTTCACATTCAGAAATCATGATCAAAGGATTGCTGGAAAGGAAGCACATTTTCCCATCGTACATTTACGTTTATGTTACAAACCACATCTTCTGTAATTTATATTAAGCTCTGCCACATCCACAATGAGCTTAACATTTTAATGGTGAGTACAAATATTGTGACTTCCTGAGGAACCAGTACTGATCCACCAATTAGATTTGAGTTTTATAAACTTTGAACTTCCAGTTTTAAAATCCTCATTATTTTCTTTTAAACTCCAGAAAATTTCATTTAAACTGCAGAGTATGAGTTGCTTTTGAACTTTTACATTATTTGTTTTAACAAATAGTCTTTTTGCCTGGACATATGTTTATAGTCATCACTTTCATTAAATTCACGACTTTAGACACACTAACTTGTTAAATACCAATGCCCTACTACTTTCCTAGCCCTGTTAAAATGCCCTGATCTTTTACTAGTTCTCTTGTTGAATTAATGTATTTTTACTGACTGTATCTGGTTATTAGCTGTTTTTAATAGTTTGATTTATAGATTAATAAATATACCCCTGAATAAAGAGGAATTACTGTTAATGATATTTCTACCCTTAAAAAAATAAAAGACGATTATAATTTTAAAAAATTTACTTACCATCGTTGGGTTAATAAACATTTTCAAAAGGTTTTTATAGAGTTTGGTTTAACTCTAGTTCCTCAAAATAAATGTAGCATTAAAAATTTACTACATTTCTCTAAAAAAGATGAAATTCCTAATAATAAAAAGTGTGGTATTTATCAATTTAATTGTTTAGATTGTGATCAGGTTTACATTGGTAAGACGAAACGTAATTTGGAAACCAGAACAAAAGAACATTTTCGTAACAGATCATTTTTTATCATTTAACCATGAAATAAATTCTGAAGTTAAATTATTAAAACAAATGTTCCAATTGATTTAATGGTTTAGGAAAATATATTTATTTAAAAAAAATAAACATCGCGTAACTAATTTTCAAATACCAGCAGTTGATTCTCTTTTTAAGTTTATTTCGTGTTCAGATTTTGATAATACTGAAAAAACATAGTAGCATAGTAACCTCCTTGATGATGAAATGTGTTGACTGAGGACGCGAGCAAGGGTTCGTGAAATCGATTTCAACTAATTCAACTAATAAAGATTGACATAATTTTCTTAAGAAAAGTGAAGTTTTTTTGTTACAAATAGTTATGTTTATATAATACTTATTGCTTCGCTGCAACTAGCTTCATTTTTTACGTAATTAATACATACTTTAATTTTTCTTTGATTTGGAGTCTTTAAATTTATCTCAGGGTCCCATACAGTCAAACACTGGTTATATTATATATGGTGACCCTTCCGTATCTTCAGCTTCCCTTTGGGCATGTTATTTCCTACCTTTTCTCAAATCTATCCTGCTCCCACTGTCCCATTTAATTTCTCTTTTATTTTATCTTATCTCTTTATTCACTTTCGCCCTTTATCAGCTTATAACGTTCAGTTTGCCCGTATTACTCAATTTCCATTATAGACCTCCCTAATTTTCTCTATCTTTATTTCTTTATTTCACTATAACCTCACTTCATGTCTACCTTCTTATTTTACCTCTCTTTCATGAGTTTTTCTCTAATTACCAACAGTTTATATTTCACTGACTAGAATTTATTACCTGATATTATATTGTTATTTCTAGGTCACTCTTTTACTATTCATAATTAATATTAATTTTCTTCACTAGTCTCTTCGATCAGCTCTCATATGCAATTCCTGTTTGGTTAACATTAAAGTGTTACGAATGCTGTAACACAAAGCAATTCTCCCTCAGATTTTATTATTAAAAAATCTAACTGACAATCTAGCACACACTTCACTGACATTTGGTTTACATCTTCTGACTTAGTTTTATAGAAAATACTAAAATATTATCTGATATAACATTATATTACAATATATACAACTACAATACTGAACTACTACAACAAAGTAAATCCAATATTGAGAAACAATTAGAAATTTAGAAGTCAATTGTGACACAATATATATGTATTTTCTTCACTGTATTAGAACATCAAATGTTGGCGTGTCCATCTTCAGTTCTGAACCTATGATAAATGATGCAGAAAGGCCTTTTTTTGTTGTTGTTGACAGAGAAACATAAGGTATTACAAAGCTATCAAATTGGGCACTGCTCATTCCTGCAGATTCAATTAGCTTACAGTCTTACTTTCTTCAAAATGTTTGCTCCTTCTTTTAAGGTTTTTTCCTCACTCCTCAGAATGCCTTTATTAGATCTACTGCTTCTGTAACTTGTGTGTTCTTTTCAGTGACTTCTTTTAACTGCAATGTTCATTTCTTTCAATTTGAAGTACAGATTTTGTTATTTTTACTCTTCTTACAGCACCTTCAGCAAGGTTACAAACAGAACTGTGAAAGGTGTGCTGGACAACAAGTCATGCTTCTTCCACATTTTCTAAAACAATTTTACCATACAAAATTCATGCATGATATTAGCAGTGCCATGTGACAAGGTCAGTAGAAGTTTAATTCCCTTCTTGAAACATTTGTAGTCAGCCATGCAAATTCAGAATTCTTGATCAAAGAACACCCAGCCTAATATCAGCTTGATTAAGGGCTTGCTGTGTACATTAACCGAAGAGCATACCATCTTTGCTTAATTAGCTACCACTTTCAATATCCAACCCTTTTCAAATAGTTCTTCCAGGTCTCTATTAAAGGAGCACAGTAAACATCAGTCAACACAGATGAACGACAGACTTATTTTGATAATCTGTGTTTTCTTAACCGTGTTTTTTATGTCACATCTAAATTTGAGTTTGTCTTTGTCTGGGCCCCTTCACATTTTCTTATTACTACTGTTATAGTTTTGAATCCTAGGTCAATTTGCTTTGCTGGTAGAAGATTTGCATCACTATTCATATTTATACATAAAATATGAAGCTATTAACAGAGAAGCAAATAAATTTATACAAATATAATAATTTGTAACTTAAAACTTCACTTATCTTATAAGAAATGATGATAATTCTTATAAATTCTACGGGATCGTGATTTCATGTAAACCTATACACATCTTCAGCCAGAAACTAAGCTATTGCTATTGTTACAAACACTAGATGCCGATATGTTCTTGTTAGTACTACCAAAATCTGAAAATAAAACAAATTTAAAGACAGAATCGACTGCCAGTATTTAAAAATTCATTACGTGATGTTTATTTTTTAAAATAAAGGTCTTTTCTCACACCATTAAATCTATCAGATCATTTAATTGTTTTAATAATTTACCTTCTGGATTTATTTCATGGTTAAAAGACCAAAATTGATCTGCTACGGCCGATTTATCAGTTTGTTTATACTTAATGTTACGAAAATGTTCTTTCGTTCTGGTTTCTAAATTTTGTCTTTCCAATATAAACTTTATCACAATCAAAACAAACTGATAAATACCAGATTATAATTTAAAAAAATTTACTTCCATCCTTGGATTAATAAAAATGTTCAATTTTTTTTTAAAGAGTTTGGTATAACTTTAGTTCCTCAAAATAAGTACAGTATTACAAATTTATTGCATTTCTCTATAAAAGTAAAATTCCTAATAATATAAAACCTGGTATTTATCAGTTTAATAATTTCGATTGTGATAAAGTTTATATTGGAAAGACAAAATGCAATTTAGAAACCAGAATGAAAAAACATTTTCGTAACATTAAGTATAAACAAACTGATAAATCGGCCGTAGCAGATATTTAACCATGAAATAAATCCAGAAGGTAAATTATTAAAACAATTAAATGGGCCGATAGATTTAATGGTTTGGGAAAAAATATTTCTTTTAAAAAACAAATATTGCATAATGAATTTTGAAATACTGGCAGTCAATTCTGTTTTTAAATTTGTTTTATTTTCAGATTTTGGTAATACTAACAAGAACATATTGACATCTAGTGTTCGTAACGATAGCAACAGCTTTGTTTCCAGCTGAAGATGTGTATAAGTTTACAAGAAATCGTGATCCCAGAGAATTTATATGAATTATTATCATTTCTTATAAGATAAGTGAAGTTTTAACTTACAAATTATTATTTGTATATATTCATATTTATGTTCACCAGTGTTTCCAAGCCTTGTAATTACTCCTGGTTTTAAAACTTACCCAGAAGTTTCTGCAGTAGGATGTGTCAGATGTTCTTATAGAAAAGCAGCCATTGGCTTGAATGTTCCAGCTCTAGAGAAGGGACATGAAAAAATACAAGTTTTGCACCAATTAGTGGGTCACTAACAGCCTATTTAGCCACAATGAACATTTGAATCTTAAGAGTGATTTCTTGTATGTACTTTTTAAAATTTGAAAGCATTTTGATAGCTTGTTTGAACACACTTTCTCTGCATACAGTAGAATTTTGTGGAAAAACTGTTGATCCTGTGATATGAGTATAGACAGCTAATCTAGCTGGCATCCAGCATAAATAAGAAAGATTGCGTAAGAAATTTACTAATGACCAACAGGTTTTCTTGATGTCATTCTCGACTGCTTCAAGGATTGCATGAAGTCTGCAATTTCGAATATCCATAATCACTGGATTGGCATCTTTTCTTAAAATTTTCTTCAGTCCACCAATAGGTTAATGTTAACTGATAGACCATCCATATTTATCTGGAGCACCTTTCATGCCTGAACCACAAAGGGTAACCAGCAATGCCTTTAAAAGTTCATTTGCTATTGTGCTAGAAAAGAAAAGCCTAAGTCAGGCAATGACTAACCACCTGGTTTCTTATATCATCCGAGAACTGTATACGGGTATCCAACTTTTCTTTCTCAGAAAGTTTGTTCAGAGATTCCTCAAATCCAATGACTATGTGACTAAGTTTCAAGATAAGCTCCATTTTTATACAAGGTGCAAAACCACATGTTAAAAAGTAACATCTTATTCTTCTGTAGTGCAATGTGCTTTGCAATATTACTGTCAGAGCATATTTCAGGAAAACGGTGGGCGATCTTTGTGGTAGCTATTGCAGACATCTCAGTCATCACACAGAACATCACCAGCATTGCTTCTAACTTTGTCACATCATCAGTAAGCGTTAAGGGCGGACGTATGCAAATATTCAGGGTCTTGCATAAATAGCCATAACATCCAAAGTTTTCAAGTTAGAGAAGTGAAACTTAGTATACTCATTTAAGATAATACAGTTAATATGCACAATTTTTTTTCATAATTTTCCATTGTTTATAACTAATGCTACATATTTTTTCTATATGCAGAGATATTTACAAACTTAAGCCCACTTTTTTTTTTTTTTTTTTTTCAAAATCCACATGCTATCTTTCTGAAATTTGGTATGTTATTTTAAAACACACTAAAAATGAATTTGTTGGATTTAAATTTCTTACTGAAGCTATATAGAATTTAAAAAAAATGTTAATCATATGCATCCTTTAAAAATTGAAGTAATTTCATATATTTTGTATCATCACATTCCATCTGGAGCTTATTCTTAAATTCTAGAACCAACAAAATGTTCATTGTGGCATAAGAAAGTTGTGTGCTAAATTGCATCACTGTAGATGAAGTAGTTTGAGAGAAAAATGGGTTGAAGTTGTAGAAAATGCAAGTTATGGGGAAAGGCAATTAAAAATACAATAAGTATTATTCAGTTTGCCTTTTAATTTTAAGCCAGAACTTCCCATATCCATAGTCTGTATCCTCATTCTGGTCTTCAGCCTTTCTGTCTAAATTCCTCTTCTGTCTTGCTTCTTTCTGCATTAATTTCATAGCTCTTTCTGCACCAGCGATGCAAATGTTGTCGATACTCTGCAAAATTGTTTCCATAAACACACCAGATTGATACCCTAACTGATGCATAACTTTCTTTCTGCCAACATTCCCATCATTAAACACTATTGCAGCATCAAATGTAGCAATTTTCACCACTATGGAAGACACAAATGATGTTTTGGGACACCTTTTCCATATCAAACTGTTGAGGCTTTCATTTGGGTTTTGTGTCTCTCCAAAGAGACATTTGTTTAGCAAATCTGGGTGTGCTAAGAATTGGTAGGTGTGCTTTATAGATTCCAAGACAGCTGATGGAAGACTATGTGTTGCTACTATGCTACTATGCAACACTAGGGCATTTAATCTTTTAAAGGTACATACAGACCACGTACAGTCATGATATTTTGGTGTTTGATAGCTAACACTATATACTATTTTACAAAACAATAAAAAAAATTAAATGTTTCTAACATTTTGTCATAAGTCCCCCCTTAAGTAATCTAAATAACAGCTTGTGCTGAATTCTTGGTTTCTAGCATTGATGTAGCAACGAATTTCTAAACAATATGCTTGTGCATGCAATAGATGCCAATCATTAGAACAGTTTTTACATCTATAATGTTGGACATTACAAGTGAGAGAGAGAGAGAGAGAGAGAGAGAGAGAGAGAGAGAGAGAGAGAGAGAGAGAGAGAGAGAGAGAGAGAGAGAGAGAGAGAGAGAGAGAGAATATTAAAGAAGAAACCTAAACATTTAATTTTTGATTGGAATGTAGTGCTTCATTTGTCTTAGGCACCTAAATTAGAAACATACAAGGCTACAGACATCAACCAAACAATGTGAAACGTTATGCATGATTGAAGGAATTTAGTAACAGTGATGTCCAAATTAATTGAAGGAACTATTTGTAATCAGTTTTTAACGCTCCGTCACATTTTTATATTATTGAGGGACTAGTTTCAGAAGCTGTTGCTTCTATTTTCAACTTTGAAAGTCTGACATCTTCATTGTCAAATTATCGACTGGTGGGATTTCAAAGTTCATTACTCGGTCCTTCTTTTCCATTTTAAGATGTTCTCCGTTTCTTTTTCACCTCTTTTAATAATTTTGAGACGTATCATTTCACTTTTGGAATGAAAGCTATGACCATGCCCAAATCCAAAATTATTAAAAAGGGTTATAAACCAAAACAAACTGACAACATGGGTGAATATCTTATTATGGAAAACTAAGAACTGAGTAATGAACTTTGAAATCCTACCAGGCAATAATTTGATAAAGAAGTCCATAGTTTCATCACCAGAGATAAGACAGCAGAGGAAAACAACAGACAATAGTCAAGACCTTCAAGGTTGAAAATGGAAGCAAGCTTCCGAAATTATTCCCTCAACGATATAAAAATGTATAAGTGATGGAATGTGAAAAACTGACTACAAATAATTTTTTCAATTAATGTGAAACATATAAAAGTGAATCATGTGAAACATGCTTGAAAATGCATATTCTCATTTTATTTTAATGACCACTTTGTACTGTCATTCTCATTGAAAGATTGATGTATTTTTATTTTACAGCACCTTTTTTTATCTTTTCATAAAATAAAAAATTGCTATTTGAATGTAGCACATTTCCAAAATCAGTGAAATACAACATTTTTATGAACAGGCCTTGAAGTTTTCGGTGAGAAAAGATAACAAAATGTTATCAACATAGCCCTAAAGTTAATAACTATTTGTCAATAAACATACAAAAAATATAAATATTATTTCTGAACAATTTAAATATACCCGATGAGGTTAGGGGAATAAAGTCTGCATTTTAGAACAAAAAGTTTCCTACTTATACATTGTTAATTGCTTGGCCTCTCCAAACAGCACCTCACATATAGGTTTACCCCTCGCTTAATGTTGTGCTGAACAGTCTGCTGTCCTTTAAGTGGATGTGCTCAATGATAATATAAACTTTTTCCTTCTTCTTTCCTTTTTTATTTTATAAATATTCAGGTGTTTCTGATAAAATAAAGTTTATAAATACTATTTCATGTTTATGAATTCATTGTTGTACATAATTAATGTAGTTTTAAACGTACTGTCCTAATCAGCAAAACTTTACCACCAGCGAAATGCTGCATGAAAGGTAAACCAAATAATTCTGAAGTTTTGGAGCATGTTCGTGTCCATATTTGTTAACACATTACTTTCCAAATTTACAAAATCAAGTTAACATAATCAAAACGTTAATAAATACAATTTTTGGTTGACGAGCCCACATAAAAGTTTATTGCCGTTGTTTATGAACAATGTTAATGAAAACACAGATGAAATAAGGGAAAAAGATATGTTCAGTATGAGCCTGTTCATATATTAACCTACTTTCTATATCCAGAAACACAGAATAAGAAAGAAAATAAAATCAACATAAGATACAGCTTGATTTTGTGGGTTATCAAGTATATATTTTCAAAAGATTTACTTCCAAGACAGCCATGTGCATGGTGCCCCTAACAACCACAACTTCCTCGAGTTTTGGTTTTTGGCTTTGTGTATTTATTATAAAACTATGGTATTATATAAGCTACAAACCTAGTTATATGTATAATTCAATACCATAGAAGGATATGAACCATGGATAAGTGTTGCTGCTTTACCACAGAGCTACCTGGTAACATGCCCTATTACATTAAGTTTTTCAGTTCTAATTCAAACCCTCAAAGTTTGCCTTAACATGGTTTGTGTGTGTTATAACACTCACTTATCATTGACTGGCACCTTATAAATGGGAAACAAAAATCAACTCACCTTATTAGAGGTATTTAACATGTTAAATAATGCAAAGAACTTGGATCAGCATTTATACAATGCTATATCCCGGATCACCTGTGTTGGCAGCCAGTTTTAATCCCTAATCTCAGTTCACTGCTTTATACAATTGGGCCTAACAGATGCAGCACAATGAAGCACTGCAATGTTGCTGGTTTGAAATCTGCAGCAAGGCAGGGGCACTGGTGCGGTTTAACTTCTTGTAAGCCCCTAAAGCTCGACCTTAAGTGGGTACCGAACACATTGACAGATGGAGCAGGCTTACAACCAACCTATCAGGCACATCTCGAACCAAAAGGAAACCAAAATCTCCAACACCAAAGGGGAGCATGACATGGAGTGATGATGCACTAACAGGACCTCTAACATACTAACGAGTTCTCAGAGTATACATAGTCTTACCCAGACATGCAGGGTTATAACTAGCTAATCGGTTGTAGTACCAATGAACTGGGGAGCCCTAATGGGGACTCTGGAAGACAAATTAAAATGCAAGTGCTGATTAGGACCTGAAAGGGAAACCAGCGACTCAAAAACAAGAAATGTAGGCAGGCACTGCAACTGGAAGAAGAGAAGTGGGCCTTGCCTTCAACAAGTACTGAAGGAATGGTAGCTGGGGATTTGAAAGATTACTTAAGAAACCAGATAAAAACAATTGGAGCCTGGGACGGCTTCTGCCAGAGATTTGAGGAAGAAGGCCCAGATGTCAAAACGTGAAACAGAAGTAGAAAACTTAGGAAGAGCTCACCAAGGTGGTTGGCACTTTGAATTTGAAAGCAGAAAACTCCAGCAGAGGTACCAGACCATATGGGGAGACCACTCTCACTAGAAGAAACAAAAGGGTGCTGCAGGGTTAGATCACAATGATTTGTTTCATACGGGATAATCTGCAGCACAGTATTACTACCTCGAGTAGCATTACAAGATTACTACAGGATACTAAAGTCACCATAATACAGGAACCATAGCTTAGGCAAGACTGCATTATGGGGCTAAAGATTAAAGATTATTCTATTTGGAGCACTTGAGCTGATAATAACCCAAAGCATGAATCATGAAAAGGCAAAGTAATACCTGGGCATTGTCAAATTTTCTTACAAGAGATCTGTAAGCAGTCCTGTTAAGGTATGAGGAGACTGGTAGTAGTCTGCTCTGTCTACTTCCAGTATGACTAAGGAAGTTCCTTCTACTCCCCCTCAAAATATTAGAGACCTTGTGAAGTACTACAAGAGACAAAGCCTTCACTTATTGATTGGATGTGACTCTTAACACATATCATTGCTTATGGGGTAGCACAGACATCAATGAAAGAGGAGTGGCACTGTTCGGAGTATTTGAGCTATTGAGCAGATATTGAGATGATAAATCAATAGAATGTCCCAACCTTTGTTAATTTTTAAAGGGAACAAGTTTTAGCATTGAAACTAGGTTACTTTGGGATCTTAGAAAAAGTTAAGAACTGGAGATTTAGTAAAGAACTTTCTGTATTTGACAACAGGCATATCACTTTAATCTTATGAAATAAGGAAGGGACCTTCTGTAGAGCAACCCTAGGAGAATCAACTGTGTGAGAGAGGAGTGGCTCTCTTGTCAACTGAATGACAACACTGTGCCAATAAGAGTAACACTTCTTTGTGAATTTGCAATGTTGCAGTTGAATATGATTAGTTCCTAACTCTTTATCAGAAATTTTGCTTGGTAACAAACTGTTAAATGCAAAGAACTATTGCCTCCATTTTAATTTTAAGATATGATTGTAAACATTTTTGAAAGGGGAGCTGAGCGGCAGTCTCAATCAGAATAAAAAATGTGGAGGACCCTCAAAAGAGAGTTGGCACATAGGCTCTGAGATTGTGGATTGCAAACTTTAAATAAGCCATTTTTTATTATTTTAACTAAAATAATAAAAGTTAAATGATGAAGCCTGGGACTCAAGTACTTAGGATAGTAAGTCGTCAGAAACAGTATATCTCGGATGCGAGAGTCCCTAGTGCTTTACCGCGGAAATATACGAGTCAAATGGAGAACTTAAGGGCAGGATGGCACGTTGGCCATGGTAGCTCAATGGGTTAGAGCGATAACGGAAACCAGGAGATCCGTGGTTCAAATCCCTGCCATGGCATTGAATTTTTCATGTTGACTCTATCCATCAAAAACCTTAGCCTATATAGGGCTAGTGTGAAGAAATGATTGATTTCCATCAATTACCTAAAAGAGCCATTATTTCTTCACCAAAAACCCTTTTACCTTACAAATTTATTTCTGCCAATTTCATATGTCCAAATTAAATATGAGTTACTCATGCCCTGAATAAGTATCACCATTTACAGCAACCCATATTTCATATTTTAAATCTCTAGTAAACCTAAAATCAGGAAACATAAAATAAAAGATAATTTGTTATTTCACTCAAGCAATGTATAGGACAAGGTTTGCATAGCTAGAATCAAGGTTTCATATATTTATCTTACACTAGAAAGGGGGCATCTTACCTCCATTTGGAATTTTCCTGGATTTTCCATTCCACCAAGTGCTGTTATCATCTGGTACACGCAAGTATCGATTTAATTTCTTCAATACAATATCATACAGCATACCATAAGTGCAATCTCTCTTTGGTATGCAGATGAAGAAAGGGTATCCAAATAGGTGATTATTGGAATATGGTTGTTTTGCACTAGATTCCCAAAGGTATACAGGAATTGTCACCTGTGACTCATTCTGTGGAGGAACTTCATATCTGGAAGCATTCAACGAAATTTTACAAATTAGGATATTTCAAAATATATTACAACATTTTAAATGCAATCTACGACCAATAAAAGCACACATTACATAATCCACTGATTCATTATGATAAACTTGAGGCAAACATACTTTAATCACTTACACAAATATTGAATCCCTCTCCTCAATTTGATCCAATGGGTCATTCAAGCTGAAAGTTTTATGAAAATGATGCTTAATTACTTCAGTGACTATCATATTTTCTGGATTCACACCACTTAATGGACCAAGATGATGCACTAAATCTTTTATACTTCCTTTCTTTGGTAGTATCAGCTTATAATTCATGGGTTTTTTTGTATCTTCAAAAGGAAACAGTGCCACCTGTAAAGTGTAAAATGGATATAAGTAATATTTAAATGGACAGAAAATTCAGAAACAATGAAAATCTGAATGTGTCATGTTTACATTATAGATACAAAATTGATTGTTTAGGTTTCATAACACAGATGAGGACAAAAGGTTGGGTTGTGTTGTGTTGGGTCGGGTCAGGCAATAATAATAATAATAATAATAATAATAATAATAATAATAATAATAATAATAATAATAATAATAATAATAATAATAATAATAATAATAATAATAATAAAAGCTGTCATTGTCAACAGACTGAGTTAGTGTTTCTGACATTGTCAAAATTATATCACATTTTACACTTTTTAAAAATATTTACAATTTAAAGTATTTACAGATGTAGTTATTCTTTAGTGAATTCATCCAAATTGTAGAGAACCTTACTTATTAAATACATTTTAAGTGTATGTTTAAAAATACCCGTCACACTGAGTTGCTTTATAGATTTTGGTAATTTATGAACAGAATTAAGCAGATCACACTAGGATCTTTGTGGCAAATATTTAATCTAAAACTCTTTCCATATAGGTTTTTGCAGCACATCCCCAGATTTCTAGCCCATAAAACAAATATGGAAATATGACCCCATAGTATAATTGTTAGTTTTTTCCCCCTAAAAGGTTAATGAAATACCTGAGTAGGCATTTTGATTTGCTAATTTTCCCACATATTTGATGAATGAATTCAGTAAATGGGAATACCAGCAGTTGAAGTAGTAATTTTAAGTTCAGCTAAATTCTTGCAGATTGTGGTTGGACGATAAATGAAGTCAGTGCAAATTTAAGTGGCTGTCTTGAGAGTTTCAGAAGCAAGCTAGTATCTTTAAGTTACACATTTATACAAATGGCAAGTGCACTGTGCAGGCACTATGAAAACTAGAACGAAGATCAGCTATAGCATTTACATTAATCATTCCTAAAGTAAGTTTAAGTAAAGTAAGTTTAGATGACTTTTACAATCTAAAAACGTAACAGATTGCCATTGTAGTGGAACTTTTTGTTACATTTGGTAGCAATATGCACAGCTCTCTTGGTGACAAAAGCCAATAAAAGATGCAGAATTGACTGACGGAGCTATCCAAACAGGAAATTATGTTAGTACAAAATTGAATCGAGAATATATTGACACATTGCTTCACTCACAGTTAAGCACAAATTAGTACAAAAGTGAATCGAGAAGATATTGACACATTGCTTCACTCACACTGTTTATTCACAGGACATGTTTCAAGAACTCTTGCTCCTATCATCAGCTGAAACTTGATTAGTGCAAGTTGTAGTGGTTTCCTCTTTCTCCGTATTGTCAATAGATGGCGTGATGTACTTGTCAAAGATGTCCGGTGGTGGAGTATCAAAATTCATGACTCTATGACGATTTTTGTTAATGAAGATTTTTTCCCATACGGAAAGGTCTATGGGGTGATTAACATATTTTATTAGAGATGTTTCCAAGTTGATGTCATGTCTAGTATTCAAAAAATGAAAAGCCACTGTTGATTTTTCTGTTTCACCATTTTTAATGTTTCTTATATGTTCTTTAGTTCTTATGTTAATATTTCTTTTTGTTTTTTCTATATAAATTTTAGGGCAAGTCTCACATTTGATCTCATAGATTCCTGGTTTTTCTTTGGTAGTGATCAAATTTTTGGGAGGGCCGTTTAACAAATTTCTGATATTAAACCTATTTTGAGGTGCAAGAGTTATGTTGTGTTTTGAGAAGATTTTTTGGAATTTGGTATAGGCTGATTGATGGATGGAAGGTGAATTTTTTAAAAAGTTTTTTCTCTTTTTCTCCTGTAGGTTCTAGGGTGGTGGTTTCTTTTATTTTCTTAGCTTTGTTGAGTCTGTTAACTGTTTTGTCTATTAAATTTGGGTTGAAACCGTTGGATCTAGCTACTTTTTTTATGTGTAGGTATTCTTCTTGATAATCTTCTCTGTTTAGTGGAAAGTTGATCATCCGAAAGATTAAACTGTTGAAAATGGCATGTTGGTGTTGTTTTGGGTTGAAACTGTTGTTCTTAATATAATTATCTGTGTGTGTCAGTTTCTTGTAAATACCAAAAGTGAGTTTGTTGTTCATTTTTTTGATCTTGATGTCCAAAAAGGGGAGCACACCATCCTCTTCTCTTTCCAATGTAAATTTTATAGCTGGATTTTGTATATTCAAAAGTCTAAGACCATCTTGTATGAGTTCTTTTAGGTACTATTGCAAAAATGTTGTCAACATAGCGATACCACACTTTGAAATAATTTGGAAACGTTTGTGATTTGTGATTCAAAAGCACTAATAAATAAATCTGCCAAGAAGGGAGACAATGGGTTGCCCATAGTTGGCCCGTTTTTTGCTGATAGATCTGTCCATTAAAGCTGAAAAAATTTTGATTGATACAAATTTCTGTAAGTTGTGAAAGTTCTTCTATTTCTTCAGATGTTATTTGTATTGTTTCCAGCCATTTTTTGAGAAGTGGAATAAGCTCATTGGTAGGTATACTTGGATATAAAGAAATGACGTCAAAGGAAACTATAGTATCTGTAGAGTTGATCTTTGTGTCCTTCAGGAGATTTAACAATTCAAACAAGTTTTTGATACTTAAATTTTCAAATTTTGTGAAGGATTTGAAGATTTGAACCAGCCATTTTGATAGTTGGTAAGTGGGTGCATCAATGTTATTAATTATTGGTCTGAGGGTAATTTCAGGTTTATGTATTTTGGGAAACCATATACGTATGGTTTATTGTTCAATTTATCTTTTTTAGTCATGATTTTACTGTTTTTAATTGCTAATTCCACAGATTTGCATGCTTTCTTTAATGAATTGTTTTCTAGTTTAACAAATTCTTTTCCGTTTAAAAGGTTGTCCATTTTTTTGCGATAGTCTTCTTCGTCCAATATTACTATTTTGTTACCCTTGTCTGCTTTTGTGTAGACTACCGGTTTTTCATTTAAATTTTTGATTAATTTTTTATATGAATATCTTTTTGAATTTGCATTTTGAATATGATCTAGTTTCTATGCAGTGTTCAAAAGTAGATTTTTTATTATCGGGCAAATTATATATCGCTATTTCAATGTCTGCGATATAGTTTTCAATGTTTTTTTGTGTAATCTACACATGTTTTTAGGCCTTTGTTAGGAAATCTATTTCTTTCTCCGTGAAGTTGCATGTCGATAGATTCGTTACATTGTTAGGTTTTTGACATGAGAGTAATAAATCTTGCTTTTTATGTGGATTTGGTTCTTGCTTCTTTTGAAGATTCATGAATTTTTGTTTCAAAATGGCTGTTTTCTTACGCATTTTCAAATTAAGAATTGACAGCATATTATTCTCTAAGTTAAACCACATGGCCGGGTTCATATATTTCGAAATTTTTAAGTATAGTTCGTATATTTTTAATTCTGTGGAATGTAACGAATTGTAGTGGTGGTTTAATTACCAAACTCACTTTTGGTATTTACAGGAAACCGACACACACAGATCATTATATTAAGAACAACAGTTTCAACCAAAAACAACACCAACATGCCATTTTCAACAGTTTAATCTTTTGGATAATCAACTTTCCACTAAACAGAGAAGATTATCAAGAAGAATACCTACACATAAAAAAAGTAGCTAGATCCAACGGTTTCAACCCAAATTTAGTAGACAAAACTGTTAACAGACTCAACAAAGCTAAGAAAATAAAAGAAACCACCACCCTAGAACCTATAGGAGAAAAAGAGAAAAAACTTTTTAAAAAATTCACCTTCCATCCATCAATCAGCCTATAACAAATTCCAAAAAATCTTCTCAAAACACAACATAACTCTTGCACCTCAAAATAGGTTTAATATCAGAAATTTGTTAAACGGCCCTCCCAAAAATTCAATCACTACCACAGAAAAACCAGGAATCTATGAGATCAAATGTGAAACTTGCCCTAAAATTTATATAGGAAAAACAAAAAGAAATATTAACATCAGAACTAAAGAACATATAAGAAACATTAAAAATGGTGAAACAGAAAAATCAGCAGTGGCTTTTCATTTTTTGAATACTAATGACATCAACTTGAAAACATCTCTAATAAAATATGTTAATCACCGCATAGACCTTTCCGTATGGGAAAAAATCTTCATTAACAAAAATCGTCATAGAGTCATGAATTTTGAAACTCCACCATCGGACATCTTTGACAAGTACATCACGCCATCTATTGACAATACGGAGAAAGAGGAAACCACTACAACTTGCACTAATCGAGTATCAGCTGATGATAGGAGCAAGAGTTCTTGAAACATGTCCTGTGAATAAACAGTGTGAGTGAAGCAATGTGTCAATATCTTCTCGATTCACTTTTGTACTATCCCACTTGGTACTACGATTATGCAAATATGTATTGCCAGACATTGTCACCTTTGGAGAGCTATTCAGAACAGAAGAGGTATGCTGTCATCTGAAATGGTTTCAATTCATGAGAATGTGAAACCGCATATAGCGGCAGTAGCAAGACAGGTGGTGCTTACTTGGTTTCACTGGGAAGTGCTCGATCATCTAGTATATGGCCAGATCCAGCGCCAAGTGACTATCTTTTTCGACAGTTGAAGAAAGAACTGAAAGAACAGCGCTTTTACACAAACGTACTTCAAGATGCAGAGAAGATCTATCTCCATACATTGGCGGCAAGCTTTTATGAAGAGGATATTGGAAAGTTTCGTCTATCGAATAACAAGATGTCTAATCTTCATGGTGACTATGTGTAAAAGTAACTAAATGCGCTTGACTCCTGGTAATAAAACCAGGTAAAAATGCTGCCACTCACATGATTGTTTTATCTCGGGAGTGAGTGGAAAGCCTAAGTCTCACCCGAGACAATTAAATCCATGTCTATTTCCTTTTTTTATCTGCACAGCACCAAAAAATTGGTAGACAGTTCAAATGTATTGTGATTTATGGTCTTTTGTGAGCGTTCATGGCACCCATCTGAACACACCTTCCAAAATTTTAAAACTTCAACACTTTCAAGACATCTCAGAAATAACAATGTACAGAGAATGAGAGTGATCCTCTGATCTTGCAGCATTATTTATTTAACTTTTGCTATTGTCTCATTAGAAATAGTGCTCTTGCTTTGTTCTTTGCTACGAATTTCAATATGACCAACTGCAACTTCTAAATCACTTGTGGATGTTTCTGATATCCATTCACAACTCTCCATACACTTCTGTGTCAAATTATGATCAGTTTAACACCTTTTAGATTAATAAACCGAGTAAATGTGCAAACTTCACATGTGACGATAGTGGCAAGAGTTCCATTACAAATTACTGCCAAGCCAAGACTGAGCACCCCAGATGGTTTCTGTTGCGAGTGGGAGAAGTAACACAACAGTGAAGCCAATAGCCACATAAACAGTGTCACGGCTTTTTGGAGACCTTACTTTTGGGATTATCCTCGTAAATCACCCTACTCAGTTTATAATATTTTTAACAGTAACATAACAAAGTATGTGTCAACATATATTAAAATCAAGAAACAATCCAACAGTCTCTCCTAAAGTGAAAATTTATCAGTATGTTCCTATATATGCCAAACGTTTTCTTTTTCATTTATTTTTATTTCATCCATATGATCCAAAATACATAGGATACGTCAACAGGTTTAACAAATACGTGTACAATATATACAATATAAAAATAATAAAATAAGCAGAGGGTAAATATACTACTTAGGCTTTATTTAACCTTTTATACTCATCTATAGAGTAGACTGGGTTTTCTACGAGGTACTTTTTAATTGCTTTAAGTTTAATTTTTCTTCTGTTATCTGTTTTAGTTGATTCGGTAAATGATTGTACAATTCTTTAGATTTATTTTCTATATTTTTGTTACTTATTGTTCCTCTTAATCTGTTTAAGAAATAATTTAGTTTTGTTCTTGTGCTATGTGTATGTATGTACATGTTTTTATTTTGGTTGCTACAATTTTTTGTTACGTATTTAATGCACTCATATATATATATATATATATATATATATATATATATATATATATATATATATATATATATACAATGCTGTAAATGTTAATACATTCAATGTTTTAAAAACATTTCTACACGAATCCGTGTTTTTTAGTTTACAAATTATTCTGATGGCATATTTCTGGAGTCTTAATATTCTTATCATTGCTTTTTCTGTGCATTTCCCCATAACACCACACCATAGCATAAATGAGAGTGTATGACTGCATAGTAAATTTGTATCAGAGTTTCTCTATCCATTTGTTGTGCTGCCTGTTTTAAAATATATAGTCCCATATTTATTTTCTTTACTATTTTTTCAATGTGTTGTTTCCAATTTAGTTTCTTATGTATTATTAGTCCAAGGAAGTTTTTGTTACTTCTTGTATTTTTTTATTATCTAATGTTAATTGCATATGTGATTGGGTTTCTTTGTTTAAGGTGACTTGCATCCATTCTGTTTTGCTTGTATTTACTACCATGCCTAGTTTTCCTAATTCACTACTAATTTTTTCAAGTATAAGTGGATTTATTTTGTACTTCACTTTCCGTTTTTCCCTTCATTATGATTGTAGTGTCATCAGCATATCTAATGGCCAATTTACCATTTGAATTATATATTATTTCCACACACAGCTCCCTATCCTGAAGATATGATTTCAGCCAATCTAATGGTATGCCCCATATCCCATAATTTTCTATTTTGGTAATTAGTTGATTTGTATCGAGATTTAAGGGTATTGGAACACCACAGTGAAGCGAAATAATTATTCATTTATGTTTACGCAATCGAAAGCTTTTGTCAGATCAAGAAAAATTGCCACTATATATTCTTTTCTGTTTAATGCAGTTGTAATGATGTCATTTTCTTTATATATTGCCTGTACAGTTGATTTCTTTTTTTGAAAACCGAATTGATAGTCTGAAATTATTTTATATTTCCTACAAAATCCCTGTAACTGATCTAGAAATAGTCCTTCTATTATTTTTGAAAAACTTGAGCACAATGTTATAGGTCTATAATTTTCTAATGCTAGTTTTGAATATTTTTTCTTATATATCGGTCTATTTTTTTAGTGCTTTCTCCAATGACCTGTTCCAAATCCAGAGTTCCTGGAATTTGATTCCTGGCTGGCAGTTGGAAATCTTTTTCTTTATTCAGATTATTTCCTGTTCGAGTGTGTGAGTGTGAGTGTGTGAGAGTGTGAGTGTGTGAGTGTGTGTGTGTGTGTGTGTGTGTGCGCGCGCGTGCGCGTGTGCATGTGTGTGTGTGTGTGTGTGTGTGTGTGTGTGTGGACGTGCGCACATGTGCTTGATTTTAATATTAATAAAATTTCAAAGGTTACACAACAGTAAAGTGAGTGAACATCACTGCTGATGAGCAATCGTTCAGAAGGAATTAAACTATGACATTACATGTTAAATGTGGCATAAAAAGGGTGGGGGTGAGCGGAAATCAGTTTTAACAGCAGGTATGTTTAGAATCTGAACTTTACTAAATTAGTGTGCTGGACTTAAATATAATGGATTAACTTAGAATCTTCAAGTAGCTCGATAATAGGTAGGTTGCACTCAGAAACTACAAACTACAAATTTGGGAAAACATATTTATTACAAAGAAACAGGACCTCTTGATGAATTTTGAAATTCCTGCCGTAGTTGACGTCATCAAACTTACCAGGACATTAGATGGCAGCACGACACCAAGCCAGATGCAGACACCGGATGCATCATCAGTCAACCACAGAACTGACGATAGGGAAGAGGTTCCCAGAAACTAGTCTTCATCAAAAAACTTGTAAGTGGAGAAAAGTATATACAAGGTTGACTCATTTGCCTAATTTTAGTATATTGCTAGTGTTTACCTAGAATGCATTTCCTTAAGATCTTCTTAACATCCTGAGCTAATGTTGATTGGGTGAATTCCTTGGTGGCAATTGGGGCATCCCTGTTGGTGTCCTGATAGTCTTGAAGTTTGGGTTCTCATCAAAGGTGGTGTCGAAACTGAGTTTTCCTTCATATTTCTTTATATCTTTTCCCACGTGGTTAATCCAGTTGGACCAAACACTTTTTAATAAATGGATTTCTTGTTCTATATCGTGATTCTCATTCCAAAAATAGTATGTTATCACCAATTTGTCTACTTCTTGTTCTTGATATTGCTAAAATGTTCTTTAAGCCTAATGTTCAAATTCCCCCTTTTTTTTTTTTTTTTTGCCAATGTAGAGGTTGTCACAGCCTTTATAATTTATCCGGTACACACCCAAGATTTGCTTATGGGTTTCTCTTTTGTATTATGTGATCTCAAAAGGTGTAGATATACTGAAAATGTACTGGGAGTCAGAGAAATATTATGTACTCTGAAGACTTTTTGGAAAAGGTGCTTTTCAATTTCGACATCACCTTTGATTAGAATCCAAACTTCAAGTTCATCAGGACATCAATAGAGATGCCACCAAGCAGTCCAACCAATCGAAATTCAACAGTTGACATTAGCCAAGGACGTTAGGAAGGTCCTAATAAAATGCATTCTCGGTAAACACTAGCAATATATGGAGTATGGCGTATTAGTTCCACTCCAAATTATATTAATTTTGTACTTCAGTGTATCACAGTCCATGTTCATTAAGAACAGTAAAACCGGGTTAACAGGACATTATAACAAAAACTTAAACACCTTGTTGAGTAAAATTTAGAGCAGGCATAATGATCCTTCCGAAAGCCTTTCAACCAATAAAACACAGAAGAAAAAAAAAATCTTAAATTACCTATTTGTAATGTGTAACACATAAATTTAACTACTATAGTGTCAAAACTATCTTTGTTTAAATAAATAGCTTCATTTAATGAGAATTTTTGGTAATTTATAATTACTTCAACTGAAATATAAGAGCATAAAATGCAATGTTTTGCATAGTTTCACATTTAAGGAGCATATACTACTTGAATCTTTTGCAGCATTATGCAAAATAATTACCTCCATATGCCTCTCCCTTTTCGTTGGCAATGGTAAAGATAAGTAACAAAATGGATCAAATGTCACGGACACTTTATCACATTCAGGGCAAACAACGGTTGACTTCAAAAGTCCATGGAAAAAGTCCACAATAACAGAATCATTTCTTTTCCTGTAGTTTTCCCAGGCTTCCTTTGCCACTTCCTGAAATAAAGATAATAAGGAAATTAAAGAACAAAAACGCTGAAGTATTCTTAAATATACTACCTGGCAAAGTGTTGAGGCATATTAATCTTTACTGACAGAAAGCTGCATTCATTTGTTTTCTTGTTTACTAGAGGAGCAAAATATTAATAGCTTTGATGTACAGTAAGTGATGCAACACAAGCACTTGGGAGCTGTGTGTCTAATATGAAACATTGGGCAATCAATTACTATACGCAAATGTAAATTACCACTGCAGCCACCCTATTTGTCGCTTAACACGAAAGGATTTGGTTTCCTCTTCTTTCTCCTTGTCACGATATTCAATTATATTATTTACTTGTCACAATATTCAATTATATACAATTTCTCATTCCTGCCAATGTATGTCCTGCCATTGCTGTCCGGAAGACATGGTTGCATTTGAACAGTGCATGCATACATATACATCATCATGCATGTACAATAGGTTCACATACAAAACTCTGTTGTTTCACATTATTTCCAATATGCCTCAATGCTTTGCCAAGTTACCATTTGGGCAAAGGTAGATTCTTTTCTATGAATTCCTTACATTGAAGAAAAGCACCAATGGACATTGAAAATTTCTCCTTCCACTTTATTTGTACCTTACTTTTTAAAGTATTGTGACTTTGTGGGTTCGTGAAATTAAAAAGTTCAATTACACCACCCAAATGTTCTTTATTTCCACCTTATTCCAATATCACAATTACAATTTTGCCAGTTCGTCTTTACACGTACACTCTGGGCGCTCCTTACACACCGCCCGCCACGACTCGCTCCTCTCAACTGTCGCCTCTGGTATTGATCGCGGCCCGAAGTTTCCTGAGACTCCTTTTATGGAGGAGGAAAACATTCTCGAAGCTTCGCGCTCCTTCGAGCGGTAGGAGGAGGGGTAAACGAAGTCTCACCTCCCTCCGCCGGCCGTCGTTTATTGATCGGCATCGTAGGCTGCCGCTTACGTAACACTGCTCCCTCCTTAAGGCTGGTCGTCCTGAACAGCGCCATCGTAGCGGGCCAGGCGATCCAGGTGTACCACCAACATCTTTCCTCGGGGCACCTTCTGGATGCGGTAGACCATGTCGTTAATCCTCTTCACCACACGGTACGGTCCTTGCAATGGCTGCTGAAGCTTCGGGCAGCATCCCTTGGTCCGGGTAGGGCGGTACAACCAGACCAGGTCACCTTGCTGGAACCCTTGGCTGTTGGCTTGCCTGTCGTATCGGGTTTTCAAGCGGTCGCTCACCTTCTGGATGTTCTAGCAGCCATCTCGTGCATGTCGTGGAGGTGGTCCACCAGGCTCTCCACATACTCGGTCGCTGGCTGTTTCACCCCCGGAGGGCTAACAAAAGCCAGGTCACAGGGGAGGCATAACTCTCGGCCGAATATTAAGCTGGCTGGCGTGATCCCCGTGGTGTCGTGTGTTGATGAGCGGTAGGCCAGCAAGAACAGTGGCACCTTGACGTCCCAGTCTCACTGATGGCTGGCCACAACCTTCCTCAAGTGTTCCTCTAAGGTCTTGATGTACCTCTCGACCATGCCATCTAACTGGGGATGTAGAGGTGTGCGGGTCTTGTTAACCCCAAGTCTCTCTAGTGCCTCCTTCATCAGGTTGGACTCAAAATTGGTGCCTTGGTCACTGTGCAGCTCTAATGGTACCCCAAATCGGCAAAACACTTGCTCCACGAGGCAGTCTGTGATTGTCCTTGCCTCTTGGTTCGGAATGGCATACACACCCGGCCACTTAGTCAAGTAGTCCACGACCACCATCAGGTACTTGTTGCCTCGGTCGGATATTGGGAACGGTCCAGCAATGTCAACGGCGATCCGTTCGAATGGCGCTCTGACGTTGTACTGTTGCATGCGACCCCGGCTCCTAGTCTGGGGGCCGCGACTCGCCGCGCACGCATGACACTGACGGCACCATCTCTCAGCGTCTGCTCGGAGCCTCAGCCAGTAGTAGCGCTGCCGTAGTTTGTCAATCGTCCGGTTCACTCCCAGGTGTCCTGAAGTAACGGCATGCACCTCTTCCAAGACTTCCGGGACCTTACTCCGGGGAAGTACCAACTGTTCTCTCTGCGTCTTCCCATCGGGTGATTCCCATACCTGGAACGGCACACCCTCTCTGGTCTTCAACGAGTCCCATTGGGCCCAGTAAGACTTGTAGATGGCGCTCCTCGGTGTGATGTCCGCCCAGGTAGGTCTCATCCCTGCCTCCACTTCCCTCAAAAATGGCCCCAAGTCTGCGTCCACCAGCTGCTCCCTCCTTAGGCCTGCGCTATCCCAGCCATCGGCAGGCACTGCCGTGACTACTCAAACTGCTGCGGTACAGTCCTTCTCCTCCACTCTTGTGCACTGGCCGCACTCTTCTGGACAGGGTGTTCGGGACATGGCGTCAGCGTTACCGTGGCTCTTCCCTCTACGATGTTTCCAAGTGAAGTCGTACTCCTGCAGCCTCTGAACCCAACATGCTGTCTGGTCTTCTGATCGCGCCGTCACCATCACCTTGCTCCTCGCGGGGACAACCACGTCTTCGTTCAAGATGACCCTACCGATTCCAAGGCGCTCTTCGGGTTGACGGAGTATAACCTCTTCTCCGTTGAGCCGCAGGACCTTCCTGCCGACGTCGACCGTCGCTTCGTGGCTCCTGAGGGCATCCAATCCCAGAATCACCTCCTCAGCCACCTTCGCGACAAACACCCACAGACGCACGGCACTCCGTCCCAAGGTCAGCTCCAGCAGGGCCTCCTTCTCCACAGGCAAGTGTCGCCCGATGCCAACACAAGCTGGTATGGTCGGCTCGGCTTCCTCGTCGGCAAACCCTTCGCCACGTCAGGTCTGATGATGGTCACGGCCGCCCTGGTGTCCACCAGCACGCGGCACGGCTTTCCTCTTACCCAGCCGTCCGCGATGAGGCTGTCATCCATCCGCCGGCTGACGGCGCGTAGTGTCACTAGAGGGGATGGTGGTAATGGCGCCGACGTGTCCCTCTCCACGCCGGGCCTTACTCGTTCTTCCGGCTGCCCTTCCTGGTGTGGGCAGTCTCTCTGCAGGTGCTCGGGCTGTCCACACCCCCAACACAGGCCACTAGGTCTTCGCCGGCGTCCCTCGGCTGGTCTTCTGTTTCCGGCGTAGCGCACACCTCTCGTTCTCGACGACGGGATAGCTATTACTTTGGCCGCCTCCATCCTTAATGCTGCCGTTAGCGCCTCGTGGATTGTTTTATAATCGCCGAGCATTAGGCGCTGACGAATCTCCGTGTCCCGTATCCCGTCAACGAATGTGTAGGCAGCTTCCCGGGATACGAACTCTGGTGGGAGTTCGACTAGGGCCTTGCTAGCCAGTTGTTCAACTGCCAGGGAGAACTCCTGCAACGTCTCCCCTGGCTGCTGCAACCTTGCCTTCAGCTGGCTGCGGTACGCTACGGCTAAGCGGTGGTTCCCAAAACGATTCTCCAGGGCCTCCCAGATAACCTTGGACGTCGCCGTTGTCTGTACCGCGTTTAGGACTTCCGCGGCCCGATCTTGGAGGCTGGCTATTAACTGTGTGGCCTCCTCCTCTGGTGACCATTTGTTGTGCTTGGCCACTGCGTCGAATTGGCGGCGGAAGAACTCAAACGTTGACGCGCCGTCATATTTCGGAGGTTTGACGCGCGCCGATGTGTCGCGTCCCGGTGCGTCGACCTTCAAATCCTTTAACCACCTGCCGACGACATCCTCCACCATGGCGTTCAGGGACTTTGCGTTGCTGTCAGCCTTTCCCTCCAGCTCGTCAACGCGGCCCGCCAGGTCTTCGACGCGCTCGCCGAACTCTGTGACGTCCTCTTTTACGCCGGTCAGCTGCTCTTCGAACTTCACGGCAAGGGCCTCCTTTGCCGCTTTCATCCCCGTGGCCAGGCTGTCGTTCGCTGCCCTCATTTCTGTGGTCAGTTCGGCCATCTTTGCGGTCATTGTCGTGGCCAAGTTGTTGTTTGCCGCTTCCGTCTTCGCTGTTATTTCGGTCTTTATTTTTTCCATTTTGTGTAAAATCTTTTCCAATGCCGATTCCATGGCCGTTATCCCACTTCTGACGCCAGTTGTGACTGTGGGTTCGTGAAATTAAGAAGTTCAATTACACCACTCAAAATGTTCTTTATTTCCACCTTATTCCAATATCACAATTACAATTTAATGTACACAATTACAATTTCGCCAGTTCGTCTTTACACGTACGCTCTGGGCGCTCCTTACACACCGCCCGCCACGACTCGCTGACTGTCTCAACTGACTGTCGCCTCCGGTATTGATCGCGGCCCGAAATTTCCCGAGACTCCTTTTATGGAGGGGGAAAACATTCTCGAAGCTTCGCGCTCCTTCGAGCGGTAGGAGGAGGGGTAAACGAAGTCTCCCCTCCCTCCGCCGGCCGTTGTTTATTGATCGGCATCGTAGGCCGCCGCTTACGTAACAGTATTAATTTTTGTAACTACATGGTGTAAATAAAATGTTTAAACATCACTGTGCCGGGTTCTTAGGGTCCATTTCTTAAGAACAAAGCAAAAATTTGGCATTGTCAAACATACCCATAACATATATTATGCACATTATACAGCACAATTAGCAATTGCACTTTATCTTGAAGCCTGCAGAACTTTTGTTATTGGGGCATCCCTTCACCAGGAACTTAATGCCAGTTGTGGCCCAGCTGATCTTACAACTGAGCGTCTTAATGTCAATTCTATGTCTGTAAAGGATGCTAATCATAGTAATTGAACAACCTTACATACAGGGTGAATCATTTAAAACTTAAACTGCAAATATTTCTGAAATGGAAAGTTCAATTAATGTGTGTATTACTCAGCATTGATTGGATGTCAGGGGCTCATAATGTTGGCATATCAACAAATTTTAATGATACTGACAAAGTGTACCTTTTGAGTAAACATACAATTTTTTAAATAGAACAATGCAGTTACATCAACAAAATGAAACCAGGGTAAATTAGAATGTTAATGGTGTTTGTTGCAGAATTCTAGTGTACGCAGTTTACAAGGAATCTTATTTTGAAACCTTTAACACAGACACTTGTACAAACCTTTAACACAGACACTTGTACAACTTATGCCACACAAAGTAAAGAAAAGCAAAAAAGAATTACACTTCATTTGTGGATTCAGACAAGCAAAGAGAACATTGGCCTTTAAAGATTGTGTTCAAAATGATCACCAACAGCTTCAATACATGCTTCCAGTCTGCTATGGAAAGACTGCTGAACATTTTGTAGCATTACAGCAGTATTAAATCATATCATCTGGTGTAGTTGGTATGTCCTTGTAGACTGTCTTTCAGCTTTCTCCACAGATAAAGGCCCACAGGAGTCAAATACGGTGAAACAAGCCAACCAAGTGTAGCAAGTCGGGGTGTCGGGTGAGTATTGCCGTGCAGTTCAGCTCAATTATTTGGCAGGGGCTTGACTCCTAGGGTTGTCAGCATCGCTAACAAAATTTGAAGAATATCGATGTCCTCGGCTGCTCTCGGAGTTGTCCTAATATTTATGCATATAGGATTTTTGGCAAGGATCTCTTGGTACAGGGCGTTCTGGGTGGATCAATTAGGGTACCTGGAAAGAAACACAGGTTAATTCTCTTATGACAATCGGTTGTATTTCAATTACTGTCGAAATACATGTTAATTAGGCGAACTCTGAATGGTAGGTTTCGCGTTTGCGTGGTAGCACTCCTGTGTATGTAACACGAGTCGTCGGATTAGCACCCCGCTATTAACTAGCTTTAATCGAACGTGATTTCTTTAGCTTCCTGTCCGTTCTTTAAAGAACGCGATATCTGACTTCGTGCTGCTGCACGACGATCTAGCCCGACCCCCAGCTAGTGACTGATTTAATCAATGCGATTCCTGTCGGCGTGCGTTAGCACGACGAACTCGGTCGACCCTCAGCTAAATACTCCCAGCTAGCGACTGATTTAATCAATGCGATTTCTGTCGGCGCGCGCTAGCACGACGATCTCGGTCAACTCCAAGCCACCGGCTCCCAGCTAGTGACTGCACTTTAGACATCTATTTGTTCCTGGCTAGGCCATATGACACTTCGCTTCCTCCTTCAGCTCATTATTTTTAATTAATTGGTCGGTAGAAAACATATGGAGTCCCAGTTACGAAAATCTCCCTTTAAACCACCTAAGATGTTGCCTTCCTGTCAACTATGTTTGAAAGGAAATGCCGGCTGTGACCCATCAAATTTATGGCTGCGGTCAGCTTTCTTAGGGGAGGAAAAATCCCTACCGTTCAGAGCTCGTAACAATCTTGACATTTCACACAAAATATTTCTTTCAGTACACGTATATATATTCCTTTAACATTCAATTAATCTACTCGAGGAAGAGAGTACCGTTTCACAAGGTACAGGTTCTCTTTGTCCAAACTAACATTTTGGAAACAATCTATTAAGACCAGCTGTAGAACTTTGTGCACTATGGGCCGGAGAGAATTTATGTTTATACTACAGATTCCTCATAGTCTGCAGAGGAACGTTTTCTAGCATTTGTGGAATATGGTTTGTTAGTAGGCTGTGATACTAGTGTGATTTCAGTATTCCTTCTATGAGAAAAGGGCCTATACGCTTATAGTTCACTATCCCATAACACATGTTTAAACTCCATGGATGCCAATGTTCCACCTGATGAAGCCAATAGACCTATAGTGCATGTTTCTGCACTTTAATTGGCCATGATTAGTAAATATTGCTTCATCACTTAACAAGATACATGATGAATCTGAAATATCATGTCTTAATGTCCACATAGAAAAAGTAATAATTTTCAAAAGCAATTCCATGTCACTCTTGATGGAGAGAGATGTGAAAAGTGTGGAACCTATCTCTAGTACTCAATGATCCATTTTTAGCAATAAATGGAGCATTGAGTACTAGTTCAACTCAAAATTATATTAATTTGTGCTTCATTATGTCACGCCTTACTCAATGAAAACAAAACCATATTGTATCTAGCAACTAAACAGGCTGAATGTAAAAAAAGAAGAGTTGGTGTGTAAAAGTTTCAAAATAAGATTTTTCATGAACTACTTGCACTAGAATCCTGCACGAACAAGAATGACATTCTAACTCACCCAAATTTTATTTTGTTGATTTTCCATTTAAAAAACATTTTTGCTCAAAAGTACACTTTCTCACTCAGTATCATTAAAATCTGTTTATTGACTAAAATTATGAGCCCATGACTATCAATCAATGGTGAGAAAACTGCACACCAATAGCACTTTCCAATTCAGAAATATTTGAGTTGCAAATTTTAGGTGATTCAGCCTATATACTTATCATCACACTCTGCTTACAGGCATGCCTGAATCCTTTGTGTCTTAAAAATCCCAAAGAAAAAGTGTTAAAAATATAGATAGTCAACTTGAAAAATTCAATGCTATGGCAGGGATTTGAACCACAGATCTCCTGGTTTCTGTCCAGTCGCTCTTACCCATTGAGCTACCATGACCAATGTGCCGTCCTGAAATTAAATTCTCTAATTGAGAGTTGCATTGAATTTTTTCAGGTTGACTATCTATTCAAAACCTAAGCCTATATACAGCTAGTGTGAAGAAATGATTAATTTCCACCAATTAACTTAAATGTTAAAAATATACTACTCTTAAAATTTACTGGATGCGGATAACTTTTTAATAAATTTTCCAATGATATACTTAACATACAAATACATCACAAATAAAATTATGCTGTCCTACCTTATTCTTTATACAAAAACTATTCACAGGGTTATAAATGCACCTCATTAGATCTTCACAATGGTGTCTAATCCCTATTATCAAAAAGCAAACCATATGAGATGAAAACTTGCTTTACATTACTAGAAAATTTTTAGCCCTGTTGCACTTCTAATGGAAAACACATGCATGCACGCTCAAATAAGGGGCTGGGGAGTAGACTCTGGAAGTGTAGACTCTGGAAGTGTATATTTTTCTAGGTCCACATTGTTTCCACAGCTGGTTTACAATGGTGTCATGCAACATATCTCTTTAGCTTCGTTCTACTGAATCCTCTCATTATTGAGTCTCAAGTTACTAAATGTGTACTGATAGCCGAGCAGTTATACACAAGTATGTAGGAGCTAGACTTTCAAATGTTTGAACCCCAAACATCATTTTCATTATGTAAAAAATGAAGCTAGCTACAGTGAAGCAACAAATATTACACAACTACTATTCGCAACAAAAACAAATTTACAAGATAAAGCTATAAAATTCACATTAGAGATTGAAATTAATAGATTTCTTCCTTTTCTAGATTTAAAGACAAGAAATAATACATTAAATGTTGGTATTTATAGGAAGTCTACTCATATCAATAATTACATAAAAAATAAAAGTTTTAACCCCTTTTCACATAAATTTGCTGTCTTTAATAGTTTTGATTTACAGATTAATAAATATACCCCTGAATAAAGGAGAATTTAGTAAAGAATATAAACATAATATTAATACTGCTTTAATTAATGGTTTTAATGAAGGCTTTATACAAACAAAGATTGAAAAATTAAAATATCAAAAAACTGTTAATTGATATTTCTACCCTTAAAAAAATAAAAGTTAATTACAATTTTAAAAAATGTACTTACCATCCTTGGGTTAATAAACATTTTCAATTTTTTTTTTTAAAGAGTTTGGTATAACTTTAGTTCATCAAAATAAATATAGTATTAAAAATTTACCACATTTCTCTAAAAAGGATAAAATTCCTAATAATAAGAAATCTGGTATTTATCAACTTAATTGTTTAGATTGTGATCAGGTTTATACTGGAAAGACAAAACGTAATTGGGAAACCAGAACAAAAGAACATTTTCGTAACATTAAGTATAAACAAATTGATCAATCGGCCGTAGCAGATTATTTTTGGTCATTTAAACATGAAATAAACCTGAAGTTGCATTATTAAAATAATTAAATGGTCCGATAGATTTAATGGTTTTTGGAAAATATTTATTTAAAAAAATAAGCATCACCTAATGAACTTTGAAATACCAGCAGTTGATAAGAAAAATTTACATCATTTTCTTAAGATAAGTGAAGTTTTTGTTGCAAATAGTTGTATTTGTGTAATATCATTTTCATTTTTTGGCTCTACTTTCTAATGTGTGAAGCCAGTAAGTTTTCTTAAGTCCTTCACAATTTTAATACAACTATGATGTTTTTATAACTATGATGTTTAAATTGATTTCTTTATTTTTTAGAGCTATTTCGTGCTGGGAGGCATTCTTTTATCGTTAATGAATTCATAATTTTCCCTTAGGGGCCCATTGTGGGTACGGGGAGCGGTGACCCCAAGGTACCTGGACCATCCTGTCTCCTGCGGACATAAATACGGAGACCTGGTTCTCCAGTTTGGGGGTTGAAGTGTGGGGCTGATAACAAAACAAATTGTTGCAAAATCTGTAGAAGAACTAGTCAGATGTACAAACCTAAGATAGCAAGGCAAATGGAAAAAGGACTATCAAATTGAATCACGGAATGTTTTATTGCTGAATCACCTGGTGTGCTGCAAAGACTGGTGGATCAGCTAGATGCCTATAGAATGGATATAAGGGCGATACAAAAGATGAGATGGGTTGGGAGTGGAGTAATGGAAAGGAATGATCATATAACATTCTTTAGCGGTAAGAAGAATGAGCACACTTTTGGAATAGGCTTTTTAGTACATAAACGAAACAAACATGGACTTTCAACCTAAATCACACAGACTATGTAGACTGAGACTAAAAGGAAAATTTACCAACTATAGTCTTATATGTGCACATACCCTAAAAGAAAAGGGCGATGAAGAAAAAGATGCATTTTATGATGAGTTGGATGAAATTTACAGTAAATGCCCAAAACACGACTAAGATAATTCTGGGAGACATGAATGCCAAGATAGGCAAAGAAAATATTATATATATACACCAGTAATTGGGAAACATAGCCTACATACGGAATCAAATGATAATGGGATGCATGAGTCAACCTTGTAAGTGGAGAAAAGTATATAAAAGGTTGACTCATTTGCCTAATTTTAGTAACATTTAATCAAATTGATCACCTGTTAATACATGCAAGGCACCATTCTAACCTAATGGATGTCAGGAGTTATAAAAGAGCAAATATAGATTCAGATCATTATATGGTAATAGCACAGATTAGAAGCAGGATTTCTCACATAAGAAAAACAATTGGATTACAGAGGAGGAACTTCAACTGAGGAATGCTGAAGGATCAAGAAACGGCTACCAGATATATTAACACAATCAATGAGGGACTTGCACACCTAAATGACAGTGAAAGTGTCAGCAAGACATGGGAGGATCTCTCATTAAAATCATAATAAATGCTGCTGAAGAAACTTTGCGAAGGGATAAATTTAAGGATAAAGATTGGTTTGATGACAAGTGTAAACAGGTGACGGAAATGAAGAATATGGCACATCATAGGATGAATCAGAGAAAAGGTTGCATAAGAATAAAAGAGAATTCAGAAGGAATGAGCTTAAGGAGACAGAAAATTAGCGCAAATGAAACTAAGGCCTTCTATAGAAAATTAAACCAAAGCAGAAAGGACTTTCAGCCAAGAACCACTTTATGTAGGTATAAGGATGATATAATTATAGGTGATAGTTCCGAAATACTTGAAGGATGGAGACAATACTTCAGTGAACTCCTGAATAAGGATGATACACAAACACAGAATGAAATTGGAATAGCTGAAATGGATAGGAAAAATGATGAATCAGATGAGATAGTGTCGGAACATGATATGGTGGATGTACAGATAGCAATAGATAAACATAAGAATAAGGTCTCAGAAACTATTTGTATATAAGAATAAGGTACCTGGTGGAGTTCTTATACAGGCTGAGCTACTTAAAAATGCTGGGAAAGAGTTTATGAAACATTTACGTCAGCTGATGATTAACATATGGAGGATGGAAGAAATACCTGAAGAATGGGAAATGAGTGTGATATGCCTGATACACTAAAAGGGTGACACAATGATATGTTCAAACTATAAAGGAATTATTCTGCTATCTGTTTAGCATAACATATTCTCCAATATACTGTTTGTCAAATTGAGTCCATATGTTGAAAAGATTATAGGAGATTATCAATGTGGCTTCAGACCAGGAAGATCTATGACCGACCAGATCTTTGTGGTGCGCCACATATTTGAGAAATGTATAGAATTTGGAATTGATCTACATTGCCTGTTTATTGACTTTCAGGCAGCTTATGTCACTATAAATAGGAAGAAGTTATATATAGCGATGAAGGAACTACAGATTCCAGAAAAGCTGATTAACTTAATAAAAGCAACGATGACTAAAAAACAGGGCCAAATAAAAATAAAAATTATGTTGTCAGATTCAATAACATATGAGAATGGATTAAGACAAGGTGATGCCTTGGCATGCCTGCTATTTAAAATTGTCTTAGAGAATATAGTTAGAGAGTCTGGAATTAACATTAAAGTCAATACAGATGACATATGCAGATAATATAATAATTATTGGCAGAACACAAAGAGTGATGAAAGAAGCATTCACAGACCTGGAAAAGGCAGCAAGGAAAGTAAATCTACAAATTAATGAGAAGAAAACAAAATATATGCCAGTTATAAGAAAACTACTTATTAGTAGAAGATTTGACATTATAGAAATTGGACTGTATAAATTTGAGATGGTTGGGAGTTTTATCTATCTTGGCACAGAGATCAATGATAAGAATAACACTAGTGTTGAAATTAGAAGAATATTTATAACTAATAAAACCTCTGTGGAATAAGGTCCTGATGTATGCGCTGGAAACACGGTCAATGACAAAAATGGATGAAAGGGCCCTTAGCATATTTAAGAGGAATGTATTATAACCTCATATTTGGCCCTAAAGAGGAACAGAATAAATAGAGAAAGAGATATAATTTTGAATTGTATAAATTGTTTGATGAGCTAGATATTGTGACAGCTATTAAGATCAAGAGACTGCAATGGGTCGGGCATGTTCTCCATGCGGAAGATCGGACATTCAAGAAAATTTTTAATGCAACCCCAGGACAAGCAGAGCAGGCAGACCGAAGCTGAGATGGAAGGAGGATGTGAGAAGGGATATAAAAATTATGGGAATAATAGGAATTGGAGAAGTATGGCTTTGGTGAGGAAAGAATAGCAAACGCTTCTGCAGAAGGCTAGGGCCCACACAGGGCTGTCATGCCAATGATGCCACTATTTAGCAAACTACAAAGAACCAAAATTGCACTACCTGCTAACTAATTACATTAAACACACACAATAGTCACTAAATTACACTAAACATGACTATTCCTAGCTTACACATTTGGTGCAATCGTTGTACTACAGGGTAGACCTGCCTAATGTCTTCAATTATTCTTGAAATGGGTCTGCAGGCCGGTTCTTACAGTCATTGTGCCACACATACTCTAAAATGTGAGCATCCAAACTGTCCTTAAGAATGCAGCCCCTTGTTAGGCAATGCCGTAGACATCGCCAGTGTAACTAAGTTATTTGTGTGCACATTTGTCGCTGGATCGACAAAGTGCACTGAGTGATTCACTGCGAGGTGCGCAGCAAACCCTCCAGAGATCAACCCATAGTAACCCTGCCAGGCATTGGTTTGAATAGTGCTAAGGAACTCTACATGCTCTGCAATTAGATTGTTGAGCATATTTGCATCCCTTCAGTTGTTTGGGAATATCGTCATCCAAGCCTCATTCGTTTCCATGTTGATCATTCCTAGGATGCAGTTGCACTCTAAGACGTGCCCACATTGAAACTTGCATCGTTCTATCTTGCACTCGATTTGAACGACATGGCTGGGACTGCCAATTTTCCCACTTGCAGTATACTTATTATCACTGGACATCCTGCATACTTTGCAGCAGTAACCAAACCAGTCTGATACAGACCGTGAGCTGATACATGTATCCCTTACAGAGCACTCCATTATTGTCGTGTTTAGGGTTGTTTATGTGCAAAGCAGTGCATGAGTAACAAAATAGCCTGCCTCGGTAGCGTGGTGGTAGCATGTCTGCCTCACGTTTAAGAGGTCCCGAGTTCGAATCTCGGTCAGGGTGAGTTACCTGGATAAGGTTTTTCCGGGGTTTTCCCTTATCCTGAAAGATGAATATCGGGTAACTCTAAGCTCAATGGACCCCGGACTCGTTTGAGCATCATTTCACCCATTTTCATTCATCGCCCAATATGACTCAACGTTGGAGGACGTAAATTTAAAAAAAAAAAAAAAAAAAATGACCGGGTGATAGTTTAGCCTGCTCAAACCATGTTCCTTTGCACACGAACTGTGTCACCTTTTCATGTCCAGTTCTAAAAGAAAATAAATAGAAGATAGGTTATACATGGTTATCTATTAGAATCAATGGTAGCAACAGTAGTGCCTTGCATCACCATTTACGTACCTGCAGCATAACTCAGGGTACTTGAGGTACTGTCTCTTGATGGGGTGCAGGGCAGCATTGCATTTGAAACACAACATCCGTGTCCTGAGCAGACCTTTGTTGAATAATAACTGAAGGCTGGTCTGCTCATCATTAAAATATGACAAGTCCATTTTACTTATTTGTCGAGCCATTTCCCAATTTTCAATAATGCAGAGAATGAATCTTAAATATTCCAAGAACACATAGAAATAACAAACTTCACTTCCAACAGTACAATACTTCTCCTGGCCAGCAAGCCTACTTTTGTAAAGCAATAAGCCTGAGAGGAAACATGGTCAGTATTTTCCAAAACTGACCTGCTGCTAATTGCATTCACATGTCTTTTTGTACCAGTGTTGGACAGATGTTTTGGGGAATTTTTGCAGAGTTTGGCTACAAGTGTTACACATCTTTCTCATGTTGGCTGTTATATGAGAGCATGCCGGGTATATGTTCGTGCATGTATATACCTGCACCTTAACTTCCAATTGCTAAGGTTTATTTGTTTTTATAGTATTTATGCTCACACACAAAAACTGAAATACTCATTTTTAAACTGACATAAATACATATTTTATTCCTATGTGTAAAATCAAATAAAAATGGATATTAACCTAGTATCGGGATCGGGTGTGTAAACCCTCTGCTTCTATTACTGCTCTCATTCTGCAGGGCATGGATGAGAACAAATGCTTAAGTGAAATTTTCAGGATAGGATATTTCCTCCCAAGCATCCTGTATTTGGTCCCACAAAACCTCTTTTGTCTTTCGTTGTCTTGCAGACCAATTTAACTCCACAACTTTCTTCACCTCTGCCCAAACATTTTCATCAGAATTCAAATCTGGTGAGCAAGGAGGCCAATTAATCACTTCAACATCTTGCCTTTGCTACAACAAATTTGAAACTGCTGACTTGTGTGGACAGGATGGTTATCCTGCTGGAACTCAATCATTCCATCAGGATATATAGTCCTTACAGAGGGAACCATGATGTTTTCCAGCATGTCTCTATACTGCTGGCTATTTAGTGTGCCATCAAACTCACAACACACCTAGACCATCTTGTGACATCCAACCCCAACATGACACCTAAGTGTCCTTGGTGATCCATTTGGGCCACATATTGTACATCATAGTGTTTTCCTATGGGGTGGTATACAATTATGCCCCCTCCCCCATTAATAAATGAAAATGTCACCTCATTTGGGAATATAATTCTATTCCAGTTATGGTTGACATTTTCATCTGCAAATGCAAGGTGACACAATCTGTGGTTATCTTTGTGGCACTGCTTCTTAGCTGCTGATCGAGCAAAGAGCCCTGCTGCACTGATTAGATTAGATTGATTTGCGTTCAGTAGGTTCACTTGTAGCCAGAAAAGGCTGTGAACATTGAACATGTCCAGAGGTATAAAGTTTAATAGCATATATATGTACAAAAGTTAATATAAGACACATATTATAGTACACAGACAATATGAACAACAATATGGAAAACAAAGCAGGGATAGTTATATATGATACAAAATGAAACACTTTTTAAACCAGCTTTCACTTGGCTTATGCCAGTATGTCTCAACCTTTTTGCAATGGATACCATTCTTGTTATTTATTAAATACATATACATTAAAAATAAACTTTCAAATTGCATCAAATATTTATAAGTAATGATTTGTCATTGGAATAGTTAGATACTACTTACAGAGCTACAGAAGCATTATCAGGATAATTTGTCATTTAGATAATCTTGTTCAGAATAAAAAGATTTTGAGCAAAGGAACTCTCTAACCGCATTTTTAAAAGCACCGAAATTATCAACTTTTTCTTTAAGAACATTAGGAAGTGCGCCAAATATTTTGATAGTTTCATAATACACACCTTTCTGAAAGCAAGAAAGTTTACCACTGGGATAATGGATATTATACTTTTGTCTTGTGTTTATTTTGTGAATTACATTATTTGTTGCAAATAAGGCACGATTGCATACAAAGAATTTTAGGATCGAGAATATATACATGCAAGGAAGCGTTAATATCTTCAATCTTGTAAAAAGATCTTTACAGGAGCATCTGGTGTGGGTGTTAGTAATGATTCTTATAACCCTCTTTTGCATAAGAAATATTTTTTTACTTTCTACTGAGTTGCCCCAAAATAATATTCCATATTCCATAATAGAGTTAAAGTATGCATAATATACCAATTTAAGTGTGTCACTAGAACTCACACTAACCAGCGTATGGATAGCATAACAGGCAGAGCTGAGTTTAGGTAAGATATAATTTATGTGAGCTTTCCAATCTAAACATATGTCTACTTGAAGGCCCAGAAATTTTAAGCTGTCAATTTCTTCTAATAACATATCATTAATCCCGATTTCTATTTCAGTATGTGATGTACGACAGGTTATAAATTTGACCACTTTTGTTTTATCTAGATTCACAGATAATTTGTTTGCTTTAAACCAGCATGACATACAGTTCAAAACATAATTCATTTTATATCGAGATTTAAATGTAAACAAATTTCAGGACTAGCTATGGGAAGCCCGCTATCACCATTTTTGGCCAATCTATACATGAGCTTTTGCGAAACACATATAACTAAAGCCTTCCCTCATATTTTTAAAACATGGTACAGATACGTAGACGACATCTTTGCAATAGTGCCCTACAAACTAATAGATGATGCTTTGAAACTACTCAACCTGCAAGAACCCAGCATACAATTCACAGTGGAAACTGAAGAGGACTGTACTCTACCTTTTTTGGATCTTAAAATCACAAAAAGCAATGAAAAACTAGAATTTGGTATCCATAGAAGAGCAACACACGCAGATAATTACATCAAAGCAAATAGTTTCAACCCAATTCCACACAAACATGCCACCATCAACAGTCTCACACACAGATTAGTAAATCTACCTCTCAGCCAGCAAGAATATCAAAACGAATACCATCAAATCTTAAAAACTGTAATTAAAAATGGATATGGAAAAAACCTTGTAGATAAAAAACTAAAATCATTCAAACTTCAAAAGAGATTAAAACAGATCACAGCTCTCACACCAATAAAACAAGAAATTAGATTTGCTAAATTCACTCACCACCCCTGGGCCACAAAAAAGTTCCAAAAAATATTCAAGAAATACAATATAACATTGGCACCAAAAAACAATTACAACATTAAAAACCTACTTCACAGTAATAATACTGATAAGATAAAACCAGAGGAAAAGTCAGGCATTTACAAGATTAAGTGTAAAGACTGTGAAAAAATTTACATAGGGAGTACAAAAAGAAACATAGGCACTAGAAAGAAAGAACACTTCAGGCACTTAAGATACAAAAATATTGATAAGTCCGCAATAGCAGCTCATTTCTGGTCTGAAAATCATGAAATTGAAGATAGCACCGAATTACTAAAATACGTACAAAAACATAGTGAACTCGTCATATGGGAGAGGATATACATAGAAAAACATAAAAACCAACTAATGAACTTTGAAATCCCGCCAGAAGAGAATCCCACATTTAAGTTCATCACTAAATCAACAGATGGCAGCAGCAACCCCAGAATTACCCACACCACTGGATCAAGCTTTAGTCGCATAAGAGCCGAAGATGCAAACGATGATTTGCGAAACATGTCCTCAAAATAGGTACGAAAGTGAAGCAGATGTGTAATAGATACGACTCATCTAAAAATTAATAATTAATTTTAATTATACACTTGTTTAAATTTGTATTGGTCACCAGGACACTAGTGTCATCAGCAAAAAGAACTGTACTTGCAATGTTCTAAAGTGAGAGGTCATTTATATAGATAAGAAATAATAAAGGCCCTAACATGGAACCTTGGGGTACTCCATGAGTTACTACTTTCCAGTTCGAAGTTTGTTTTTCATAACTAATATCACTGACAGCTACTTCAACACTCTGTTTTCTTTCATTTAGATATGATACAAACCATCTTAAATGTTCATTTTTTAGCCCATAGAATTCCAATTTTGCTATAAGAATGTCATGATTAACACAATCAAAAGCCTTTGCTAGATCACAAAAAAATGCCACCTACATGTCTTTTATCATTTAAGGCAGTCAACACTTATGTGTAAGCTTGTAAGTTGCATTATTAGTCGATATTCCCTTTCTGAATCCAAACTGATCACTGACAAGTATGTTCTTACATTCAAGGTGTTTATACAGTCTGGTGAACATTACTTTTTCAAGAACTTTTGAAAATATTGGCAAGAGAGATATTGGTCTATAATTTGAAACATTATTGTGTTCGCCTTTTTTGAAAAGAGGTTTAACAACTGAGTATTTCATTCTGTCAGGGAAAATACCAGTCTTTAGAGACTCATTACATAAATAACTAAGGGGAATGCTAATTTGTGAGGAGCAAGATTTTAGGATTTTTGTAGTTATTTCATCATAACCGGAAGAATTCTTCATTTTTAAAGAGTCAATAATTTTATTTATTTCGGAAGGTGTAGTTAAACTGACTTTAAATGTAGGTACAGAGTTTGTGAAACTTGATCTTAGAAATTCTAGTGCTGCATCTTTACTTCCACAATTAATATTTAATTTTTTTGTTACATCCAAAAAGAATTTGTTAAACAATTCTGCAAATTCAAGAGGTTTGGCAATTTCATGATTGTCAACATTGAGTGTTATTGGGCAATTTTCTGATGAGTGTTTACCTGTCACATTTTTTATTATATTCCAAGTGGTTTTTATTTTATTGTCTGAGTTTTGAATTAGTTTATTATAATGCACTACTTTAGCTGCTATTATTACCTTCTTTAGAAGTTTACAATATTTTTTGTAGTAGTTTTTTAAATACAAATTGTTACTGATTCTAGGTTGCTGATATAGTTCTCTTTTGTGCCTGCATGAGGTTTTAATTCCTAAAGTGAGCCAGGAATTGTCTTTTTTAAAGTTAATTTTTTTTTAATACTTGGATGGGAAGCAAAATTAAAACTGAGTTTTAAAGCATTGAAGAAAGCTATTATATTTGTTGTTGGTTCCATTAATCTCATAAGTTTGTTTCCAAGATTCAAGTTTAAGGTTCTTACTAAATTCATTCGGAGTATTTTCGTTTATTTCCCTATATTTAATATATGTGTATTTAGGTTTGAATTTTAAATTTACCTTATCAATCCTTAGAATTTGTGCATCATGATCTGATAGTCCATTAGTTTTTGATGAGACAGAGCAAAATTCAGTTATATCTGAATTTACAAATATGTTATCAATAGCTGTCGATGAATTATTTTGGATTCTTGTTGGAAAGTTAACTGTATGTGTCATGTGGTATGTGGTAAATAAAGAGCTAAGCTGTTCCCTTTCAAGACTCGATTTCAAATAATCTACATTTATATCACCACAAATGATTATTTCTCTTTTTGTTTTAAATAGAAAGTTCAGAGCATATTCTAATTGATTTTTAAAAATTTGAAAACTTCCTAAGGGAGATCGACAAATGGCTACTATGACTAAGTTCAAATTACTTCCAATTAACTGAACTGCACAGAGTTCGAGGGCTTTTTCATAACAAAATCTGGATAAATCTAAAGCTTTAAAGATCAGATAATTTCTAACATATATACAAACTCCACCTTTATGTAATTTTTTTTCTACTATATTCTGCTCCTAAAGAGTACCCTTGCAATGAAATTGGCTTAAATTCCTGCTGTGTCAAGTGATGTTCAGAAATGCATAAAACGTGTGGTAGTTGAATTTCAGTATGTAGATTAATAGCTAGTTCATCTAATTTGTTTCTTATGCCTCTTATGTTTTGATGAAATACAGATAGATAGTGATTATTATTAATATTATTGATATTATTATCATTACTATTGTTCTTGAGAGGAGTACTTTTAATTGAATTTATTGCCATGAAGCTATTAGGGATGATTGATTTAATTTGCCTAGAGTTTCTGGGCTTATATCGGCACGTTGGCCATAGTAGCACAATGGTAGTGCGGCTGGACGGAAACCAGAAGATCCGTGGTTCAAATCCCCGCTATGGCAATGAATTTTTCCGTCTGACTCTACGTTTCCACAATTTAGCCTACACACGGCCAGTGTGAAAGAATAATTAATTATATTGGTTTAACCTAAAAAAAGACCTGCTTGCAACAACAGGAATTTTGCCCTTAATTCTGTCAGCAATTAGAAGTGACAGCTTCTCTTTCCCTCTAGAATTTAGGTGTAGACCATGAAGAGTGTAATTATCCCTGCTGATACTGTCAACATCTATCATACACATGTGTGAGGCTGCAGGCCCTAACAAGGCACGATCAAGTCTAAGATTCATGTCCTTCACCCTCCAATGAAGCTCAGGCTTGTCACGTCTATGGAAGAGACCCACTACCTTCACATTTGTATGGTTGCTGGTCTTACTGATGCTACTCAGGTCCTTTTCAATGCAATAGTTACTATATGTATCCAGCTATTCCCTGGCCCTCCCACTATCACTACAGGATCCCTCTTAGTAAAACCAGAAGTAAGTTTTACCAGGTCTTCTGTAACATCAGAGAGCCCAAAACTGGGTTTAACTATACCAACTACATCATAATCACAGCCCAAATTCCTTTTGAGCAGGGATGCTATGCCCCTCCCATGACTGCTACCCAGCAACAAGACTTTGCTTTTAACACAATTAACAGATTCATCTAAATCCTGCTCTTTGGAATTTGTGGCCTGATCAACATTCAGCGTTTCAAGAACACTGAATCTGTTGCTCAGTTGTGCATGATGTTGGTCATCAGCTGAGAAACGCCTCTTCCTCCTGAGATTTCTCCTAGTTACTACTTGAAAGTTATTGGCCGAAATGTTTGAAGCTGAAACACTACTTTTAGTTTCTTTTTTACACAAAACAAGCTCTTTTCTCAGGTTGAAAATGGTTTCCTCGTGCTTTTTGACCAGTGCCTTATACATACAAAGTTCACAAAACCATTCCATACAATCTCTTACTTTCTCACTAACGGTGTTCGCACACGCCCAATGAAACCAAAACTTACATCCTGCACAGAAAATACCCTGACTAACCCTTCGACGACACGCAAAATTACCACTAAGATCACACGATTTACCACTCATTTTAGCACACTACACCGACAAACACAAATGGACTAGATACAAAACGGTAGGCTTATTCAAGAGTTTTAATAAAAACACCAAAACCATAGTCTTAATTACGTTAAATTTCAACACAAACACGTGCACAGAGATAAAACACTAGCAGGAACACAGCAGGAATACACTGTAAACACTCCTACAAGTTTCACACAAATCCAATATGGCGGTCTGAACAGCTGATTCACTGAGACACAAAATAACTTGAATTTTCTTAAAAATTACCTTACACTGGAGGCTAACTTTATGATCACTATTACACAATGTGACGCAATGTTGTATGGTTCAACCCAGGAAAACTAGAATTATTTTTAACTGTAGACACAAATTGGAAGAATTGCTATTTGTCTCTTCTAGCAGTGCAGCATCTTGCTGATGAGTGGACAAACATTTTCAACCCGAACCAGGCCGATGAACAATCCCTTCCCTGGATACCACACCCACCTTGTCGCTGTAAATATAGGCACTTCAAATGCTTTGGCAGCCTGAGACATAGAGTAACCACTAACGTAAGGAGGGACCTTCTTGCAGCTTCACCTTAATGTGTGCACTCGACCATATCTAAAGCCAGTATGATTGCCAGATATCATGCAGAACTCCAAGGCTAGGAGGTGCGCTTGCATTATATGCCAGCACCATTCATTACAGATGAATGAGCCTGAGTGTTTACACAACCAACATTAAGGCAATTTTATAACATTGGTTTATTTTGAAAATGACAAGAATATGTTATTTGCACTTTTATAAATGAATGTGTTTAAAATATTATTATTTATCTTCTGCAGGGAAAACATAAGGCATTACTATTAAAGTAACAATGATAAGAAACATGCACATCAAGGATTCAAACTTATGTTGGTCCACTTACAAGAAACAAGCATTTTACCGAGATTCAACTGTATTGGAACACCACAGTGAAGCGAAAAATTATTAAATTTTAGATGAGTCGAAAGTGAAGCAGATGTGTAAAAAATGCGACTCATCTAAAATTTAATAAGCATTTTACCGCTTGGCTCCTATGAATACATGCAAGCCGCAAGGCATCTCCCTCTCTATCGCATAGCTTTGAAATGAAGCCAGAGTGGTATTAAGGCATATATTGTGGATACAGAGCTATCGAATGCTTCTGATTATTCCGAATCCAACTCTCTTTCTAGAAGCTGCTCATTTATTTTATCTAAGGGTGAAAAATGTTGCCAACAACGTACCTTGTGCTCTTAGAATTCAACAAGTTTCTTTCTTCTCAAAAAGAAACTAAATACTTCACGATTAAGGTTGTCAAATACATACAATATTAGGGGAACTCTTGAATCAATTCTTGTGCATGTGCAAAAAAAATATGAATACTGTTCCCCATAATTGTTACTTTAACTGAAGGAATGTTTGAAATACATTTAGGCTCGAATTTACATAGCCTTGCTATGCAAGTGCATACCTTATCTGCACGTCCATCTGCATCACGAAGTTCAATGTAAGGTTTTTTCTTTATTCTATTTAAGTCTTCATGTAGGCCATCCAAGAGGAAGGTTAGTAACTCTTGAGAATCATGTTGCTGATAACCACAAAACTGAGGAGCAAACTTGCCAACCTGTAACTGTGATAATAAAACCCAAATGAAATGTATGAGTAACTCATGTTAAACTGACTAAAGAATATTTTAAAATTAAGAAATGTTTGAGCATCACATTACTTATCTTCCACCATGGATTAAGCACTTGTATTCTCTACATTAGCTATGGACCCACATTTAAAAGACTAAGGGATAAGATACATAAGATTTTCTGTAAATATCTTTATAATAAAAAATAACAAATTGTTGCAACCATTGAGGCACTTTGTATTTATCATCCATGCTTAACTTCATAAACTAAGAACTCATTTGCTACAGTCCAACTACAGAAGACATTTCTAAATTAATATCAATATTGTCAAGTAAAATCGTAAGTGGCTCAGATGAAATTACTACAAACATTCTAAAGCAAATTAGATATATGCTTGTGAAACTGTCCTAACATTTAATGTACAGTACTATAGCAAACACAGAATATTAAAATTTGGTATTACTGGATTATTTAAACAGTGCAATGTAAATGAAAAGAAGCATAAACTGCTGCAAACAAATATCACCAAATTCTGAAATTGGAAAATGTTATTTAAAAACTTCTGTTATTAAGGTCAGGTCTAGGGAAGAGTACTCTGAAAATGTGAACAGAGTGGTCCCTCCTCTCCTTATCTGCATTAGCTACCAGCACAGATACATTATGTGGAACCATTTTTCATTTTGGCAGCCACAAAGTAGGGGAATTGCTTGACATCTTGTGAGTGCTGTTCTCCAAGCCTGATTAAACTTAACAGAATACACTACAACACATAACATTATATAGAATTTTCAACATGGTTTTAGAAAAAGATTTTCAACAATAATTGCTATTCATAAATGTACAGCTGAATAAAATTTAGAAAATATCTTCTTGCACTTCTTGAAGAGTTTTCAAAAGATTTTACTGCACTGACTATAAAATACTATTAAATACACCAGTAATATGGAAATGAAAGACTCCCTGGAAAATTAATCTCTTTATACCTAGAAGGCAAGACATCAATCAACACAGATCTACCATAGAAAATGAATTTATTATTTAATCTGCAAGAAAGGACTATCAAATTCACAACAGAAAAGGAAATCAATGGACAACTCTCTCTCTCTCTTGGATCTAAATATCATCAGGAATAACACAAAATTAAAATTTGAAATTTACAGGAAAATACACAAAAAATAATAGCTACAACCCAATTATACATAAACATGCAATAATAAACAGTCTTACACACAGACTTGTCAACATACCTATGGATAAAAAGGAATACTTCAAAGATCAAAAAGCCATACTACACGTAGCAGAAGAAAATGGATACAACAAAAGTCTGGTGTTTTAAGAAAATTAGAAAAGCTAAACTAAAGAAAATCATTAAGGAAGCAACCACATTTACAAAAGAAAAAGAAAGCAACAGCATATTCAGTTCATTCACATATCACCCAAAAACATTTAATAAAGTCAAAGAGATCTTTAAGGAACAAAATATCATCTTGGCACCTACTAATGGATACTCAATTTCAAAATTGCAAAATTCAAAAACAAAACATGAAATCCTATCAGTAAACAGATCTGGATGGAACACTCACTCAGCCTCTTCCAACCACATTTTTTTTTTTTTTTAATTTATGTCCTCCAAAGTTAAGTCACACTGGACAATGAATGAAATGATGCTCAACCGAACCCAGGGTCCATAGAGCTTAAGAGTTTTCCGACATTCATCTTTCAGATAACGGAAAAATCTGGAAAAAAATCTTATCCAGATAAGAGGAAGGAAACACATCCACTTATCCAGATAACTCAACCTGACCGAGATTCAAACTCGGGATCTCTAGAACCTGAGGAGACATGCTACCATCTATGTTAGAGGGGGGCGTCAACATTTAAGGCTGTTGTTCTTCTACAATGTTGGAGAAGACCCTGACAAACCATTTGTAATAGTTGCAAAGACCCAGAAAACTATGCCGATTCCCGCTTATGCTTAGAGTGAGGCCACTCTCACAGCCTGGGTCTTTTACAGAACCATGGCCACCCTAGTTGGTGAAGACTATGTGATCCAAATAGTAAACCTTTTTGCAGAACAGCTGGCACTTCGCGTTCAGCTTCAGGTGGTTCGATCTTCGAACGAGGTGCCAATTACGATGTCGTCCAGATACAGAAAAAGGCGTCGTAAGTCAGGTCCCTCATCACCGACTACATTAGGTGCTGGAAGGTGGCTGGAGCCTTGCAGAGACAAAAGGGCATAACCGGAAACTGCCAAAGCCCTTGACCCATTAAAAACGCTGCTCTTCTTGCCTCTGGAATTTAAAACCACCTGCCAAGTATCCAGATTTTAAGTATAGGTTGAGAACCATTGGGCTCCAGCAAGTGTGTCCAGAGTGCTGTCGATTTGAGGTATGGGAAAGCAGTCCTTGAGAGTGTTCAACTTCCTGCAGTCCTTGCAGAAAATTAATTGACCTAATAGTGGTTGGAATATACAGCCTGGGACTTAAAATACTTATGTGTTGTAAGTCGCTATTAACGTAGTTGTCTATGTGGATGTGAATGTGTGTAGTGTTTAACGCCCGCTTTTACTACATACGGCACCGCAGGCGTTGACACTGATGATACATGAGATGAAGATAGGAGCACCGGTGGAATGAGATGGCGGGGGAAACCGGAGATCCTGGAGTACACCCGCCCCAGCGCCGTGTTGTCCACCACAAATCTCACTTTGCGGTCGCCTGGGATCGAACCCGGGCCGCCTTGGTATGTGGATGTGAGAACTCCTAGTGATTTACTAGGAAAAATCTGAATCAGATGAAGAATTTAATGTAATGCTGGAACATTGCCATGGTAGCTCACTGGAGCTCACTGAATTTTTCAGTCTGACTCTACCTTTCCAAACTTTGGCCTACATATGGCTAATGTAAAAGAACAATTAATTTCTATTATATATTAGTTTGTACTTCTTTCTCAGACCTTTAAAATGGTTTTGGAATGTTAAAACTTGTACATGATGATTTACTTCAAATACATTTGGTTAAGCAATTATTCTGTGAATTAGAATTATACTGGTAAATATTTTGTGCTCTACTGCAACTGGATGTTTGTATGTTGAGACAAAGCTACCTACAGGTGTAATTTTTCATCCAACCTTTGAACCATAAACACATTCATATGCTCGTAACTTCAATGTTGGAGCCCTGGGTCAAGCTCTGTTCATCACACATATTCAATATCTTAAGCCACTCCAGACCTGTTCCCTTAAACAGCTTGCTTTTACCTATAAAATACTTTTCAATGTCAAACATATCTTTTGAATGACTAAGAAAATTCTACAAGCTAGGATTATCTGTCTCATTTTACCTGTCTCTTTCTCTCATATGTCATTTTCCATCTCCTAATATTTTACCTTACAACTTAAAATTTCAAAGCAGAGAAAGTGTATTTCTCTTCAAAATATTTTAAACATTACACATTAAATACAATGTTACAAATGAATTTGCTCTCTTCTAGATAAAATACTACCCATATATCTTTTTTTTATATTTGGAGAATCTTTTCATTTATTTCTATTACAATTAATCTTATTAATCTAAAAATATTCTTTCACCTTGACATTTACAGGATTTCCCTAACACTGAGAACCAGGTATTCCTTTATAAGAACCCAGGATATAACCCTTCTATGATAATTAAAGTTCTGCTTACCTTGAAATTATGAGGTACTGTGTAAGTTTGTCGCCCAGACCACATAGTCTTTATTAAATCGCCAAAAGCCTTTGCTATTTCACCTTTCATTCCCAAAGGATTTTCTTCATTAAGTTCGTTGAAATATTCGTTGTTTAGGAAATACTTTGTTATTGGTGGACAGTTGCTCATGCACTGAAAAAATAATATTAAAACGATAAACATCTAATGCTAATGAATATTAGTAATATTGCTTAAAATATGTAATTACATTTGGCATTTAATCCATGTAACTGCAACTAAACAGTTACAATGATTCAATGTACTTCAATCTGTAATGATCATGGTACTCAATTAAATGCTTAAAAAACGTAAAAATGACAAACTACAAATTTGAAGAGAGGTGGTGCTGTATTCATAACTTTTACAGTATTTATTGATGAACAATTACTGATAAAGCCAGAAGTGAAATTAAGTAGAATATGCTGCAATATAAAAATGCACAAAACAATATGCCTTAGCAAAAAAACTGACATTTTCTTTTTAAATGTAATATTTTACCAAAATACATTTCTTTACAAATGCTATATATTATATATATTCAGAATAAGAGAACTGTGCTTCATACAGGAGGATGATTCAAGAAATGTAAGAAAATATTGTAAACTTAATGCCATTGCTGATGCAAGAAATTTTTATTGATGACAGCATTATAAAACAATTCTATAGATCTGCATTCCATTTCTATTTCTGATCAGCAAAGTTTACTTGGGCAATATACCAAAAAACTCATAACAAAAGAGAGCATGGAACAAACTCTGAAAATGAGTTTAGAGTAAGCGTACTTTGAGAATTTTCCCATGAATGGTGCTAAATTACACACTCCTCACAACATGAATAAGACAAAATATGAAATCTCATCAATCAATCTAGATCTAGATCAATCGATCTAGAATATACCAAACAAGTTGTACAGATTGTGAAAAATTCAACAAAGGGCAAACTAAAAGAAACCTGAACACCAGAGTCAAAGAACATTTCACATATAATACATTGAAACGGAAAGACAAGTCAACAGTGGCATTTCACTTTTGGAACAAAAACCATAACCTTGAACAAAATCCAAAACTATTAAAAGGTGTGATAATCTATAAACTGACAACTTGGGAGAACATCTTTAATATGGAAATATAAGGTTCAACTAATAAACTTTGAAATCCCACCATACAATAATTTAATAAAGAAGTTCACAGTTCCACCACCAGAGAGAAGGCTGCAAACAACAACAAATGACAGTCAGGTCTTTGAGGTTGAAAATGGAAGCAACAACTCCTGAAACTCCTGAAACCAACTGAAATAGATTTGATAATGATAATAATAATTTGTATTTAAAGGCGCTCAACTCAATGGTCATCAGCGCCCTTCCAAAAACTGTATTACACTTAACTATTCTTCCTTTGACTTAACATATCTTTAACTTTGCTTTAGCTTTGCTCTGGCTTACTCGGAAAGGAATCCCATATGAGCCTGACATGCGTAAATAGGAGCTTCTATTTCTTTTGGCTTAATATAAAGATATGTATGATAAATGCATTGTAGATGAAATAGCAAAGACAGCAGGATGGCAAGTTATTTGGATGCCTCCATACCATTGTGAATTAAATCCAATCGAAATGGTATGGTCACAAGTGAAGACCTACATAAAAATGAGCAACGTATCAAACAAGCAGACTGATCTCAGAGGCATACAAGCATGTTCAGGTACAGAACTGGACGAACTATTTGGATAAAACTAAAAGGATTGAACGTGATATGTGGAAAATTGACAAGGTACAACATGACATTGAATCTTTCCTGATTCATTTGCCGTTATCACCATCGTCGACGTCGTCGTCCTCAACAGAAACTGCACCTTCAGAGTCATCACAACCCGATTCATCGAGGCAAATGGACAACGAAATGGTAGGAATTGCAACTTTATCAGATGACATGAAGAAGCTTAAAGGTAACAGACATTTAAAGCGTTCATCATTGCATGCCTCCATTTTGTTGTGTGCAAAATCATGTTTTGAACTACTAAACTAACAAGTAAAAGGAGGAGTAAAAACTAAAATAAAACCATGCACACAAAAATTGAATCTTAAAACAGAATTTAATAGCAGTGTATATAGTTCCGTATTAATGATGTACAGTACAGTACAATACAGTACAATATTAAACCGACAGACTGGTCGCTGCCGAGGCTGAAGTTGTGATTGTACGTATAGTACATGTGGCAACAGGGTGCCCCATAAGACCATAATGTCTTCTAAGCATGAGGTACAATAGTTATTCCTTAATGAAGTGAAAATTTATACAAGCATACAGAAGGAGTATGCAATGGGTAACCCTTTAGGTACAACTGCATCTAATCTGTACAAGTTTGAAAGAGGCTACTCAAGAGTACGAGACTTTGCTCCCCCTTACGTACCAGGGAGCTATTGGAGCAAGTCCATAGGCTTTTCCACAGAGTAATACTCCCCCTTTCAGGTGGAAATGGATATGCCAATTATGTATGCCAACCTAACCGGGAAGACTACAGAAGAACCTTGCTTGGGTCACAGAGGTCAAATACCATCATACCACTAACCAACCAGCCCGCCTCGGTAGCACAGATGGTAACATGTCTGCCTCACGCTCAAGAGGTCCCGAGTTCGAATCTCAGTCAGGGTGAGTTACCTGGATAAGTTTTTTCGGGTTTTTCCCGTATTCTGAAAGACGAATGTCGGGTAGCTCTAAGCTCCATGATCCCTGGACACATTTGAGCATCATTTCACCCATTCCATTCACCGTCCGATATGACTTAACGTTGGAGGATGTAAAATTACAAAAAAAAACTAGGCTAGTACTGGAGATTCTTAGGGCATCTCCCAATCCTGCCAGGATGGCTATGCCAGCCAGATGTACCCAATACCCATGGGTGTTGGAAATCACCAACCCAATCTGAACAGCTCCCCTTCAGGAACAGCTTGAGTGTTCAGCTTGGCATGCTTCTAGTAACATTAGAAGTATCACAAGCGCTAGGTATTCCCAGCACTTGCATCACAACAGCTGTAGATCAGAACCCCACCCACACAGAGATCTAATCTGTACATGAAAAAGCTTGAAAAAGTGATTTTTTAAAGCGCCAGTTTAAATCCAGGAATGTTATGATGTGTTGATAGTTTTTTGATTTGGCCAAATGGAATGGTGGAATTCCTCAATTATCTCCATAACACCAACAAAAACAGAATTTACCATGGCGGAAGGATTTACCAAGGATTGATTATTTGGCCGATTTAGTAATGATGAACAAGTTGACATGGGGACATATAGTATAAAGGAAACCAAACTCATACAGATTGTTACATCCATAAAGATTCTAATCAACATTCCTGTTAGAAATAGTCACCCTCCATGGTCTAAAGTTAACATACTATTCTCTGGATTCAGAGGTGCAGGTACAAACTCAGCAGAGGGCAATGAATTTTTTTGGACATTTATATGGCACATAGAAGAACCTCAAACCTGAATTAGTTGTTATACTCAAAGTTAAAATAATGTTTTATTCCCAGGCCAATCATCAGAATATACATATGAAAAGTTATCATAATACGTAAAATATGAAGCTATTAACAGTGAAGCAAAAAAATATATACAAATATAACAATTTGTAAGTTAAAACTTCATTTATCTTATAACAAATGATACACTTTTCTTATAAATTGTTTGGGATAGCAATTTCATGGAAATTCTTCCACATCGTCAACCAGAACCAACCAAACGGTTGTCATAGTTACAAATGCTAAATGTTAATTAGTTCTTGCTAGTACTACCAAAATCTGAAAATAACACAAATTTAAAATCAGAATTTACTGCCGGTATTTCAAAGTTCATTATGCAATTATACAAATATAACAATTTGTAGCAAAAACTTCCCTTAACTTAAGAATATGATGTTAATTCTTCTTTCTAACTGAATTATGCAATGTTTATTTTTTTTAAATAAATATCTTTTCCAAAACCATTAAATTTATTGGACCATTTAATTGTTTTAATAATTTAACTTCTGGATTTATTTCATGGTTAAATGACCAAAAATGATCTGCTATGGCTGATTTATTAGTCTGTTTTTACTTAATGTTATGAAAATGTTCTTTCGTTCTGGTTTCTAAATTACGTTTGTCTTTCCAATATAAACTTTATCACAATCGAAACAATTAAATTGATAAATACCAGATATTTTATTATTAGGAATTTTATCTTTTTAGAGAAATGCAATAAATTTTTAATACTATATTTATTTTGAGGAACTAAAGCTATACCAAACTCTTTAAAATTGTTTGAAAATGTTTATTAACCCAAGGATGGTAGGTAAATTTTTAAAAATTATAATAGTCTTTTATTTTTTTAAGGGTAGAAATATCATTAACGGTTTTTTGATAATTAAATTTTTCAATTTTTTTTATTTATAAAGTCTTTATTAAAACCATTAATTAAAGCAGTATTAATAATATGCTTACATTCTTTATTAAATTCCTCTTTATTCATAATGTTATTAAGTATAAAATACATATACTCTGATGAGAGGCATTTGAGAAAGTTATTCTAAATTAGCTGTATCAGAAATTGTTCACTGATATTTATAGAGGATATGTATATTTAATGGTATTAATTTGTTTGATTGTGGAAGTTTTATGCTATTAGTAAAATTATAAGAAAACAAATGTGCAAGAGTTACTAAGGACATTAACATAATGTGACAATCATAAAAAGTTACATCACTATGGTGATAAAAAAAGGGAATTCTGAGACAAGCTGAAAAAGTGGATGGATAGATTGTATCAGGAGAGTGAGACCAATACGCTTACGATGGTGTTAAAAATGTTATTATATGAATATGAAGTATTTTAAATTACATAATTATCAACAGTGTTTAAAATGTAGTATTATGTTAATTAACCGTAACGTAAAACATCGGTATCAGACCATGACTTGGGAACAAACATCTATTGCTCGCTGACTATAGCTAGACTGAGGAAATAGCAACAAAAGCCAAAACATACACCAAAAAACCATTAAATTGGCAAACCAATGCAGATTATAAATAAACCACTTAGGTGATGGTGATATGTGTATAAGGGTGCCCAACTGCAGCGGTCATCAGCACCCAAATCACCTTGGTATTTACAATATTTAAATGTCACATAAAAGGGATTTAAAAAAAAATTCAATTTCATGTTTATACATACTGGGAGTTAAGGTTTCTACAGAAAAGACAACTTAATCTCTACCAGATAAATGTTCTAAACTATAATTGCAATAAACAATATGTAAAGCAATTGAATTGATGGTGACATTGCTATACCAAAGCTTGGTGGTGGTGGTGGAGGAGGTGGAGGTGGTGGTCGTGGTGGTGGTGGTCGTGGTGGTGGTGGTCGTGGTGGTGGTGGTGGTCGTGGTGGTGGTGGTGGTGGTGGTGGTGGTGGTGGTGGTGGTGGTCGTGGTGGTGGTGGTCGTGGTCGTGGTGGTCATGGTGGTGGTGGTGGTCATGGTGGTGGTGGTGGTCGTGGTGGTGGTGGTCGTGGTGGTGGTGGTGGTCGTGGTGGTGGTGGTCGTGGTCGTGGTGGTGGTGGTCGTGGTGGTTCTGATGGTCGTGGTGGTTGTGGTGGTTCTGATGGTCGTGGTGGTGGTGGTGGTCGTGGTGGTGGTGGTGGTCGTGCTGGTCGTGGTGGTGGTGGTGGTCGTGGTGGTGGTGGTGGTCGTGGTGGTGGTGGTGGTCGTGGTGGTGGTGGTCGTGGTGGTGTTGGTCGTGGTGGTGGTGGTCATGGTGGTCGTGGTGGTCGGGGTGGTGGTGGTGGTGGTCGTCGCGGTCGCGGTGGTCGTCGTCATCGCGGTGGCGGTGGTGGTGGTGGTGTGAAGATTAATCACAGTGCAATATTTCTACATTCCAAGGTCCCATGCTAAGGTCAGTGAAATTAACCTGTCCTTACCTGAATTACACTGTTCATGAAGCAAGTATTACCCAAGTTACAGAGGCCACATAAACCTGGTTTTGCTGACTGGTGCCTTTCATTGTAGCCATATATTGGTGGAGCTGAATATCTAGGCCTGCAAAAAAATGTGTATTATAAATCAGAATGCTCCTCACCTCTTAATAATTCATAGGATGAATAGCTAATGTAAAATTAGTACAGTAAGAAGTTGTGTTTTGCTTCAAAAAGAGCAGCAGTTTGGCCAAAATAAGGTGCAGTATATACGTTCTGTTTCTTTGTATGATTACCAATTTTAAATTAACCTGGCTCACAGGTTAAATAAAACTGAAGATTATTTGGTTTACTCAACAATTATCTACTTACTTTTAACTGTTTACAGATAATTGAATTTCTGGTTACTGTTGCTTCTGTTCTGCCTTTATAGCGAGATTGAAGAGAAATCCAAGTGCTTAAGATAGCAAATGGAACAACTGCAACTTTTTGTTGCTGTAACTTTGAATTCCAATAGTAACATTTGCATTTTAAGTGCTAGTGATACACCTTATGCAAAGACAATGAGAGAAATGTGTTGCACAATAGAAAACAGAACAAGAGGGCATGAGGACTAGATAGCTTTGCCAAATATTTTTCTGTTTCATGATTAAAATGCAAACATGAAGTTTGTGCTTGTATAATGCTGTTCAAAATAAAAAGTATGTCAACACTTGAGAGATGATCGTAGGAGCATTCAAATTCTAAAACCTGTTTTACAACTATGTGTTACTCATTAGCCTGCAAAAAATTATTTTTATTTCTTGATTTTCACAATTAACTTCAGTGTAAAAGGTTATTCAGATGGTTCTCAGCTGGAGAAAGAAATTGTAGAACAATTAACTCCGCATCACTGTCAGGCTGAAAACTTTCGGAACCACTCTCATATAACGTGAATGGATACTACCATTTCACATCATGATGATTTTAATCTGATTCAGTCATAGTTGTGAAAGTTTAATTATTGGTATACATGCACCCACACATACAAAAAATAACTATGCTAAGTACATCTGCAGCTCATAATTAAGGAATTTCAAGATCAGTTTATGAGTTAAATACAGTTTATTCAATTTTTGAAATAAGGACTGTGAAAAATACTGAATAAAAGCCTCAGATATGCAACTTTATCCTGTCAGGAATCAAACAAGCTGTGCAATGAGAAGCAAATAGGCTGCTGCTACACCTTCACAATGGTTCTTAGGAAGTTCTTACAAAATTTTCCTTCACCAATGGTTACAGGGGAGAAAAGGTTCTACAGTTTTTGGTTAGCACCATGCTGAGATTAGGTTTGGGAAATTTAGAGCAATACTGGTTTGATGACTCCATTATTGCAATCAATGTTAGAGTTCAGCATTTGCCTACTTACCTATTTTGTTCCTTAATTTAAAATAGTTTTGAACATACAAATATATTTTGATCTTCTTCACCCCCTCATATACGGGGCTTACACTTTACAGGACTTCCAAGTGGGTGCCTGAGGTCAGATGCCTGTTCAGAAGCAGAGGAACTCAATAACCAAGAGAATATTCAGGATAGGGGATTAGCTCAATACTTGGAATGAGGGTGAAGAAATGGACGGTATGAAATGTTGGTACAATGGACAAAATGAAATGTGATTATGGGGCAGTTAGTGGAATGAATGGCAGGGGAAGTTAGAGAACCTGAAGAACACCCACCCAAACATGCTTCGTCCACTGTAAATCTCGCATGCAGGCCATTTGGAGAGAGAGAGCAGTCTAGTCACTCAGCTATGGCACGGCCTGTTTCGTACTCATTGGTGTGAAGTACACTAATTTGATTGTGATTATCTACTTTTAGAGTGTGTGCTTTTACTTAAATAAAGGGCCTATTATGGCATTTATTTATAATGAAAACCTTTATCAAGGTTTATGCCTTTTGCATTTTCATTTTTTTCTTATTATTGTAATATTAACCTTTTAGTATTCAGGTAATATTTTGCATACTGAGACAATTAGTCGTTGGCAACATGCCTATGGAAAGATAGAGTCAACCTGAAATATTCAATGCCATTGCCAGTATTTGAATTTTTCAGGTTGACTAGCCAAAACCTTAGCCTATACACGGCTAGTATAGAGGAACAATTAATTTCCATCAATTAACTTAATGCCTATGGAAGTTTGTAATATCCTATTCCTTTTCTCTATCAGCAGTTGCATTATTTCATGAAATAATGAAACATAGTGGTTACCTGGTGCAGTAAAGCATATGACAATGGTCAATTACAAAAGCTATTGGTTTACAATTGGAATTTTATTATTTTAGCATTAGCTCACACTTTATTCATTAATATGACTTAAGAGTTATTTCATGGCAAATGCAACAACCTAATTAACAATATACATAACAGATTCAATTACAATTAAAACCAGCATGAGGATGTAAAGCACATTCTGGTTATATGACTATTTTATGTCTAATATGGTTTTGTCATACAAAAATGTAGTTTTTATGTGCAAAATGAATAAATGATTTTGCCTATTTTAATAACTATCACCTAACTATTTTAAGTATTTCAGCATTTATTTCACCAAGCTTTATTCATCATCTATCATTAAAAAGCTTATGGATCTAATATTATAATAGATCGAGATTTAACTGTATGTGTAATAAATACGACTCATCTAAAACTTAATAATTATAATAGATGCTGTGGAGCCCAACATACAATTCAAATCTTTTGGGCATGGTAAAATCAAAAGGTAAGAAGAACAATTGATGGAGAATAAGCTTTTTCCAGGAGTTTTTGCAAACAAAAGCATCAACCCAGAAGAATAAATGTATTATTTTCTAGGCCTGTAGGCCATGGTCTAGAAGGACTGCACTTGGCAATTTGTGGGTGATGGTGATCCATGGTTTGTGCTGGTCAGAGCTTACATGTGAAAGATGCAACAAGTGTGCACTTACATGGTAGGAGTGGGCAGAGCTTGTTGTATGGTCTTGAGTACCAATTGGCTGGCATCTGTTGTAGACAATGGACTGGGTGAAATGTTATATGACTTCTGCTGTTTATGGCCAAGCACTTTTCCAAAACAGGCATGCAGGTTCTTTGAACTCAGAAAACTTTTTCTTTCTGATTGAATTTGTTCATATATTTGTAAGTTTCTAATGCCTTTCTCTCTAATTGGCAATGGTAATTCACATTTGAAGTTAAAATCTTAGTTTCTTTGTAGCCGACTTCATGACCAAAAAACAATACGTACTGTCATAGAGGATTTTTCTGTTTGTCTGAATCTGCTGTCGCTCAGGCTTCTTTAGACCCATGACCATTACTGTCCATAACAGTGCTTATGTAATAGACAGCTACAGAAATTCTGTATAAACCTGCAGATGAATGTGGATGACATTTGTCATACTTCCTGACTCTAAAGCAGCATTATGTGCAATAAGTTCATATAAAATGAGGTCAATCCAAATTAAAGAATGTCACAAAATGATCCAACAACTTCAAAAACTACAGAAAAGTATTATATTACAGTGGATACCTGCACATTGTGTAATTGCTGGAAATAAATCAGCTGATTTTCTTGCCAAAAAAGATGCAAATTTAAACCAGAACAAAAGTAAAAACTTACCCTTTACATCCATAAAAAGATTAATAAAAACAAATATAAAAACAAACAAAACCAATCAATATCTCACAAAGCCAAAGATAAAAGATGGAACATTTTAATTAATAATCCAGAAATTATTCCAGAAATCCCACGTAAAGCTGCAGTAGCAAATTTTAGATTACTTACGGAACATGATTATTTGGCCAAACACTTACACACAATAGGAATTTATACAAGTCCAAATTGTCCTCTGTGCAACAAAGAGGAGGAAATGACTGAAGAACATCTTCTAACCTGTGAAGCCCTACCTGCCGGATCCACTACACAGAAATATTGGAGAGCAAGAGAGCTAATGGCTTCATTACCAAAGCCTAGCATTTGAAAACAACATCACATTTGTCTTTGGCAGACCTCAGCAAGTTTTTGATTTTGTGTTGGTCTGTAGACTGTGTTGTGTGTATTCCCTCTTTTCCGTAAGGTGCCTGAAATGAATTGTAATCAGATCTCTTTTCTTCCTGCCGAAATTGGCTTGGAAGGCGAAGTTCAGCTGTTCAAGCTCTTCCTTCAAGTATTTTTCATTGCAGAACCTATCTGCTCATTCTGCAAGTGTTATTAGCAGAGCCCAGATTTGTATTCAAAATGCATGTTCTTTTTTATATATTTAAAAGATATATTTTATAGTCACATTTTTCTAGATAATTTCAGTAGTGCTTTTTAACGCATAATTTAAGTTTTAAATAAAAAAAAAAAGCATATTTTACTTTTGAATGTGGTCTTAAAACCTAATTTTTTCCTTTATATAATAATATTAATATTCAAAGTATAAAAATTGAAAGAAGCATACAGACTGTGAAGCACAAGTTAAAATAAAAGTGAATTGAGAAACTATTGACACATTGCTTCACTAACACTGTTTTCCACAGGACATGTTTCAAGAGCTGTTGCTCTCCCATTTCCAACTGAGTCGACTAGTGCAAGTTGTAGTGGTTCACTGAAGCTGAATGATGACCATGAAGAACCGAGGAGCAACCTGATGGGATTCTTCACAGCTCTGAAAACACAAGACTGTCATTCTACCTGTTGAATGTCTTCTTCAGACAGGTGTTAAGGAGATGTCCTGTGCATCAGTGGAAAGTCTATGTCCTAGGTTTTGATTTATTAACCTAGAGGCTCTCATTCTTGACATTAGAAGCTGCTGAACCATTATTCTTCTATCCTAACAGGATTTCTTCTGATACATTCCTAAACCTTCTTGATCTCAAAGTATAAACTTGAAAGAAGCGTAGGGACAGTGAAGCACAAATTAGTACAAAATTGAATCGAGAATATATTGACACATTGCTTCACTCACACTGTTTATTCACAGGACATGTTTCAAGAGCTCTTGCTCCTATCCTCAGCTGATACTCGACTCAGTCGAGCTGATGAGTCGAGTATCAGCTGAGGATAGGAGCAAGAGCTCTTGAAACATGTCCTGTGAATAAACAGTGTGAGTGAAGCAATGTGTCAATATATTCTCGATTCAATTTTGTACCTTCTTGATCTCATCTAGTGTTCAAACTGAGCACATACTGCCAGATCTTGCTTTATCATTAACACAAAAAAGATAGTTGAAGATTTTATGCCCGATTGCACCAACAGATGTTAAAATCGAGTTAACAAATGTAACGTAACAATTGTCACAGCGCTAACACTGTTAAATTTCTTGCATTTCAACAACCTGTTTTCTGAAAATGTTAACAAATACATGTTAATGCCAAGAAACTTGTAAATATTACAGCTATAGAAGGCTATGGATGAGTAGTATTATTTTCTGAACATACTGCGATGTGCTTTTGTCTTCATTTTCGTCTGCACACAGCTAGGAAAATGGCTAGTGAACAAAATCGTAAACAAAAGCCATGAGACAACTTTCTCATTGATGGAGAAAGAATTGTTAATTGAATTGGTGACAAAGTATAAGGATATCATGGAAAATAAGAAGACGGATGCGGTGATGTAAAAGAGAAAGATGTCACATGGGAAAATATTGGAAACAAATTTAATTCAAATGCACGTGTCACTACTACAAGCACCAAACAATTTCGTCAATATTACGTAAATTTAAAACGAGTTGCGAAGGACAAGTGACTTCAACGTTTAAAGATGGGAGGTGCACAATGTATTATCCACATAATTCAGTGAATTATAAAATCGCAAAGCTATTAATACATGAAGCAAAGGCGAGATTAGCATATTCCTTTTGATGCATGTTCTAACCTGTCTTGTACTTCTGCAGTAAACTTCATAGCAACTTGTTTCAACAGTCTATACCTTTGTAGAAAATTTTCTTCTGATAGCTCTTCAATCATTTATCCTCATAGGCCATACTCTATTACGAATGCCATTTAGACGGTCTTAAATATAGCAAATCAACAGCTGAGTTATTAAATATACGTATAGTTTTCCAGTGGATACCATCTCACTGTGGAATTTCTGGCAATGAGCAAGCAGATATGTTGGCCAAGAAGGGTTCCAAAATATCTCAAACAACGAAACAAAATAGCCCCTATGAAACAGTTAAAAGATTAATAAAAAACATCTTCACAAAACTATATAACAACTATCTAGTTTCCTCTGAAAAACTTAATTGGAAAGATCTCCAAAACAAACTAAAGACAATTCCAGAACTACCTCGAAAATCTTCAGTAGCAATGTTCAGATTAATCACAGGCCACGATTGTTTGAATGGACATTTATTCAAGGTTGGATTAACAACTTTTCCACAGTGCTGTTTATGTGGTAAAGACTATTTAATGAACATCGATCATTTAACTGTATGTGAAACTCTCCAAAATCAAGATCTAGTCTCCAAAATATTGGGAAGCAAGAAGAAAAATGATTTTATCAAATTCTGAGCATTAAAAAAAACACACACACACACACACACACACACACACACACACACACACACACACACACACACACACACACACACACACACACACACACACACACACACACACACACACACACACACACACACACACACACACACACACACACACACACACACACACACACACACACACACACACACACACACACACACACACACACACACACACACACACACACACACACACACACACACACACACACACACACACACACACACACACACACACACACACACACACACACACACACACACACACACACACACACACACACACACACACACACACACACACACACACACACACACACACACACACACACACACACACACACACACACACACACACACACACACACACACACACACACACACACACACACACACACACACACACACACACACACACACACACACACACACACACACACACACACACACACACACACACACACACACACACACACACACACACACACACACACACACACACACACACACACACACACACACACACACACACACACACACACACACACACACACACACACACACACACACACACACACACACACACACACACACACACACACACACACACACACACACACACACACACACACACACACACACACACACACACACACACACACACACACACACACACACACACACACACACACACACACACACACACACACACACACACACACACACACACACACACACACACACACACACACACACACACACACACACACACACACACACACACACACACACACACACACACACACACACACACACACACACACACACACACACACACACACACACACACACACACACACACACACACACACACACACACACACACACACACACACACACACACACACACACACACACACACACACACACACACACACACACACACACACACACACACACACACACACACACACACACACACACACACACACACACACACACACACACACACACACACACACACACACACACACACACACACACACACACACACACACACACACACACACACACACACACACACACACACACACACACACACACACACACACACACACACACACACACACACACACACACACACACACACACACACACACACACACACACACACACACACACACACACACACACACACACACACACACACACACACACACACACACACACACACACACACACACACACACACACACACACACACACACACACACACACACACACACACACACACACACACACACACACACACACACACACACACACACACACACACACACACACACACACACACACACACACACACACACACACACACACACACACACACACACACACACACACACACACACACACACACACACACACACACACACACACACACACACACACACACACACACACACACACACACACACACACACACACACACACACACACACACACACACACACACACACACACACACACACACACACACACACACACACACACACACACACACACACGCCTCGGTAGCGTGGTGGTAGCATGTCTGCCTCACGTTCAAGAGGTCCCGAGTTCGAATCTCGGTCAGGGTGAGTTACCTGGATAAGGTTTTTCCAGGGTTTTCCCTTATCCTGAAAGGCGAATGTCGGGTAACTCTAAGCTCTATGGACCCTGGGCTCATTTGAGCATCATTTCACCCATTCCATTCATCGTCCGATATGACTGAACGTTGGAGGACGTAAATTACAAAAAAAAAACCACACGCACGCACGCACGCACGCACGCACGCACGCACGCACACACACACACACACACGCACGCACACACACTTCATGCCCGCCACCTTGACTATTTATAATCGTTAAAGACTTAACAACAGAAATTTGGCTTGTTAGTTTAACAAGAGATTTAACAAGTGTTAAGCTGACACTTGTTGGTGAAATGCAATTTTTGTTTTAACTATTGCTAAATTTGTGTTAAGTCTTAACATCTGTTGGTGAAATCAAGCATTAATGTTACAGCAAACAAATATGAGGAGATAAGCAGTTTTAACAAATTGAAAATTGTCCTTGAATTCTTCTTACACTTGTGTAATGCTATAGCTGTATGATTCTCTTTCACAGGCCATTCCATGTTGAAAGAAGCAATTCTGAAAGCTGAATGAGGAAACCTTTCAAGGATGTTGATACAAGAAAACTGCCCAAGCTGCTGCACAGTTGTGTCAATCGAGAGAGATTAGAGGAAATGTTATATCAGTATTTATGTTAGGACTAGGTACAACCATGATGTTTTCCATGAACAAGATATCTTAATTTTTAGCTAATAATGCTTAAAACGCAAATATAAATTAATGCTTTGCATATGTACTGTCCGGCCATTCTATCTCCGGCTCTGACATTTCTCGAGAGGGGGAAGCAGGCTGTTGCCAGTTCTTTAGCGGGTATTTCAAGCAGAGGAATAATGCATATTTCAAATATTTCAGTACTTGCATATTACACGAACCAGGAGCCATATTATTATAATAGCGATAATAATAGGACTTATGAACATTAAAAATCGGAATTCACACACGCAAAATATAAGCAAAGAAAGTTTACCAGCGCAAGCAGCTAAAACCACGTGGCTCAAACAAATTTAACCTGGCAACACAGTGTTGGGTTCGGGAGTCACGCATAGCAGCGACAATGCTGATTGGCGCTAGCAGACAGTTTTAACTTCCTGACCACAACACCAGATGTAGAGATTCCCAGTACTACCAACAGATGCTGTTAGTGTGTGTGAAAGGTGTGAACGAAATATTCGAATAGAGTGGTGTTGTAATAAATATCTTGCATGATAATGAAATTGTAAGTTGTATTTCAGTGTTTTAAAGCTAATATAGTCCTATATTTTCATTCTAAAGATAATTTTGAGGATATGTTTTCAATTGCTCATTACTGTATGTTGGTACTATTAACCTCCCCCCTCCACCTCTTGCAATCGCAAAACGTCAGAGCCGGAGATACAACGGCCGGACTATACATAAACACACAAAGAAGTAAATATCTAATTCAAGTATTTAATAAACTTAATACTGGATGTGAAAATCGCCCTCATTTTTCAGTTATCACTAATGTGATAACGTCTGGGAGAGAGATATGGAAGCCCAATGGACCACAGCCTTTTAGGCCAGAATCTTCTATTCAACAAGATGCTGGCTGTGAAAGCCTTTGTTTATTAATGAATTGTTTGATTCGTTATTTTCAGTGTCAAGGTTTAGATATTTACACATTTTATGAGAGAAAAGTTTGGTGTTCAGTTCAGTTTTCATATTTTCATTCACTCATGTCCAAAATACAGCCATCTAAATCTTGTCATTTAAGACATACTGTATTGAATTTGGAAAGGTTTTCTCCACAGACAGTGAACCCTTAATTTATGTACTTCCTTCTTTTTTTTGTGAAAAAGGGAAAGCCAATACAAGCTGTTTACCACAAAATGTGCTTAGCACAAGCTATGCATAGGGAAGTTGAAGCAGATTTTTCTCACATGATTTATCCAGCATCAAAGACAGAAAATTTTTGTCAGGGCTCTCTCTCAAACTGTTCAGTACATGGCTTCCAGTATTACCTTCCCACCAGAACCTGCCATCACCCAATGGAGCACCTGGATGCATTCAGCAATTTATCATTACGATTATTTCCAGATATTGAAATGTGATATTGAAACAATGAATTCTGATGATCCTACTGCAACTGATGTCTAAAAAGTGCTCAGTAAAACTGAAGGACAGCTTGTCTTCATTAAGGCAAATTACAATTGCTTCACACCAAGAATCACATATATACAGGACAAAGATGCAAGTCTGTTAAGTTCTCTAACTCTAATAAAATTGCATCTGATTTTAAAAGTGTAGAGGGGGAAGTTAAAGAAGATAATCTAAGAATGTAATAAGCGTTCTTAATAAAACTTGGATACAAAATTTTGTGTCGCATTTAAGTGCTAACCTGTGAAATATTAGATACATCCTGCATTGAAGATCTCACTGCCAATAATTTAGTATATTTTAAGAATGTACCAGTTATATTAGTGGATGTGGAAAGGTGTTTCTCACAGTACAAAAACGTGCTTCCCTAACTTTCAAGAACCAGAGCACCCTGCGGGTCAGCTGGTGCAGTTATTCTGAAAAAGGTAATACAGTTCATCTTTCTATTACATACAAATTTGCAACTTTTAATGAGTATTAATTTTTAATTTCAGTTTTAACATTATAGAAGTAAGAAGTATTGTGCTGTATTCTCATACTCAGAAATGACAAATTTTAGTAGTTTTTAGATCACTTTGTTAACCGCTTCGCCGATGGCCATTTAAACCCTTCAGGGGCTGGAAACAGATACCCAATAAACAGAACAAGACATTTAAATTGTTAAATGCTGTAAAAATGCATCATAAATACAATCCCGTATCTTCCGTATTTATTAAGTTATTTGAACGAAACAAAAACTGGTTTAAAACCCATTAAGGGCAGTATACATCTACAGTAACAAAGTAGAGACTACATTAATAAATCATTGAAATTTCACTACTTTGTTTCACTGTAGCAAAAGCCATTATTTGCGCCGAATGTGCCTAATATTTGAATAATTTTGTTTTGTGTGTATACGAACCAATGTATGTATGTTTAGCTACGCAAGCGACTTCTCCGATTCTAGTTTAGTTTATTTATGCTATACCAAGCGATAATCATATGAGTATATGTTGCGTTATACTGAAAAGAAAAAACTGTCAGCATCTGTTATTACAGTGTTTCTCAACCAAGGTTTTTGGTAGCCTTATGCAGCTGTTTGGGCTCAGTATTTTAGTTATTTATACTCTCTCTGTGTTCAGAGTGATTTCTTATAGCTATCAAGAGCTAAATGAATGACACATTTGAAATTGTTAAATTTCAATGTTAACCATGGCTTATCCCCGTAATTTAGCAAATAAATTACCTTGCGTATGATGTATACAGGCTTCTGATATTACTGTAGAAAATCTGGAAGATTTGTTGTGCGATTATGAAGGAGATGTTTAGGATATAGTTAGCAGAAACGTGTACTGATCTACACATGGCATGTTAGCTACTCCATTGTTTGGGGGAAGTGGCGGGTCAAATATGGGTGATGTGGATCAGCTATTACTAGCTATCCCTCTTTACGAAAAACAGTTAAATGGTATAAAAAAAAGTATTTTTATACCACTGGATGTAACCATGCACAATTGTTTAGTAATTTTCAGAGCTGTAAATTCATGCAAGACATTCATCTACCTGTACTTGCCCGTATAAATAGCTCATAACCTAAATGAGTATTATAATACTCAGAGGTAAGGGGTAAGAAATTCACCACATCACCCCTCATACTTGAGAGAAAACACTTTCCTAAAAGCATACCACCCACAACCAAAAAAGCTGCAACCGTTTCGAAAATGTCTAGTGTGTTGCGAAAAAGAAGTTCGCAAGGAAACCAGTATTATTTGGTGTGAATCTACAGATGTGCTCTTGGGTGTTTATCCAGGTTTGGAGGTGTACAATTCAAAAAGAAGCCTTTAAGGGTACGTTTACATCCCTTATAGAACTAATTTAAATTTATTGTAAAATAGGAAGATTAAAATAATTGGCATTAAATGAGCATTAAATGCATGTATGTGCAGGACGTCTATACACGTCCATATCGGTTTGGGGCATTTTAACTTGGGCGTCATGACATCCATATCGGTGAAAGGGTTAATCTATTCAGGCATTTTATTTATCATTTTTCTGTACTTTAGATCTTCAAAATCTGGGCCCTGGACATAAGTTTACAAACTTGATATGTTTGGCAGAAAACTGGCTGCTTGCTAAATAATCATATTTACAACTAGTGAAGTTGTTATAACCCATTTGAAACTGTTTAACAAGATAATGGCCTAATCCTCTTCACCCATCACACTTTCACTACTTAAGAGTGCCAGTTGCATATATACTGCTACACATTGCATTGTACTTTTATTTACTTCTAGGATACTTCAAGTATACCTATGATTGTAATGATGTGTGTAGAACTTTAACAAGCTGTGCTGCCTAGTGTCCTGTTGTTTCTTCTAGTCCAAGCACAGAATTAAATGGTACTGAAAATGTTAAATGACTTGAAATTGTTTTAATGACATTTGTTGCAGTGCTGATAGCGATCAAGTGAATCACAAAACAGGTGTTGCCATATACAATAATAGCTAGTTTGTATATAATGTATTTTGTAAGAAATGAAAAAGTTTTTCATGTTACACAAAAATGTCAATTATTTCATGCTATCCAAACAGTAACAGAAATAAAGGTATCAAACTTGTGTTATGCTTCCTATTTTCCTGTCAAATGTCACATCCTATTTTCACTTGGTTGCACATTCACATGAAGCATACACAAAAAATTATTCCAATATATTTGAACTCTACATTCAGTCTCAATTTGAGATAAAGAATTATAGAAACAGAACATTCCTGTTAACAGCAATCATTAAAAAACCCAATAACATTAAATGAAACCAATTTATGAACGGCTGTTATATAATAGTATTTTTTTTCATACTAGCCTAGCTGTCAGGTGTTTAGCTGATCTTATGTTCTAATACTGTACTGTCACAAATAACAATGGTAAGTTATGTGAGTTTTAATTAATTCTCTTGAAAGCAATTTGGATAGCTCATGTGCAGTCACAATTACTGAAGCTCATGTAATTTACTTTTTGGATCATGAGTAGCACTATGGTATTACAACATTCAATCTGCTAACCTAGACAGCTAGGTAGGTGTGAAAAATACAGCTATGGTAGCTACCAGCAATGTGAGCACGATTTTTCATAGTTTAGTTCCAGTCATCACTATCCATGCGAAGAGAATAGAGAAGGAGAGAAGCAAGGGAGAGAGTAAGGATGAAGTACAAGGATGGTTCCCTGTGGTAAGCCAAAGGCCAGGAAGCCAGGTGATCAGGGGGCCAAGGGGAGAGTGAACAGCTAGACCACAATTTGTACTTAGGGTAAGGTAGGCAACAGAAATATTGTGAAATATTGTAAATTATGTAAAATGGAAATGCACTACTCATGCTGTGATTATGTTACCAAAGTTTTATACAACAGTTGTACTTCTGAAAGGTTGGTGTTTCATGGCTATGGTGGACTTCGAGCTCTAACAGATATGGAAAGTATTTCAAATTGTCCAAGCTTCCAAAATTATGTCAAAAAGTATAGACACGTTTATATGGACGTGATAAAAAAAAAAGGCAAAACTACTGCATAACAATAAAATAGCAAACTCCAAAAATAAGACCAAAGCATCTTGGGGTTTAGTTCACAAAGTAAGGGGTACCTCGACAAGTCCAGTTAGTATCATACGAATAAATTCAGAAGGGAAGATAATTGAGGATTCCAATGAAATAGCTGAAGGTTTTAATATATATTATACTGATACGATAAATAACTCTGTAAAACATGGTAATACCAGTGAATTTAGCAGTAAATATTATAACAAATACACTGTTCTTGTTGCCCACAAACATAAACGAATTAGCAAAAATAATTGCCTCGCTAAATCCAAGCATGTCTACAGAATTTGATAAGGTGACAAGTAACATACTGAAAAAATATAAAAATGCTATATTAGATCCATTACTAGACATAGCTAACACTTCTTTGGCAGAAAGGATATTCCCTTCTTGTTTAAAAAAAGGTGAAGTAATACCAGTGTACAAAAAGGATAACCCTGAAGATGTGAACAACTACCGCCCAATTACCATCACATCACCATTATCAAAAATCTTAGAGAAAGTGTTCCCCAATAGACTGTTAAACTTTAAAAACGAACAGAAAATACTAACTGATGTACAGTATGGTTTTCAAAAACCTAAGTCTACAAAGGATGCAATAACTAAGACACTAAATAGCATTATTAATAAACTCAATAATAGATAGATGGTTGCAGGACTCTTTCTTGATCTCTCTAAGGCTTTTGACTGTACTGACCGACAGTTATTGGTACACAAGCTAGAAGGATATGAAATTAAAGGTATTGCGGTAAATGGTTAATGTCATATTTGTTAGACAGAAAGCAAGAAACTGAAATTAGATCACTTGGTAGGGAGGTAACCATAGAATGTCGCATATCCACATTACGTACCACAAGGTACGATTCTTGGGCCTATATTACTTTTATTATATATAAATGACCTATATAGAATCTTAAGATAAAGGACATTGAAGTCATACTTTATGCTGATGACACTACAATTCTCGTCTCTGCCAAAAATATGCAGCAGTTGAATAATAAATGTAATGAGGTACTACTAAGCCTGGAAAACTATTTTCTTGCCCATAATCTCCGTCCAAATGTCAGTAAGACAAACTATTTACTTTTTACATAAAATGGAAGCAATCACAGTAACAAAGACTTAAAATTGGTGTACAATGATCAAGTAATATCAGGGGTTCAAAACACTAAGTTTCTAGGCATCCATATTGATGATAAACTTTCATTTCAGAATCAAGTCCTAATGACTTACTCCAAACTCAACAAAACTATATTCCTCCTACACCAGCTTACCAACATAACAGCTTGTTAAAGTTACCATTTGAAATGGTTCGTATGCTATACTTTGCATTATTTCATTCCCATGTAGAATGTGGAGCAATAATATGCGGATCTTTGCTAAAACTTCCTTCATGCAGATCTTCTTGCTTCAAAAAAGAGCTGTAAGAGCTTTGGCTAAGGTTAATAGATTGAAGTCTTGCAGGCCATAATTTAAGCAACTTAAAATATACTTCCATTATTTTGTATATATGTATTCCTCACTATTTTGTATGTTAGAATACCAAGTGAATCCCCTCAACTAAACAAAGATTATACATACTTATTTTACTCGCAGACAAAATTACTTTTTTCTGAGTTCATACAGGGGTACCTTTGGTAATAGAAATATAATTAATGCAGGTTCTAAATATTTTAGTGTACTGAAAATTGATCTTAAGGGATTGTCTGATATAAAACTGTTTAAGAAAGGACTCAAGAAATATTTACTAACACACTGCCTTTACAATTCACAGGAATTTTTAAATAGTACTAATTAGTCTTAAACACATTAACGAAGACATTAACAAGGACATTAACGAAGATGTTATGCTACATATTTAAAGTGTCATTTTTGTTCTGAAATGGTTATAACTTACATAAATTTAGAAGTATCCTGCTTACGTAAAAAATGACTATTGTATCACTGTAATTATTTGTATCTTATCCATTATTATTGCTTCTGACGTGATCTTCAAAAACACCAACTGTGTATATTGTATGAATGAAAATAAACTATGTGATTATCCAGGGAAAAGAACATTTATCATCAACCTGGTTTAGGTAAAAAACTATCTACTCCTCAATAGGAGATTTTACTCACATGTGCTTACAATCATAAATACTACTTTCCCTGAGTGTTTCACATACCCTGCATTGCTCAACAATGGCAGGGCTCTTTGATTAGTTGCTAAAAAGCCTCTTTAAAAAAAATGGCAGATTTTTTTGCCTCACATCTGCAGATGAAAATTACCAACTGCAACAGAAATAGAGTTATACTCACAGGCAAGATAACATTTTCATCTGCAAATGGGAAGTTGATCTAGGCAGCTCAGTTGGCTAGGCACTGGCCTCTGATTCCAAGATGGTAGGTTCAAAACCCAGAGCAGACCGATGGTTTTAAAGTTTGCTTAAAAGGGCAGCCATATGTCAGTAGACTTACTAGCATGTAAAAGGACTCCTACACGAAGAGATTCAGAACATTGGCAACACTGATGACAATCAACAGCATCAATAACTTTTTTTTTTTTAATTATTGGGAAGAAACTAACCTTCTACCATCTTGGGGAAACAACTATGATACAAAATACATGGTACAAATGGATCACCAAGGTCAGCTATGTTATGTTGGTGTTTGATGTCACAGCAAGGTATAAGAGCTCTGACAGTCTATCACACAAAGTAATTAGCAGTGTAAGTACACCCTTGATTACATTATGGTTCCTTCTGCGGGAAATAGTCCATTGGAATAATTGAAATCCAACAGGATTACCACACCATGCACAGAAGTTGGTAGATTTCAAACTGGTTCTACAAAGGTACCATATCACAATAATTGACTGGCCAAACTACGGTTCTACAAAGGTACCATATCACAATAATTGACTGGCCAAACTACATACCAGATCTGAATCCTACTGAAATTTTGTGGACATAGGTAAGAAAAAACAAAAACAAAAAAAAAAAAAAAAAAAAAAAAATTAAATTGGTCTGCAGACAGCGACAAGTTTTTTTTTTTTTTAATTTATTTTAACCAGTGTTCATATTGCAACTACATCATATAAACATATTTTACTGTGCTATAAACATTAAATTACAAACAGTTGTGTAAATTAGCATCTTTCATATACTGTAAGTTGTTACATAGACATGGTTCACTAGGACTTTCACAAAGATTGTTAAGAACAAAAAGTCTCAAACTGGCAAGTCAAGAATAGCTTGTAACTAGATGCTGGACCATGTTACTTAGCACTGATCACATACAGATGATGGATCGTGAGTTAATACTGTGTGGCCAGAGCCTGGTGAGAAACTTGACCCTGCATTCAAAGATCCATTAAACAAAATCTGAAATTGCGTGCAGGACATGGTGCAGAGCTTGCTGGTAAAGTAGAGTACTATCATTTTGCCATTGTTGTTGGATAGTTAAGTTACTGTTGGTAACCCTAGTGATGAGTTTTGATTATCTTTCCTGGAGGCTGTTTGGTAGTTTCGAACTTGCCGAACAAATCTTTTTGGGGGAAGTTGTAATTGAATACTTTGTTTCTATTTTTAGAAATGAAAATTTGTTTCCATGTGGACAGTTCTTGTTTTCCTGTTGTATGTTTAAGTAGTTTTGGTTCTGGATTTATGTTGTAATTTTTTTTTTTCTTCCAAAAAAAGAGTGGCAACTGCTGATTTTTCTGTTTGTATTTTATCTTCCTAAAGTATTCCTTTGCTCTTGTTTCTAAATTTCTTTTGGTTTATCCAATATAAATTTGACTCCAGTCACAGCATTCAATTTGGTATACACCAGATTTTTTGTTAGATAGAATGGCATCTTTGATGTTTCAACATATTAGGTTCTTAAAGGAGTAATGGTTGACTAGTGCTAGTTGAATGTTTTGTTTTTTGAATACTTTTTGAATTTATCAAAGGCCCATGGGTGGTTGGTGCATTTTTTGAGGGTTATTTTAGTTTCTATAGCTTAGAAGGATGTAGTTTCCTTTAGAAGCTTCTTCTTTTTTGCTAAGTTCACTTTTTTATCTACTAATGATTTGGGATCGTCATTTTTTGTGTTATTTCAATTATATTTTTGTATTGTTTTGTAGTCTTCTGCTGTGAGAGGGATGTTGACCAGTCTGTGTGTAAGTTTACATGAAATCGCGATCCCGGACAATTTATAAGAAAATCACCATCATTTCTTATAAGACAAGTGAAGTTTTAAGTTACAAATTTTTATATTTCTATATATGTGTTTGCTTCACTGTTAATAGCTTCATATTTTATGTATTTGATAGTCCTTTCTTGCAAGTTGAGTCATTTTAATGCCTCATCTAAATGTTTATTTGGCACTATTGCAAAGATGTCAACATACCTAAACCAAACTTTGAAGATCCATGGGAAGGCCTTTTTAATCTGTGTTGCAAATGCATTCATAAACAAGTTTGCCAAAAAAGGTGAAAGAAGGTTGCCCATTGATAACCCTACTTTCTGCTTGTAGTGTTTTCCATTAAAGCTGAAGTTTTGTTCGATGCATATTTTTATTAGTGAAATGTATACTTCTACTTCTATTGCTTCCATTTCTATTGTAGTTAGCTACTTTTTTAATAAAGTCTGTAATTTTTCTGTTGGTATACTTGGAAATAAAGATGTGCCATCAAATGAAACCAGTCTGTCATTTTTGTCCAAATTTATATTGTGATAGCGCGGCTGACGTGCACAAAGGGACAGATAAAGATAGCGTGGAGATACAAGGCCTGCCGAAACAGATAAAGTTACATAACTAGACGATTCTAGTGCTTTCTTGTTCATTCCAGAAATATGAGTAGAGGAGTATAACAGAAGTCGCGACACGCCAGTGGGATGGAGTCGAAATGGAACTTGATAATCGTGCAGCGGTATTTTGAAAGTGAACTCTTTGTGAGTGTGGCAGACGAACTGGAAGACTGTAATTGTGTATGTGACGTAATTCTGCAAGTGTAAGGGTTGACCAAAGTGTATTTCTATGGAAATAAAGAACATTTTGAATTTCTGCAAACTGGACTTTTAATTCTACGAACCCACAAAGTCACAATTGGTGTCAGGAAATGGAACATTCGACAATGGACGCTACATTGGCAAAAATTCTATAAGAGTTGAAAGAAATGAGAACAGGGAATGACAACCTCGCTGCAAAAACAGAAGCGGCAAATAACAACCTGGCCACAAAGATGGTCGGCGGAACATTAAAGGAGTTGAAGGCTGACACGCCGGGAACGCGACACAACAACTGAGCGCGTCAAACCTCCTAAATACGACGGCACGGCAACATTCGAAGTCTTTTGCCGTCAATTCGAAACAGTGGCCAAGCACAAGTGGTCACCAGAGGAAGAGGCCGCACAGCTAATAGCCAGCCTCCAGGGACGAGCCACAGAGGTGCTGAACGCGGTCCAGACAGCGGCAGCGCCCAAAGACATTGGTGCACCACATGTAAGTCCTACTGAGCCAATGGGACTCACTGAAGATCAGAGAGGGCGTGCTATTGCGGGTATGGGAATCACCCAATGGGAAGAAACAGAGGGAGCAGTTGGTACTTCCCCGAAGTAAGGTCCCGGAAGTCTTGGAGAAAGTGCACGCCGGTGCATTTGGAGGACACCTGGGTGCAAACCGAACGATCGACGAACTCCGACAGCGTTACTACTGGCTGGGGCTCCGAGCAGACGCTAAAAGATGGTGCTGTCAATGTCACATGTGTGCGGCGAGCGGCAGTCACATGCAGCAGTACAACGTTGGAGCGCCATTCGAACGCATCGCTGTCCACATAGCTGGACCATTCCATCAGTGTCTGACCGAGGCAATAAGTAACTGAGGGTGGTCGTGGACGACTTCACCAAGTGGCTGGAGGTATATGCCATCCCGAACCAGGAGGCAAAGACAAACACAGACTGCCTCCCGGAGCAACTGTTCTGCCGTTTTGGGATGCCGTTAGAGCTCCACAGCCATCAGGGCACCAATTTTGAGTCTAACCTAATGAAGGAGGCACTGGAAAGACTTGGGGTGAACAAGACCCGCACAACACCCCTACATCCGCAGTCGGACGGCATTGTGGAGAGGTACATCAAGATCTTAGAACAGCTGAGGACGGTCGTGGCCAGACATCAGCAAGACTGGGACGTCAAGGTGCCACTGTTCCTGCTGGCCTACCGCTCGTCAACACACGACACCACTGGGATGACGCTAGCCAGCTCAATGTTCGGCCGAGAGTTACGCCTCCCTTGTGACCTGGCCTTTGGGAGTCCCCCCCGGACGCAATGTAATGTTTGTTCTTTTCTATTTCTAACACTTTTTTCTCTGCTGCTTTTACAATTTTTATCAAATTTCACTACTTTTCTGAGGAAATTATCATATACCAGCATATACCAGCATAAACTGTTACATCAATTTTGTTTAACTCCTGTTGCTGATATTCAAATAAACATTTAAATACTTCTACTATGTAGGAGGGTGACAGCAATTGGATTAACGAATGTTCTACTAAAGCTCTGAATTTCACGTAATTGTACTGAATTCTGCCAAAAACTAGCACTTTTATGTTCCCATTATTTTTTTCAGCAATAATTTTGAGGGAGGTTTTAGATTGAGCTGATATTTTGAACCAAATGCCACCATTAAATGAATAAACTAGAAGAATGCAAGCATGTACATTTACCAGGAGTGATTTAATTTTGTTTTCCCAAGATTAATATCAGAGTTCAAGCAGCTGTTATGGGTCACAGCATCGTTTAATATTTTAAATTACGACAGCTATGTACAACTGGCATATTGAGAGCATGAACAGGAATGAAATTTAACCAATCTTCCCATTCATAGGCTTCAGAAAGCTTCCCATCAATTGTGCAGCCATACATTTGAAAATGATTGTTTTAATTTTAATTTTTTTATTTATGCCATTCTGGTTCCTTTTTGGGGGTAATTGTGTACAAGACTATCTAGAGCCCTGTTCTGTTCATTTATGTTACTTAAAAACACACATAATACATGCATATTGTGACACAGTGCCTATAACCCAAGCTTATTCAGAGGTTGTCACCAGGCAGTTCGAGAAATAAATGGAGATAACTACTGTCCATTACAAACCAGAGTTCCCATTGATACGAACTAAAGTATGTGAAAGTAAATAGTTCCCTAATAAATGCATTATATCATGAAATATTGGAGTAGGAAAGATGTATATATTTTATTGCAGATATTGCAGAAAATGTCATTGCTATAGATTGTGAGTGTGCACTACCTGTTAAGATATTACAAAATGTAATACAAAATGTAATTTCATGAATGCTGTTTGCTATTGTGCTAATGCTTAAAGAGTATCTTGCTTGCTAATTACCAATTTTATGCATAACTATTGTTCTCTTGCATATAAGAGAAATACAGGAATTAATTCCCGGAGGTACTGTCTGAGCATCAATCACTTTGCATAACACAAGAAATATGATTAGTGAACAGTCATTCATAATATGCCAGCACACATATGCTAAGCTCAGGTCAAATCTTGGAATTTAGTCAATGTTTGGGTTCTACAGTCACCACAATGGAAATCTTTACATGGACAATGTGCTCAGTTTGTACTTCTCCCACCATTACACGAAATGGTGGGTGGAGCTGCAAATCACGTGATTCTTGAGTGTACAGCAACAACTTCCTTTCATTAGCAGCCCAGGTCTCAGTCTGTCTTTAGTATTTGCCATATAGCAAGTTATTAGTTGTTGAAATCTAATTTTTGATCTCAGTGCTGTTTTTGAAGGTGTGTGTTTCTGAATCCAGTACACAAAATGGGACACAAGGAGCTCACTTGTGAGGACAAAACTTATACTTTAACTCTGTTAGAGATAGGTACCTCTGTAATTTGTATTGCTGCTGCTCTAAAGGTTTCAAGACAAGCCATTTATGACCTAAAAAATGCAGCAGCACCTTTGCCACATGGCACCACACCAACTTGAAAAACAGTCTCAGGTGGTAAAAGAAAGACTTCTCCAAGGACTGATGACCACCTAAAACGTGAAGTGATAGCTAATCCATGGATCACAGCAGCAGGTTTAAAAAAGAATCATCCAGAACTGTTCAAAAGTGTTGCAATCCGGACCATTCAGCATCACCTTCAAAAAGACTTAGGTTTACCAATTCGGTGTGCTGCCACGAAGCCTCTTCTAATTGAAGCTATGATGAAGAAAAAAGTATACTTCTAATAAAACTATAAATAGAAGTATTTATAAACAGTGGAGCTTCATCAATCAAAAACACTTTTTAAACCAATTCTCGAACTGTAAAAACACTTAAGCTCCACTTACTTTTTAAATTAGGGTACCAAAAGTATTGGGAATTAACAGTTTGGGAAAATATACACATTTTGAAGAACAAAAAGAGCAATGAACTTCGAAATTCCAATAGTAGATGACATCATTCAACTCATTGAACAGCGCCAGGAGAGGGAGACGGTCACCTGAAGAACCAGTAGAACATCAGCTGAGGATGGGGACGCGGTGTCCTTGAAACATGTCCTAATTTAAAAAGTAAGTGGAGCTTAAGTGTTTTTACAGTTCGAGAATTGGTTTAAAAAGTGTTTTTGAAGTATACTTCTGTAAAACATATCAGCACTGGACATCAGAAGACTGGTGCAAAGTAATATTTTCTGATGAAAGCACTTTCAAATTGGTCAGAGGAAAGTCCAAAAAGCTGAGAAGGCTAAAAAATGTGTCACGGTATGATCCAAAGTTTATGGTCAAAGTGTGATGGTATGGGGTTCCTTAGTGGTAATTGTGGTAGAGGTGGTTTGTACTTTCTCCCTAAAAATGCAACAATGAAGGGAAGTAACTATTTAGAAGTGTTGCAACAGCATATGGTTACATTTTGGCCAATTCATCAGTGTTAGTTCTTTATGCATGATGGTGCCCCTGCTCACAGGACAAAGAATTCCTAAAAGACGGTAATATACCTGTACTTTACTGGCCCAGTAATTCTCTTGACCTAAATGCAATAGAAAAATGTTGGGATCAAATGAAAAATAAAATTGAAGAGCTGCAACCATCAAATATTAAGGAAGTGCAGGAGTGGAAATGGACAAAAATATATTTTGAAAATCTAGCAGATTCGATGCCCAGGAGATTCATGAAGGTGATACAAGTTAAGGGAAATATGACAAAGTAGTAATTATACGAAGAAGTTCAAAATGAAACCATGTAAAGCCAGTGTTTGTTCTTTATATTACCATGTAAAGATTTCCATTGCAGCCACTGTAATGGCAGAGGAAGGGGATGTGTGTCAACTATTCAAACATAAAAGCAGGAAATGCTAAAACGTGGCAGAAAATGTGTTTGACTGACTAAAAACTGAATGCCTTTAGGTGAAAAGTAACTAAAATGCATAGGGAATGTAAACAGATTGACAATATGGCATCTGTGTCATTTCAGTGTATCTGTATTTGGGTGTTACACCTTTGCCTGAGGACTACACTAACATATGTAAAATGTTCATTTCTGCATGTTTATAAGTTATAACATTGATTTTTACTTCATATTGCACTTTGAACTATGATTTTCACATAGGGCATCTTTTCTTAGATGAAACCGTTAGAACTACATTCACCCGAATAATCAAAAGACTTTATTTACAGTAATAGGCACTCTGCTTTGGAATGGATAGTAAATGTGGTAGAGCTCCAACATGAATACCATAATTGATACAAACAGATAATCAGAATCTCTTTAAAGTTTCCCTTTTCCGTATCTCCAAAAAACTCAGAATGTTCGGTGAAGAATTCCATATATCAGCCAGCACACTTGCCAGTGAGAGGGTTAATTGAGTTAGTGGAGTGTATTTCTGATGCAACTTCAAAGGAGTTCTACAAGTACATTTGTGATGAGAGCTAATATACTCCAAGAGTTCCTGCTAATTTGAGAGTTTTAAAGGGGGATCGTGAATCAACTTCACAGTATGTGGAGTAGATAGAAGAGACAGGTTTGCAAGCATTACATTATGCACCTACATTGCCAAGAAAATTGAAATGATGGTGGGAACCAAGTGAAGTGATATTGAAAACTGAATTACATCAATATAAGTGAGGTGAAGTGGTACTGAAAAATTAGTGAAGTAACCGTGAGAATTGGAGAATGTCACAGTAAGTTAACAGATTACACCTTTTACAATTTCAAATGTAAAGGGAGTTTAAGGAAGTGAAACCAAATTTAAATGAATACCAATGAGCACAAAGTGAACTAAACATTCTACAGGTTTCGCCCACCACGTTTTACTGCAGAAATGTTTTCATTGGCTGTTATCTATATCAGCTAATATGTGAGTAGCTGACAGCAACTGGAGTGAGGTCACATATTTCGTTAAATTTTGTATTTTTATTTCACAAAATCATTCAAATAGAGAATTTTCAATCACACAGCTCCTTTGAAAGTCCACAATCATGAGATATTTCAGACCAATGATAGGGAAATTGGTGACATTAATATTTTAGGATGTTTTATCTGCCATTTGATTCAATTCTGTTTTCAGAGTTTCATTAGTATACTTTTCTAATAGTTTCAATATTTCCCTTTTAAATTCTATACACCTTTCCTGAGGAATCACTTGTATATCCTCGCCTACTGATCATAAAGTATAGGTCACTCCTTGACGCATTGCCAGCATTTACTTCTTATGTGACACTTTGATTCTATTTTTGAAGATGAGGTTGAAGTATTGCTAATACTATAGATGCTATCAAAGATGTTGCTCTGTGGGACTTCACATATTCTCCTGATTGGTGTGCAACGCAGGGCATTTGGAGCAAGCCAATCATCTGCACCCATCACTGGTGATGCTATGGAATAAGGCATTCTGAAAAAAAAAAGAAAAAAAAAAATAAATAAAAATTAACAGTAAACCCATCAATCTGGTACCCTACCTTTCCTTGTTTAAATTTTAGTAACAGTCCAATAATAAACGACTAATTGGAATACATTAAAATGGAAGTTTTGAAACATATGACCTCTGCTATAGCTATGGTGTAGAAGCTAATAATGGGATTAATGCCTTGTGCACAATTCCCAGTAATGGGAACTAGAATGGATAAAAAATTAAAATACCTGTTTCCAAATGCAAGTTCACTGAAGTCTGGATTACGAGATATGGTAAAGTCTCAATCTACCTCATCAAAAACATATTTCTATTAAGCATACCATATTCTGAAATTGTAATTCTTTTAGCAATTGTAGCAACAATTACAAATGGTATTGGAGCCATTTCTAAAAATGTCATCTTACTGATATATGAAGCTGTATAATGAAATGCAAGCAGATGAAAAAATATTACTGGTCAGTTGTAAACATACAACTAAAAGAATAAAGTGCATATTGCCTTGTTGATGTACTGATGGTTTGCATAAACGATAAAACTTGATCAAAGCGGAATGTGTATAATACGGAAAGCTGTCTTAATGCATACAAATATTCTGGTCCTAATGTATGCAATACATTTATAGTCAATTTCTTGTATAAAATAGAACTTGTTTACGACAGAAATCGAATGCAAATTTAAAAATGTATAAATAATTTATTGCACAATGCAAAAAATCACGATTACATGTATGAACTACTGCTTTACATTACATCTTATTCACATTCATACGAGAAAGTTACCTCTTAGCATGTGATTTTGTGTAACTGGAATCTATTCCACAGGGTCAAGAACCTTAAAGAAATTCAATGCGTATTTATTTTCTATTTTCTGCCAGCATTAGTTTCAGTTAACTTAAAGCACTTAGTGACATCAAATGAAAGAAAAAATCTGTCCCTCACACTCAATGAAAAGATGAACGTGATTGAGGCAAATGACAAAGAAAATTTGTTCGTGAAACAATATTGCGTTTCAATGTAGTAAAATGCAAATTTATGGAACTTTAAAGACAAAAGGTATGAGCGGATGAAAGGGAACAAGCAAAAGAAAAGAAAAGAAAAGAAAGTCAAAGAAAATGTGGAATGAAGAACAAGAGTTAAATGATGAAGCCTGGGACTCAAGTACTTACGACAGTAAGTCGTCACAAATGGTGTATCTCGAATTCAAGAACCCCTAGTGGTTTACCGGGGAAATATAGGGAGTCAAAAGGAGATTTAATGTCATGATGGCAGGTTGGCCATGGTAGCTCAATGGGTAAGATCAACTGGACGAAAACCAGGAGATCCGTGGTTGAAATCCCAGCCGTGGCATTGAATTTTTCATGTCAACTATCAAAAACCTTAGCCTATATATGGCTAGTGTGAAGAAATGATTAATTTCCATCATTTAACTAAAATAATAGGAGTTAAATGATGAAGCCTGGGATTCAAGTACTTACAATAGTAACTCGCCACAAATGGTGCATCTCGAATGAGAGAGCCCCTAGTGGTTTACCGGGGAAATATACGAGTCAAATGGAGAATTTAATGTCATGATGGCAAGTTGGCCATGGTTGCTCAATGGGTAAGAGCAACTGGATGGAAATCACGAGATCCATGGTTCATATCCCAGCCGTGGCATTGAATTTTTCATGTTGACTATCTAGATTATGATCCTAAAGGTTGTTCAATGCTGGGACTGTTTTATCGTGTACTGCCTTAAAAATTTCTGCAATTCATAGTAAAAAGCGAGACACAGAAAATGTGCAAGAAAACTCATTGAACTGCTATGCAGAAACAAACTTGAAAAGTCACTGGTTATTGGAAAGGTAGTAAAACCTTGCTGTTTAAATCTAGACATCAACAAGCTCCCAGTCACATGTTGAAGCAATGAAAAAGCATGGATGATGAGTAGTCTTATGGAAGAATGGCTGGGCTCTTTCAATGACAAACTAAAAAAACAAAATCGCTAAGTGCTCATTTTTACTAGGCAGCATAACATACCATCCGAACTTCAAGTTATCAAACTTACAATTGGCTTAATTACCGCCTGGTTCAACTAGCATCACACAACTTATTGTAACGGGAGCGCTGGAACACCCCGTGAAAGCAGCTGGCAGCGGAAGGCAGGGGAGGTTCGGTTAGCCACACCTCCTCCTCGTTTGTCTTGTAGTGGTGACAGACTATGGTCAGGGAAAAAACATGACTGTGTCGCCTGTTTTCTCTACACCTGTTTCTCGAAATTACGTAATCTGGAACATTCTCCTGGTCACTAGAAACCGGCGATATTCCTATATAAAGAGAGTTACAGACAGACAGGGGGAGTCAGTCAGTCAGTTGGTTAGTGTGTGAATGAGGACAGTTCTTGGTGTAAGAAGGCAGTGTTAGTCAGTGTTTGACGTGCTAGCGAAGGACGTGTTAATGAACGAGAAGACTGTGTGTGCATCGGAGTTCACGTAATCGCGAGTACAAGGAAATTGTAACGGACGAACTGGTGAATTGTAATTGTGTGCAGCACGTAATTCTGTGTAATCGGCAAGTGTTAAACTGTAAGTCGGTGGAAATAAAGAACATTTTTGAGTGGTGAAATTGGACTTTTCATTTCACGAACCCACAAAGTCACATTATGTACCTGGTGCAGGTGAAAGATGAGGTCCAATGCTTCAAGAGCATGGCAGTGGACTTGTATAACATGGGCATACAAAAACTGCCACAGCATTTACAAAAATGCATCGATCGAAATGGTGATTATGTGGAAAAATAGAACAATTTTCAAGCTTAAATTATATTGTGACTTTGTGGGTTCGTGAAATGGAAAGTCCAATTACACCACTCAAAAATGTTGGCCACGCCGTGGCTCAGTGGTTAGACCGCTTGGCTCTCACCAAGGCGGCCGCAAAGTGAGATTTGTGGTGGACAACACGGCGTTGGGGTGGGTTTTCTCCGGGATCTCCGGTTTCCCCCGCCATCTCAGTCCACCGGCGCTCCATCTTCATCTCATGTATCACCAGTGTCATCGCCTGCAGTGCAGTATGTAGTAAAAGCGGGCGTAAAACACTACTACACACACACTCAAAAATGTTCTTTATTTCCACCGACTTACAGTTAAACACTTGCCAATTACACAGAATTACGTAATGCATACAATTACGATTCACCAGTTCGTACGTACAATCCTCTGATGCATGTACACAGTCATCTCGTCCTTACACTAGCGCTGCACTCTTACGCTGCTTGCCAAGAACTGACTGACTCACTCATTGAAGCCCCTTTTTATAGGAATATCACTATTTTTCTAGAAGTCTCTGGTTTCCCTGAATCACTGCGCAAGTACCAGAGGACCGGGGAAGGGGAAGGAGGTGGCCAGCGACAAGTGACATTTCCCTAATCACCCCTCAGTTAGTGACTGAGATTAATGGGGGAGAGTGGCTCGGCTGCCCCTGGTCCCTTCTCAGCTGTTGTTGGTTTTGCTTTCCGCTAATTGGGAGACACTGCTCCCTCCTCAAAGCTGGTCGTCCCGAACAGCACCATCGTAGCGGCCTAGACGATCCAGGTGTACCACCAACATCTTCCCTCGGGGAACCTTCTGGATGCGGTAGACCACGTTGTTTGCATGTAGCTACTGTAATTGGAGCTTTGCTCTGTTGTAGCACAAATGAAGAAAATAAAATAAAATAAAAATAATCCTCTTCACCACCCGATACGGTCCTTGCCATGGCTGCTGGAGCTTCGGGCAGCGTCCCTTGGTCCGGGTAGGGTGGTACAACCAGACCAGGTCACCTTGCTGGAACCCTTGGCTGTTGGCTTGCCTGTCATACCTGGTCTTCATGCGGTCGCTCGCCTTCTGGATGTTCTGGCGAGCCATGTCGTGGAGATGGTCCACCAGGTTCTCCACATACTCTGTCACCGGCTGCTTTGCCTCCGGAGGGCTTCCAAAAGCCAGGTCACAAGGGAGGCATAACTCTCGGCCAAACATTAAGCTGGCTGGTGTCATTCCAGTTGTGTCGTGTGTAGAGGAGTGGTAGGCCAGCAAGAACAGTGGCACCTTGACGTCACAGTCTCGCTGATGGCTGGCCACGACCTTCCTCAGGTGTTCCTCTAAGGTCTTGATGTATCTTTCGACCATGCCATCCGACTGGGGATGTAGAGGCATCGTGCGGGTCTTGTTCACCCCAAGCCTTTGTAGTGCCTCCTTCATTAGGTTGGACTCAAAGTTGGTACCCTGGTCACTGTGTAGCTCTAACGGCACCCCAAATCAACAGAACACTTGCTCCACAAGGCAGTCTGTGATTGTCTTTGCCTCTTCGTTTGGGATGGCATACACCTCCGGCCACTTGAAGCAGTCCACGACCACCATCAGGTACTTGTTGCCTTGGTCAGAAGCTGGGAACGGTCCAGCAATGTCAACGGCGATCCATTCGAAAGGCGCTCCAACGTTGTACTGCTGCATGTGACCCCGGCTCCTAGAGTGGGGGCCGCGACTCGCCGCGCACATGTGACACCGACTGCAGCATCTCTCAGCATCTGCTCGGAGTCTCTGCCAGTAGTAGCGCTGCCGTAGTTTGTCAATCGTTCGGTTCGCTCCCAGGTGTCCTCCCGAAGTACCGGCGTGCACTTATTCCAAGACTTCCGGGACCTTACTCCGGGAAAGTACCAACTGTTCTCTCTGGGTCTTCCCATCGAGTGACTCCCATACCCGGAACAGCACGTCCTCTCTAGTCTTCAACGAGTCCCATTGGGCCCAGTACGACCTGTAGGTGGCGCTCCTCGGTGCGATGTCCTCCCAGGTTGGTCTCGTCCCTGACTCCAATTCCCTCAAGAGTGGCCCCAAGTCTGCATCCACCAGCTGCTCCCTCCTCAGGCCTGCGCTATCCCAGCCGTCCGCAGGCACTGCTACAACTACTTGGACTGCTGCGACACGCTCCTTCTCTTCCACTCTTGTGCACTGGCCGCACTCTTCTGGACAGGGTCTTCGGGACATGGCGTCAGCGTTACCGTGGCTCTTCCCTCTACGATGTTCCGAGGTGAAGTCGTACTCCTGCAGCCTCTGGACCCAACGTGCTGTCTGGCCTTCTGGTCGCACCATCACCTCGCTCCTCGCGGGGACAACCACGTCTTCGTTCAAGACGACCCTGCAGATTCCAAAGCGCTCTTCGGGTTGACGGAGTATAACCTCTTCTACGTTGAGCTGCAGGACCTTCCTGCCGACGTCGATCGTCGCCTCGTGGCTCCTGAGGGCATCCAGTCCCAGAATCACCTCCTCAGCCACCTTAGCGACGAACACCCACAGATGCACGGCACTCCGCCCCAAGGTCAGCTCCAGCAGGGCCTCCTTCTCCACAGGCAAGGTGTCGCCCGATGCCGTGACAAGCTCGTATGGTCGGCTCGGCTTCCTCGTCGGCAAACCCTTCGCCACGTCAGGTCTGATGATGGTCACGGCTGCCCCAGTGTCCACCAGCACGCGGCACGGCTTCCCTCTCACCCAACCGTCAGCGATGAGGCTGTCATCCATACGCCGGCTGACGGCGCGCAGTGTCACTCGAGGGGATGGTGGTAATGGCGCCGATGTGCCCCTCTCCACGCCGGGCCTTACTCGTTTTCCGGCTGCTCTTCCTGGTGTGGGCAGTCTCTCTGCAGGTTTCCGTGCTGTCCACACCCCCAACACAGGCCACTAGGTGTTCGCCGGCGTCCCTCGGCTGGTCTTCTGTCTCCGGTGTAGCGGACACTCCTCGTTCTCGACGTCGGGATAGCTGTTACTTTGGCCGCCTCCATCCCTAATGCTGCTGTCAGCGCCTCTTGGATGGTTTTATTATCGCCGAGCATTAGGCGCTGACGAATCTCCGTGTCCCGTATCCCGTCAACAAAGGTGTAGGCAGCTTCCCGGGACACGAACTCTGGTGGGAGGTCGACTAGGGCCTTGCTTGCCAGTTCAACTGCCAGGGCGAACTCCTGCAGTGTCTCCCCTTCAGCTGACTGCGGTACGCTGCGGCTAAGCGGTGGTTCCCAAACCGATTCTCTAGGGCCTCCCAGATGTCCTTGGGTGCCGCCGTTGACTGAACCGCGTTCAGGACTTCCGCGGTCCGACCCTGGAGGCTGGCTATTAACTGTGTGGCCTCCTCTTCTGGTGACCATTTGTTGTGCTTGGCCACTGTGTCGAACTGGCGGCGGAAGACTTCAAACGTTAACGCGCCGTCATATTTCGGAGGTTTGACGCGCGCCGATTTTGTGTCGCGTCCCGGTGCGTCGGCCTTCAAATCCTTCAACCTCCTGCCGACGACGTCCTCCACCATGGCGCTCAGGGACTTGACGCTGTTGTCAGCCTTTCCTTCCAGCTCATTAACGCGGCTCGCCAGGTCTTCGACGCGCTCGCCTAACTCTGTGACGTCCTCTTTTACGCCGGCCAACTGTTCTTCAAACTTTGCGGCGAAAGCCTCGTTCGCCGCCTTCATTTCCGTGGCCAGACTGCCGTTCGCTGCTCTCATTTCTGTGGTTAACTCGGCCTTCATTTCTTCCATCTTCTCGGTGATGTTGTCGTTAGCCGTCTTCATTAGTTTCAGTTCCGCGGCCAGGTTATTTGCCGCTTCCGTCTTCCCTGTCAATTCGTTCATCTTCTCCAAAAGCATTTCCAATGCCGATTCCATGGCCGTAATGTTCGGTGATGTTATCATCCCACTTCTGACACCAGTGTGACTTTGTGGGTTCGTGAAATGAAAAGTCCAATTACACCACTCAAAAATGTTCTTTATTTCCACCGACTTACAGTTAAACACTTGCCAATTACAGAGAATTACGTAATGCACACAATTACGATTCACCAGTTCGTCCGTTACAATTCCACTTTGCTCTCGCGGTTACGTACAATCCTCCGATGCACGTACACAGTCTTCTCGTCCTTACACTAGCGCTGCACTCTTACACTACTTGCCAAGAACTGACTGACTCACTCATTGAAGCCCCTTTTTATAGGAATATCACTGTTTTTCTAGAAGTCTCTGGTTTCCGTGAATCACCGCGAAAGTTCCAGAGGACCGGGGAAGGGGAAGGAGGCGGCCAGCGACAAGTGACATTTCCCTAATCACCCCTCAGTTAGTGACAGATTAATGGGGGGAAGTGGCTCGGCTGCCCCTGGTCCCTTCTCAGCTGTCGTTGGTTTTGCTTTCCGCTAATTGGGTGACAATATGTACCATTTATTAAAAATAAACGTTTATTTAAATTTTAAAAAAAATTGGAGATCTTACTTTTGGGATTACCCTCATAAAATAATTCCTATTATTATTATTCTAGCACTTCTTATACAGCACACTCCATTTTTCAGGTCAGTTAGGCATTTCAGGTAATGGAACAGATTTTACTGAAGCCCAAAATTGACCGTTGTGAGAGTTCCCGTGGACATTTAGATGAAACAAAGATTCCTCAGAGAAATACAAAAGCTGTAGAACAATGAGACGTCATTCTACAGATCAGAAGAACCAATTACAGTAATTCATGCATGCACTGCTTACACTCATTTATACCTATAGATTTAGGGTTTAAGTTTTAAACAGATATGTAGCATTTACTGCAAAAGATGGAGATACAACTGTTAGTTGCACTGGCTTGTTTAGAAAATTTCCAAGCTATTGCTCTAAATTGATACCGATTTCATCTATTTTATTTTTTGTTAAAACTTGTTTTTTACTTAGAATGTTTGTCTACATGGAATCCAAAACTGCAATTTACTGGTTATCAGTACAGTTTTTCTTGAAGGTTGTGCAGGTTGGAATCTTTCAACTCCCTGTGCACGGAGAGCATTTCTGGTTAAAGTAAATGTAAAAAACAGCATCTTTCTACAGATAAGCAACGTACCACGTTTATTGTAGTAACAGAGGCACCTATTTGAGTAGATGGACCTGATGTAGCAGTAGCACTCAAGACATGGTACCAATGCACCTCTGAGTGGGACCTGGTGACCTAATTCCATTAGAGTAATAGAGAGAAAGGACTGCAGAGGATTTTCATAGGATAACAACCCTACATAAGAAGAAATATAAAATATTGCATATTTCTGATCAATACACTGTATTTTCATGCACACAAAGGGATTGCTCATATCACCATATTTTGAAACCCAACAAAGCCATTAATGTAATGATCACTTGTTATGAAAACATAGTGAAGTGTAACAATCCTGAAAATTAGTTTAAAATGGGACTTAACGATGAAGTTCACTATTGATATGAATTATGTTTGAAGATGCTTTAGAGGCATTTTACCTCAATCATCAGACATGAACCAATCTCAAGTTTCCTGGAGAAGATGCAGATGAAGCTTTTGGAAAGACAGATAAGATCATTTTCTTTTACCAAGTTAACTTATTAGCCAATTCTTTTTTTTCTTATTAATATGTTGTCTAGAAATGATATGCTCAGATATTTTACGTTTCTTTGCATTTCTTGTGTCTGGCGATCCCTGAATCTTGTGCCATATTGCTTTCTGTTTAGTCAATATAACATTTTTTACATACTTCAAATTAATTTCACATATGCCTGGTATTTTATAAACAAGAACATTTTAGAAGCATCAATTGAAACAGGAAGGCAAATCAGCAGTAGCATTTCATTTCTGGAATGAAAACCATAACCTTGGTCCAAATCCATAATTATTAAAAGGTGTGATAAACCATAAACTGACAACGTGGAAGAACATGTTAATATGTAAATATAAAGAGCGAGTAATAAACTTTGAAATTTCATCAGTCAAAATTTGATACAGAAGTTGCAGAGAACAGATGACAGTTGGACCTTTGAGGTTGAAAATGGAAGCAACAGCTCCCAAAAATAGTGTGATAAAGCGACAACAAATAGTTTTATCAATTAATTTGGATGTTATGGTTACTAAATTCCTCCAATCATGTGTAAAGCTACTTCCACTTCAGGAATAACTGACAGGGGATTACACTCTAACTTAGAAATGCATGTTGTACAGTAAGTCTAAAGAGGATGTAATTAGGAAAGGAGGATATATTAACAGCATAACACCATAATATGCTGATTCTGAGGTGAAATACATACTGTGAGACATTTAAATCAAATTACCTAGTCCAAAGTTACCAGTTATGTATATTACTAAATTAATAAGATAGTTATGCAGAATATAAAACTAACACTATGAAATAAAAGCTTCACATGTTCATAGGCTATGCAGAACCCACAGAAACTACTGAATAAAAATTGTATTACTTACTCATGGTAAAAGCCAAAAGAAAACAACTATGATATTGAGCTCTCATCTACCAATCAAGAGTACAAATCATTTGATATGTCCAACTCTATCATGAATATTAAATGCAATCCATAAGTTAATTTTGATTTAATCTGCCAGCATGTTAAGTTAGGTTTAGTTTACCTTAGTTTTTCCATTTAAAATATCAAGAAATAAATTAGATTCTGATGCCCATGTATTCAACCCTGAAGTGTGAATGTGAAATAAATAACATACGAGACCAAGCTCTGTGTGGATGAGGGGTGAAGGGGAGTCAGTTAAGGGGAATAAGCTGGTGACGTGACAATGCTTGCGTAAACAGAAATTATCATGGATAGAGTCAACATGTTAGATTGTATTGTTATGTACTCTTTAGGCAATCCAGGGCTGGTGCTCTCGCTTCTAAGCATTTGTTGTGATGTTTCAAGTGCCAAGCTACTGTAACTTATTATGGCTGAGGGTACATCTGTGGTGGGTGGTCCACTATGTGGTCCATAGAGAGGCTCGTCAGCTGATTTGAAGCTTCACAGAAAAATGTGACAAGGAATCCATGCAAAATGCCTTAAATTTTCCACTAAAGCAACAAATACGACAACAGATGATTGCGGAAAATCAGAAAATCTCATTCTGAAAATTAGAAAGGAGGGTTAACAACTTCAGAAGCAAACCGGAGGTTCTGTTGTATTTTCAACACCGGGAAAGAAAAATACACGGTAAGACAATCCAAAAGTGTTTGTAGATGAATTCTACAAAATATAAAAGGTAGTTCCAAAAGCAAAGAAACTCCTGCTGATTGTTAAGCAGAGGATAGATTTTCCTTGAGGCTCAAAATCTTTGATAAGAATGTTGAAAAATATTGGCTTCAAGTGGAGAAAATGTGGAAGGAAATGGAAAATTTTAATTGAGAAACCTGAAATCAAAACCTTGCAGGAATCTGCAGCAACCTCATTTACTTAGCTGAAATTTGGTTAGACCATAACCATGAAGAGCTGCTGGCGGTCTGAAGAGGTTTCTGGAGTGGCCAAAAGTTACAATGCGGGCAATCAGCTCATTCTTTTGCATGCTGGAGGCAAGAAGGGGTTTGTAAATGAAGCAAACCTTCTCTGTAATGCAGAGAGCACCAGTGGAGATTACCATGGCCAAATGAACCAACAAAATTTTGAGAAATGGTTGAAAGAAATGCTTATACCACATATCCCACATTCTTCAGTTATAATTTTGGACACCATACCATTCAGTCTTATCTGAAAAGTCCCAAATAAATATTCTACTATGAAAGAGACAGTGAATTTCTTTCAGAAATGTAGTGTTAATTGTGACAAAGAAATGAGGAAAGGAGATTTATTGCCCCTTCTGGAAGTCCACCACCCAAGAAAAAAGGACTACAGAATTGACAGGTTTGTTATGAGTTTAGGACACACACCAGTTAGATTGCCACCACATATGTGCAATCTAAACCATATTGAGTTAGCTTGGGCTAAGATAAAAGATCATGTGAGAAGTCGCAACATTGATAGAAACCTGAGTTTGCAAAAACTGCAAGAACTTACACAGGAGCCATCGAAGCAGTAACAGAAGCCAACTGGGTAGGGTTTCATAAGAAAATGAAGGAAACAGAAACTGAATATCGGAAAAATGATGGAACTGTGTCGGATGTTATAGATAACATTATTATGAACATGGCATCAGATGATAGCTTCACCAGTGATGATAGTGACCGTCATAACAATGAACATATTTTTAGTGACAATGATGAAGAATTAGCACAACTGCTGTAATGTGAAAGTGGATAACAATGGCTATCAAGGTCTGTATGTTTTGTTTTAATTTTTACCCATATTAAGCATTCTGAATTAAGTTAAATGTACACTGCAGTAAACAGGTTATCCTTAAATGGTGTGTCATACTACATGATTAGACAAGTTGTGCCAGTTAATGTGATTTGGCATTTACTTGTACTCTTCAGTTTTATGCATTCACTGAAAACACTAAAATGCTATCAAGTATCTGGCCACTAGCACTCTACACCCCTCCCCTCTCTGATGCCATTCTTACTCAATGTAAACTTGATCGCATTCCTCCCAACCACATAGAGCTTGGTGTCATACAGTAGTTCTACTACTGCATATTTTTTTAACTGCCACAAACTGTGTTCATATTATTACTTATGTGCAATGTAAATACCACTGTCAACATTGGTCAAAGCAATGATTCACTAAGATGAAGTTCAAAACACTTACTTTCTCTTTCAAATGAAGGGAATCAACCACTTCATAGCATCATAGTGAGAGAATGAAGTGGATTTAATTTGAGATGAGGAGAAACCACTGGGCAGCTCTTTATTTGCTTCTCTTTGGCTCCTAATGAATTGGTCCTGTAAATTTTCCCACCCTTTCTTAAAGGCTTCACTGAAAATTTAAGAATACAATTAAGTTATAAATATGCACATTTCTCATTAATAAAACTAACTTTTGTTTATTCTGGAAAATAGCTCTAGAGTTTTGAAACAACACATGCTAAGTTTAAATGCTATAAATGTTGAACTATACTTACAGTTGTAGGCTTTCACGGCCAGCATCTTGTTCAGTAGAAGATTCTGGGCTGTAAGGCCGTGGTCCACTGGGTTTCTTCATCTCTCTCCCAGACGTTTAGCTTACAACTGCAGCAAGCATCATCGATAGCATAGAAACTGAGTGGCTACGAAGAGTACAAGGAGGACTTTTCTACGCCACCTATGCTTGCCGCAATTGTAAGCAAAACGTCTGGGAGAGAGATGAAGAAACCCAGTGGACCACGGCCTTACAGCCCGGAATCTTCTACTGAATATACTTACAGTCATTGTTCAGCTTTTCCATTATTGTTCTCCATGTATTTTCTTTCAGTCATCTTTATATGATAAGCTTTGCTCATCACACAAGTTCAGAAAGCTGTCTTTATACATGACAATGGTAAGGATCCAAAGCAAACGCCCGTAACAATACCTGATTCCAGGCATTATGAGGCCACAGCATGGTCAAGTATTGGTTCTGTGACCATATCTCTTTCAAGAAGGAAGGGCACAAATTGATGGAAGATGATCACCTGTCCAAAGAAGAGATGTCAAAGCCCAACAACTAAGCTAAGGCCATTTCATTTGAAGAATGTCAATTTGATGCTGATGTAAAATCAATGCCCATAGATATTGTTTCAGCCTCCTAAAAGAAAGAATTGAGGCATATTGCGACCAGGAACCCACATTCCCTACCAGCAAAGAAGGAATAATGGTTTTGAGGTTGTGACTCAGAAGGGAATGGGATATTTGCTGCCCTACGTGCTGTGTAGAGGTAAATGGAACTAATACAAGTGCTTAAAAGCAAAGACAGTAAACCATTTCAGACCTATTTTAACCCTTGTTAGTCGTGTGGGGCCTGCGAGGCTGCTATCTTTATTTAAATATTGTAGTCTACGAATGAACACACCTATGTAATTGTCTGACTAAAACATCTAACGTTATACCTTACTCGAATATTTGCTCCAGCGACTCTTTCTGCTTATTACTGTAGCTGCAAGAGGGACGAATCAGCTGTTAGTGGTCATACAGGTCTAGCAGGCCCCTAGCGCCTACTCTCATTACATGCCAATGACATGTTTTTCTTCATTAGTAAGTTGTGGAATATTGCTCTGCCAGTGGAAGGAGCTATTAGCACTTCGTCTGAATACCAAATGGTATTAAATGGTATTGGAAAAATTGGCCGATGTTAGAGAAATGTTTACAATGTTTGTGAATAACTGTCAGAAGAATTATTCTCTTTGGAGAAAACGTAACTGTTGACGAACAGTTACTGGGATTTCGTGGTCGATGTGGTTTTAGGATATATATACCATCGAAGCCAAACAAGTATGGCATAAAAATATTCTGTTCGAGTGATGCAAAACTGTTTTACAGCAATAATAGGGAAATTTATTGTGGACAGCAGCCGGATGGACCACATTTGCAAAATAATTCCACAGAGGCTGTAGTGCTAACACTAACTGAACCAATCTATATCACCAGCAGAAATGTTACAGCAAATAATTGGTTCACTAGTGTATCCTTGGTGAATGAGCTGTGCAAAAGACAACTTTCTTTCATAGGTACAGTACGCAAGAACAAGGAGTTGCCCAGTAATTCACTTCTCCAAAAGGTCGTATTTGGCTTCACAAAAAATGAAAACACTTGTTTCATATATTCCAAAAAAGGGCACAAGAGTAGTATTGATCTCAAGTCTACATGTACTGTCGGACCAACTGTCAGAAGGTGTTGAGAAAAAGGCTGAAATAATCATGCATTACAATACTTACTTTTTGAGTTGATGTACTGGATAAATTGTGTGCTACATACAATGTAGCCAGAACAAGAAGGTGGCCAATTACAGGTATTAATTCTAGGGTTATCTTTCTTGGAAACCAAAACAAATATTCCATGAGACAGGAATATTTGAAAGTACTGTCCTTAGCTTTACTGTCACAGCACCCACAAAGAAGAGCAACAGCACCAAACACACTATGATCTGAAATGACTTCTAAGGAAATATAAACCTGAACAATTCACAGCAGATGGGTTGCCGAATGCACCAGAATCAGTGAAAAGGAAACAATGTGAACTCTGCAGTAAAGCCAAAAAGAACAACAAAACTAAATATCAGGTGTGAAATGGAATGCTATCTGTTTGAGAAAATATGCCAAAATTATTTGTGATAACTGCTTAGTCGGGGAAAACGAATAAATAGCTGATGACCAAGTAATTGAACATTTCCAATGACAAGATGTATTTTAACAGAAAGTTATTTTCTTTACATATACTTAATACAAATTATATTTACACACCGGGGCGCCGGGGTAGCGCGGTGGTTTCGTTCGCGGCTCCCGTTCTAAGGGTCCCGAGTTCGATTCCCGGCTCTGGGGTTGGCGATTTTAAGTCGGCCCTATCCACGCCTTCACCTCTGTCTAGCACACGTGAAGTATCCCCTATGCCCAACGTGGTTCGGAGTCCACGGTAAAAACTGTAGGTCCTCTCACCTCACCGCCATCTTCACTATCACCCTATCATCGGAGGTAATGGACACCGCCCTCTGGGTGCCTCCACCTGAGAAATGGGTCCGGTCATCACTTGGTGGGGTGAGGTTACCCCGAAGGCCAAGGTTGCCATGTGGGGAGTGTTAGTAACTAACTAACTATTTACACACCGATTTTATAATATTTTAGCCAATGTATTTAATATAACTATACTAGTAAAAGTCATTTTATATTGAATCTAAATAATGCCAAAAATTGGGGAAAAAAGAAAAATCAAAACAACAAGTACAGGCATATAGTCACATAAATATAGTGCAGGCCTCCTAGGCCGTGTGCCTAACGGAGGATTAGGTAGGTGAACTGTGTAGGTATGCACTGTATTTATTTTCAGGCATTAAATTCTGCAAATAATGTAATATATAATACAGTTTAGTAGTATTCATAAATTCAGGTTTTCAAAAAATTGACATTTTTTTTTATCATTTCCTGCACTTTACAAAAATTTACACACATATTCTCTTCTTATACACTGTATCTTCCAAAAAGGCTACTCTTTCTCTCTCTGAACTATGCTTTTTAACCATCTATAAGAAATAAGAGAATAACAAGTACTTACATTATTGAGCTTGGTCCAGCAGATGCAGATGCTACAGGAATAACAAGTACTTACATTATTGAGCTTGGTCCAGCAGATGCAGATGCTACAGCTGTGGGGGTAGCTACTGCCTTGTCTGTCATTGTAACAGCTGTGGCTGGAGTGTAAGAAGCCATTGCTCTAAAAAGAATTAATAATAATAATAATAATAATAATAATAATAATAATAATAATAATAATAATAATAATAATAATGATTTAATTTAATTTTAAGTAGGTTACCTCAACCAAACCAATAGCCAGCCATTGTGTCACAATATAAAATTTACAGAGCAATCATTTTCCTACATTTCTCCCTAATGCATCTACATCAAGTAATCCTTTCTGTCTCATACACTTCTTCACTTTGTCCATCCAATGATCATTAGGTCTTCCCTTCCTATTTCTTACTTCTGGTACCCATCTGAACCTTTGGTAATCTGCCATCATTCATCCTTAACCCTTTCACCGATATGGCCGTCTGATGAAACATTTAGTAATCTGCCATCATTCATCCTTAACCGTTTCACCGATATGGCCGTCTGATGAAACATTTAGTAATCTGCCATTATTCATCCTTAACCCTTTCACCGATATGGACGTCATATGACGTCCAAGTTAAAAGGCCACAAACCGATATGGACGTGTATAGACGTCCTGTGCATACATGCATTTAATGCGTATTTAATGATAATTCTTTTAAACCTTATGTTTTACAGTAAATTTAAATAAATTCTATAAGAAGTAAAAGCTTACCTTTAAAAGTTTTCTCTTGAATGTTACACCTCAAAACAGGGATAAACACACATGGGCACATCTCCGCATTCACAGCAAATCATACTACTTTCCTTTCGGACACCTTTCTTGCGGCACACCAAACATTTTCTAAAGGGATGCGACTTTTTTGCTGTGGGCGGTACCCTTTTAGAAAAATCTTTTCCTTCAAGTCTGAGGGGTGTTGGGGTGGTGGATTTTTTACCCCCAGTATGGAGAGGTCTCTGAATTTTATACTGCTCAATTAGACTCCGAGCTATTGATATGCAAAAGTCCAGGTACGTCATTGTCTTCCGTGGGTTTAGAGCTCTCCAAATTACTAAACAATTGTATATGGTTATATCCAGCTGGTGTATAAATACTTTTTTATACCATTTGATTGTTTTTCGCAAAGAGGGATATGTGTGTAATACCTGATCTACTAGAATCACTCCACCCATATGCATATTATATTCCTGGATAATATCGGGCTTGAAAATTGACATTTTGTTACGAGCATCAATTTTTCCAGTGTCAATCATCAAAATCTTAGAGCTGCAATTGGATAAAGCTGTAACAACCCTCCTGTCTTGCCAAGCAACATACGTCAAGGGTGGGAGCTGATGCACCTGCATTTCTCCTCTTCTTAGAGCCTTCGTATTCACATCTTTTGGCAAACCAATACAATTTGAGCGTACTGTTCCAACTGCATTTTTTTTTTTTTTTTTTGTGTAAGGCCATGAATAATTTAGGGGAACTGTACCAATTATCTAAATATACAGTCCTACCCTGATCAAGTACAGATTCCATCAGGTGCATTACTATGGAACCAGATAACCCCAAATCTTTGTCTCCAGTGTTATCAGTCCCTTGGCCAGTGTATATGCAGCTATTGTAAAGATATCCTGTTTTACTTTCACATACATCAAAACTCTTTACGCCAAATCTGGCCCTCTTTGTTTTGATGTATTGTTTCCAACCTAAACGGCCCTTCCAAAGCATCAGGCTTTCATCAACAGTGATCTTTTCACTAGGCACATAATTTTCTTTGAATTTTGAAATAATATAATCAAAAACTGGTCTGATTTTGGATAGTTTATCATTCACATTTTCTGTGCAGGTGAAATGAAGGAAGCGCAAAATGGAAGTAAATCTGTTATTTGACATGCATTTCCCAAAAAATGGGGTAGCTAGCATGTCATCTGTAGACCAGTACATGTCTAGCGTAGGTTTACGAATAACACCCATGAGCATAATTAGACCAAGTAGTCTGTAAATCTCATTCATTGTTACTTCTGTCCACTTCTGCAATCTACTCTTAGGTCCTAAATTGCCTTTAGCAATCAGGTCTTCCTTCACTCTACTCGCATATACATTTGTTTCCGAAACAATGAGAGACAGTAAGTCAGTAGTAAAAAATTTTGTGAAAATGTCAATTGGTTGGCTGTCAGAAGTTAGCTGAGTATGCGGTTGTACACCAGAGGTTGTGCTCGTGAACGTATGTCTATTTGTGTTAGAGTTATTTTGACACCTCCATAATGTTGATTCTTAACGAACACCTGTCGGAAATGAGTCATTATCCTCCTCACTGCTACCTATATCCTCAACACCCCCCTCAAAATCTGAAAACTCGCCATCAATGTCCAAATCACTAACAGCAAAAAGTCTTCCACATTTTCTGATGTAATATCAGAAGCCTGCACTCGTCCTACACTAGCTAATTGATTTGCTACATTACTAGTTGAAGCCATGATTAGCACTGAGGAAACTATTTCAACTGTGTTTTAGCTAAAGAAATTGCTTGGAACTCTGACGCAGTCTAAATTACAATATGAACTGAGCAAAGAAAAAAGTTACGTCAGCTAACATAAACTTCCGTTGTGCAATTAGATGCTGACGGAGTTTTCTTTCCAGCGTGTATACGCAATATATACAGTTATTATTACGTGTTAGCATAAACTGAAACCTATAAACCTTGAACCCAACACTTCGTTTATTCAGCTGATATACACATAGTTTGTAAAACAAAAGTACTCAGAATTAGGCGCGTTCGACACAAAGAATGGCTTTCTTTACAGTGTTACAAATTAATGAAATTTCAACGCTTTATTAATATAGTCTCTATTTTAATTATACCGCAGATGTATACAGCTTTTAACGGGCTTTAAACCAGTTTTTGTTTCCCTGAAATAACTTAATAAATACGGAAGATACGAGTTAATTGATGGAAATTAATCATTTCTCCACACTAGCCGTATATAGGCTAAGATATTTGATGGATAGAGTCAACATGAAAAATTCAATGCCATGGCCGGGATTTGAACCACGGATCTCCTGGTTTCCGTCCAGTCACTCTTAACCTTTGAGCTACCATGGCCAACGTGCCTTCCTGACATTAAATTCTCCAGTTGACTCATATTTCCCCGGTAGACCACTAGGGGCTCTCGCATCCGAGATACACCGTTTGTGGCGACTTACTATCGATAGTAAACCAGGAGATCCATGGTTTAAATCCCGGCCATGGCATTGAGTTTTTCATGTTGACTCTATCCATCAAACGGAAGATACGAATATTTATTTATGAAGCATTTTTGCAGCATTTAACAGTTTAAATGTCCTGTTCTGTTTATTGGGTATCCGTTCCCGGGCGTGCAGGGTTTAAATGGCCATCGGTGAAGCGGTTAATATGTGTCCATACCATTGTAGTCGTTTCCCCATTCAAGACTTCTATAAAATCTCTTTCCACATTCAACAACTCTTATTATTTCATTCCTTATCCTATCCCTTCTTGACTTCCTGGCAGACCTTCTCCAGAAGTCCATTTCTGTTGCTCTTAATTTATCCTCTTGTATTCTGCTGATTGTCCAAGTTTCTGCTCCACAGAGCATCACACTTTCCACCAATGCTTTATAAATTAATTGTTTCGTTTTGGCCAACATATTACTACTCCATAAGATTGAATTTAGCATCCCACTAGCTCCTTTTCCAATTCATATTCTTCTGTCTATTTCTAATTTTGATGATCCTTCTTGTTGTAATATTGAGCCCAAATCTTCAATACCAGCTGTCAGATGTTCAATTTCCTTCAAATTTATTTTCAATAAATAATAATAATAATAAAGAAAAAGTTAACAAAAGTTATTTCAGCCTACATAATACATGTTCTGGACGTTCTCGGGCTTCGAGCCAGGTAAGCAGATGTTGAAACATCCTGAAGATGGGAGAGATGTACGCTCCCGAAACGTCGATGTCTCAACATCTGCTTACCTGGCTCGAAGCCCGAGAACGTCTAGAACATATACGCCGCCAGGAAAGAGTGAGTGTGTGGTGTTTTAGGGCCCGTCGACAACAAGGTCATTTGGGCCCGAAGTCAATACTAAAACCTAAAAGCTATAAAAATTTAGCTAAAACGGTAAAATATAATAAAAACACTCAACTGTTAAAAGAACATTAAAAACGATCTAAAGACTAATACTTTAAAAACTCTAAAAGTAATAAATATAAAATACAAGTCAGACTTGTTTATTAAAACCGATTTTAAAAACAAACCGCAGTGCCTTATCCACGGCCACTGGGTCGTCACCTAAAACACCTTGCAAGTTAGTCCCCAAGCCCAAAGACTGGCGAACACGCCAGGAAAGATTCAGCTCATATTTTACATAACACATGTTTTACATCTTGTACTTGTCTAAAACAAACTTACCATGTAAACATAATAGAGACCGGAGTTAAGCAAAATGCCTATTCTTAATAAATTTAGATGTCATAAAAATGACAATTTTAGTTGTACCCACTATCTTTAGAGCTGTTTTTCTTTTTTATAAAGTCAAATCTACTTTTCCTATTTTAACATATGTTGCTTATAAATGCCTTCCATTTTATCTAAGTAAAAAAAAAGAATTTTATTGAAAAATTAGATAAAAATGGTTGATTTTTACGCATTTTGCATCACATGACTCCATGATTAGTGACATGCAAAAGGTGTGTTTATAAGTGAATCAAAAGCAGTGTTACTTCTTTTTTTCAAAAGCTGTTATTTTTAATGTAATTTTACTGACTGATGGATTAAAGAATGAAATCAAAGGCAAGCAATTTATCAAGATATTTCACATATATTCTCGTTAAACATAAATACAAATGTCAGTTACATGTCAGTGCAAAGTAACAAAATTAGAAAGTAAAATGGCAAAAATGAAACATAGCATGATCTAAACATCAATAAAGCCAACACTCTAGGTTAAACTTTCAAAGGGGGGAAAAAGTAGCCATTATAGACAAATTTCTCTCTTTCAAGTTTGTTCTTCTGCAGCTCAGTACATTGTTATAGGAAGAAAGAAACCTTTCAGAGTCAATGTTTGAACATGGTCTCCACATTGCATTCACTTTTCTGCAAATATAGGATGTGAGAGATTCATAGATTTGTAGATATTTGTAGATGTTTGTTACAATTAAAGGAAGAGTGAACGGTTAAATATATATAACATATTTGTAATATTTATTTATTTATTTATTTTCAGTTCAGTATAGTGTTAAATACACAAAAGAACCACGTCATATGAATTTATACAGTTTAAGAACACAGCTATACAGGTTGTGTGATATAAATAGAATACTAACTTGCTTTAATAAATCCATACACACTAACAATAATAATAATAATAATAATAATAATAATAATAATAATAATAATAATAATAATAATAATAATAATACTTTATTATCACCTCATGTTTTACAAGCATTGTTGAAAACAGGCAAGTCGTCAATTATATACAATTAACGTTTTATATATATATACAGATATTAGAAGAAACTAAAACTTAGGTGATGTTATTCTAAATGTATAATGTCTTGTACACCTAATACAATGTCTAGGTTTTAGTCATAAGTATTGTAAATTAAGAAACTAGCACTCAAACAATAAATTCTGAAGTTGTAGTCTTAGTTTAGAAATTCATCAAGTGAATAAAAAACATTATTAATTAAATATGATTTCAAGAAAAATTTGAATTTTGTTAAGTTACTAGACACTTTAACTTCTGCTGGGAGCTTGTTATATAGCTTGGCTCCCATGTAACTAGGCAACTTGTCACACAGGTGGAGTCTATACATCATAGTAGCGAAATTATTCTTGTTTCCTGTGTTGTGGTTATGAATATCCGAATTTGTTTGCAATGGGATGTATTTTATCATATATAAAATTGTTTTGGAGATGTACAGGCTTGTCAGCGTCATTATTTTTTGCTGACGAAAGGCTTCCCTACATGATTCTTTAGTTTTTAAATTAGATATATATCTAATTGCTCTTTTCTGTAAAGTAAAAATTTTGTGTAAATTCAATTTCGAAGTATTGCCCCAGATCTCCAGACCATATGAGATGTGTGACTGAATGAGGGAGAAATAAATCATTCTAATAGTTGCTTCTGGGACATAGTTCTTTAGACACTTTAAAAGAAATAAATTTTTACTTAGTTTTAATGCTAATTGGTCAACATGGGGTGTAAAAGATAATTTTTTGTCCAGTGTGACCCAAGTAGTTGTACATTGTCAACACTATTTATCAAGTACAAAATTGAATCGAGAATATATTGACACATTGCTTCACTCACACTGTTTATTCACAGGACATGTTTCAAGAGCTCTTGCTCCTATCCTCAGCTGATACTCGACTATAGTTTGTGCTTCACTGTCCTTACACTTCTTTCAAGTTTATACTTTGACTATTTATCAAGTTGTTGTCAATATTTAATTGTATAGGCGCATTCAGTGTCTTCGAGCCAAATGTTATGAGCTCACATTTTGATGCATTTATACTTAACTTTAATGTAGAAAAGTACTGCAATAGTTTTGTAGTTGTTATATATAGGGTTTCTTCTAGCATTTTGCTTGATGTACTGCTAGCTATGACAGTGGTGTCGTCTGCATATTGTTTTAATTTTGTATTGTTATGTACATATTCAGCTATATCGTGTATATATAAAATAAATAAAAGAGGACCAAGGATTGATCCCTGTGGGACCCCATATGTCAGTTCTGTTGTAGTTGATATAACATTGCCATTAATGGAATTCCAAACTACATATTGTTTCCTATTTGTCATATAGGATTCTATTAATTTGTATCCTAGACCTCTAATTCCCAAAAGCTACAGTTTGTACATTAGTATACTTTTATCAACAGTCGAAAGCTTTAGTAAGATCTAATAAGATTGCTGTTGCATATCTACCTGCATTGATGTTTTCTATAATTTCTTGAATGCACTCAATGACTGCACAGACTGTTGATCTATTTTTTACAAAACCATTTTGGTGTTTAGGTATAAGACTGAATTTATTTAAAAAGCCCATGAATCTTTTATAGATTAATTGTTCAAGGATTTTTGAGATGGCAGGTAAGATAGATATTGGGGGGTAATTATTTAGTTCTCTTTTGTCTCCTTTTGTAAAGATTGGTACTACCTTGGCGATTTTTAATTTGTCTGGGAAGATTCCAATTTCTAGACAAGAGTTTATTAGATCAGCAAGGGGATTTACAATTTCCTGACTACATGTTTTCAGTAATGACATTAGGAATACCATCTACACCAAGGCTGTTCTTAGCTTTTAAATGTTTTATTATACTACGGATTTCATTTGCACAGGTTAGGTAGACGTAAATACTTGACTGATTTTTCGATCTCGTTTTATCACTCACATTGTTTGGTTTCGAGTTATTGCAGTTGGTTTTATTGAGGTTATGTATATTTTTTCCAACTGAAGCAAAATGATCACTGAAAGCTGCAGCTGCCATCGCAGGTCATCTGTGATACCTTCTTTTGTCTTGATTACATAGACGCTAGCATCAGCAAAATTTGATGGTTTTCGGAATTCATTAATTACCTGCCAGCTGGATTTACAAATGTTTGGTGAATTTAGGATTTTACAACTTATGCTTTCTCGTTTGGCATTTACAACCGTTTGCTCATAGATACGTTTTAAGCTTTTTAAACCAATTTTATTAGCTACAGTATTGTAGTGGTTTACCTTAGAAATAGCTAATTTTAACTGAATTTGCATTTGTTTAATTTCTGTTGTAATCCATTGTATATTCGTTGCTTTATTTTGTATTTTATTTCTACTACTAATAAGAGGACAGTAAATATTTATATTGTCCTTTATAATTTTATAAAATATGTCTAGCTTTTTATTTGGATCAGACTCCATGTATATATCCCCCCAGTCAACAGCTATAAGGGCTTTTTTTTAACAGAAATAGATTGGTTTCATTAAAGGAATTATAACTTCTTTTTACAGTTTTGGTTACAGTAGGAAATTTGTTTTCAAAAAGTTCTTGGAAACTGATCATTTGGGCAGTATGGTCTGATAGACAAGAATGGATTACTTCAGTTTTATATGGCAAGTCAGTGATGTTTGTGATGTTATCAATTATTGAGGCTGTGTTTGTGGTAATAAGAGTGGGCTCATTGATTGTTAATTTTAGATTAAATTCATTTAGTAAGCATTCAAGTTTAATTTTTGAGGGTGTATTATTATGGGTATTTATATTTAGGTCACCTATTATAATTTTTGTGTTACTTTTTGCCAGATACATTTCTAGTAAGAGCGTTATTTTCTTAAAAAAAATATTAATATCCCCATTAGGTGGCCTGTATATGCCGATAATTATTACTCTTAGCTTTTGCCAGATCAATCTGACTCCAGTCAGCTTGATTTGACCTTCAATGATTAAAGATGTAAGATCGATATTTTCATAGGAGTTGTTTAGTGCTATACTTATAAAAATGCCTACACCGCCCCATTTCTTTTTTCCCCGGCAGTATATTGCTACCAATTTCATATTATTAATAAATGCATTGTGTGATTCATATTCCCTTAGCCCATGTTCAGTAAGGACTAGAATATCAGGTTGTTTTTCATCTACAAAAATATTCAAGGGATCAATTTTGTTAGAGAGCATTTGAATATTCTGATGTATGAGCTTTAATGACATACCTTTAACCTGCAAATGTGAAGAATCGCTATTTACCTGCCTGTGTGAAATGTTGCCTAGTTTTTTGTATCTATATTACATCATTCTGTGTTACACTGAGCACATTGTTTTCCTCATTTTTGGATTTCATATCTAAAACAACACGACCAATAATTTCACTGAGTGTTCTTTTCCCTAGTTTGTTTATATGCATGCCATGCTTAGTATGCATATGTCGACCTGCACTGAAGGTGTTTATTAGTCTAACGTTTTTATATTTATACCACTGATTTTGGTTATATCTACATTTATCGCTTTAGTTTGTTGGTTCACCCATGAATTTGGGAGTTGATCGTGTCTCTGTGGGAGTTTCACAATAATTACATTTGTGTTTACCAGGGAGTTAAGTGTATTTTCTAAGTTCACTACCACATTTTCGGGTTCTCCACTTGCCACATCATTACTTCCGCCCACAAGCACTACAAAGTCGTTCATTGTATAATGGGTACACTTTGCTTCAATGTTTCCAAACACATTTTCAAATTTAGCACTCGGTTTAACCACTGCACTTGCTGCTGGTATAGGTATTCCTAAGGCGTTAAGCCTCTGGGCTATTCCTCTTCCATGACTATCTGCTAGGATCAGCACATTTACCGGTTGTTTTTTTCGCTGACATGGGGTAGAGGTTATGTTTCGAGGGTTTTTACTTTTCGTGGTATGGTTTTGTCTCTTTACTATCGGCTTCTTGAGCGTTACTTGCACTTGGTTTAGATGATCTGCTGTATCCTCTTCATTTGGCTGAAGAACTTCAAACCTATTGGATGTAGAAATAGTGTTCCCGGAGTTTTGTTTCAATTTTGGTTTCGATGTACGCTTCTCCTGCTTCCAGTCTGGCGTTGCGGATTGTAGTAATTCCAGTAAATACTGATTTTGTTCTGTTAGCCTCTTAATTTCATTTTTCGCATCTTTCAACTCCGCATTCATAATTTCAATAACTTTGTGAAGCGAGCTTATGCATTCAATCCCGCCATTTTTGGACACATCAATTTGGTCACATTCATTTAATTTGCCCTCTCCATTCTCGAGAAGTTGCAAATTTTCCAGTGCTACATTACATTCCTTGTTGCTCAAACTATTTTGCTGACATTCACTCACATTTTCCGTAGTACTTTGAGACATAACTTCATTACTACCATTTAATATAACACCCGGTGTCTTCATATCATTGCTGGGTTGTGAGATATTCGCATTTAGACTATCACTGTTTAGCTTCATTTCTTGTTCCCCGTTTTCCCTTTATTAGTATTGTTTTCTTGGCTGCTCTTTTTTACACATGTTATTTCCGAGAGAAAATTTCTTCCGTCTTCACTGGTTTCTTGTAAAAGCTTAGTAGCTGCTCTTGTAACCATGCCAACCACCGGCGCCATCTTGATCATAGCAGACGATATGATGAAATTATCAATTCATTGCTAATGTAATGATTGGCACTATGGACTTTGATCAATTCTCTAAAATCTATTACTGGCATGTAAGCAGTTAGCAAAAACCAACAGTTTAACAATGGGACAAGTATTCAATTCTGCATGAATATATTATGGCCTGAAGGAACAAAGTAACATATTATTACATATTCCTTCTGCTTACATCTGTTGCTGCAGCTTATATGAAGAAAGCTGGTAAGGTGTTCAAAATCTGTTCCCCAAAATACTGCATATCACATGCTTCAACCATGCACTGCATACAGTATATGAGGAAAACTGTGGTCTATTTCCAGACGTGGATGCCTGGATTTTTAATGTCAAAAAAGTGTTCCTTATATCTCCATCAAGAACTGAAGTGTTCTAAGAAAGTGACCCTGAATTAATATTCCCTCCACAGTCAATACTAACTAGATGGTGCAAATAGTTTACTACTGCATTATATTATGCAACCAATTTTAACAAGATTGTGAAAAGTGTTTAACAGTGTACAAAGTTAAAACAGACTGAAGCGGTTGCTGCTGAAGCGCACTGTGAAAAATTACTTGGTTCTCATAACAGTTCACTATCCTTTACTACATGATGCCATCCAGTGCCTTGAGGAGAAAACCCAGGCATTTTCACCAAGTTTTTCTGCAAAAAATTCAAGTCAATCCAGGTGATGCAGGTCGCCTGAGAAAAATGGGAGCAAATTTATCAAGATAACAGTGACTTTCAGCAATTAAAAATCACAGGAATAACTCTTAGCGATGAAAACAGTGTCTCAGCTGCTACTGATCTATAAGATCTTGCACTAAGTATGCTCCAATAACATCAGTAGGAGTGCTCAAAATGTACTGTCTGATAGGAGGCATAACTTAAAAGCAGAAATTTTGAAAAAGTACCTGGTTATTATGTGCAATCGTTAATGATTGGCAAAAGTTATGTGTTAAAAGTGTTGCAGTTCATTACAAAATTAGCACTAACGTTCATATAGAACTTTAGTTAGGTTCCATTATGTGTTTATTTGATTTGTACGTTAAACTACATTAGGTACATAATTTAATTAAATACTGCATGATTAAAATGGTTTATTTCAATTAGTAAACAGACATTCAACAGGTGTTCATACTTCTTGTCTATTATATATTTTTGCATATAGCTGTAGCACCTACTTTCATGGTATCAGTGCCTATTTTGCTTGCCTAATTTTGCTATTTTAAATGCCTTTTTACCTGCATATTTAAACTTTGTAAGTGACTAATGTCTGGTCTCTAGTTATCAAGTACAATTTCACTCATTCATTTTAGAAGTGATGTTAGTTTCAAATGGTATACAGTCTACCTTGCATTTTTACTGTTGAAAATTCTGTTTTCTGCTTGCTCGGTCTTTAGCTTTGTTACAAAGTGTTACGATATTTTAAAATGTTCTTTCTTGATATTCTGTTCCTATGTTAATTAATGCTTACGTATTAGAAGAATGATGTTAATATGTGTAAGTCATTAATGAGTACGGGTTTTTATGCAGTTACATTATTTCCTTTGAGAGTATTTTCATAACAAATAAAATTGTTGAAAATTTATAGCAGTAACTGTATACATGTATTATATTACATATTTCACTATTTCACCCAGTAACACATTTCTTGGTTGTTTAATTATGTCCACAGGTGAACAGCATGTATTAGTAACACTAGCATGAAAAAAATATTCAGCTTACTTGCACAGGTTTAAGCAATTGTTTGTCTTCATCATCAGTAATTAACCAATTAACTACATCTGCAGTTTTTGCTATGTATTTGTGCAATTCTTTATAATTAGTATTTTCTCCCATTCATCAAACTCAGAGATAAACTTCTGATTACAATAAGTTAGACTTTAGCAAAACCAAATGAGACATAGATACCAGGTTGAAAGAACACTTGAGATGCATAGAATACAAAGGGTGATGCGAATAACCCAAGATGATTTTCAGTCTTGCAAACCTTGAGACGTATCTCACATGCAGATGAATAAAAATGCTTTCACTCAAAAATGAGCTCCATTGTAAGATGGAGGAAGTCTAGTAATGAGTTGTATCTTGAATTGTATATGAATGAACTACATACTCTTTTCATTAACATGTGATGAAATATCCATATTTTTGAGACTGCCTAGTAGGTTGACTCAAGGTAATAGAAAGCAGTTGAAAATGCAATGCTCAAGTTTAAGAGTTTACCAGAGCAGAAGAAAAAGTTATAAAGTATGGAGAGATTCTCTTGAATATGATTATAAATATCTCTAATTGTTCAGGAAAGAAAATGTAGAATTAGTTTTTTCAATTTTTTTTTTTTTAAATCTAAGTATAAGCTGCACCCAACGTTGCACAATGATAATGTCCATTGCTCTTCAGAAATACTGTTATAGATTCTACAGATTTTTGTTAAAAGGAGTTCTACTTTAAATAAAACAACATTTCCTTGCTCTTGCTATACGGGCTAATTTTTTATTTATTAGCAGCTAACTGCATTTGCTAATTTCTGATGAGAAGTTAAAGACACACTTTTAGTCATTTGGACAGATTATTATTTATTTGTTTTTATTAACAGAACAAGCCTAAGCCTAACTACAATGTTTATTATGTATCCACTACTGTGTGGATACATACAGTAGTAACATAGCTAAATACTTGAAACAAACAAGGAAAATATAAATGAACACAAAATAATGAAAAACAGAAAATTAAGAAACAGAAAAATTTATCTAATGAAAATGAAAAAACATGAAGGTGGCATTAGTAAGTAATTGTACTACTAGATAGAGTCAACATGAAAAATTCAATGCCACGGCCGGGATTTGAACCACGGATCTGCTTGTTTCCATCCAATCACTCTAACCCATTAAACTACCATGGCCAACTTGCCGTCATGACATTAAATTCTCCATTTGACTCATATTTCCCCGGCAGACCACTAGGGGCTCTCGCATTCCAGATCTCTACCATCTGTTCCCCCAATCATTCCAGTAGCTACATTGTGGATTAGGATTATAAGTTCTTCATCCCCCTTACAACCCTGGTTGCAACAATATTTTATAGCTCACACTTTGTATTTTTTCTTCTCTTTCTAGACATGATCTTACCATACAAGATGCTTCAGCTCTACTGCCTGAAGATAATATAGTCAGCAATTTCATTCACTCTATATTGCACATCAATCCTGAAGTTCTCACAGATGCAGATTCACAAATGAAGATGAAGGAATCTTAAAGAAAACCTATACTGTGGGCAATTAAGAGCTGATGCTGAGATAAAGCTTTATGACAATACAATTATATCCCATAATGTAATAGTGATGCAGATGCTGAGAATCAAACTGTTTTATCTTCAGCTATGCCCAATGACTTTCAACCAGATTATTTTTAGCAGAAAAATTATTAAGCCATAAAGCAGAGTGCTAAAAGAAGTGAAAAAATACTGAATTGCTAAAAGGTGATCTTAAAAGTTTTCCTTCCCTACCTCTAATTTTATTAAGTATAAAGATCTTACAGCTAAAGATTTATTTGAATTATTCTTTGAAAACACTTTTATAATTTTTAAATAGAAACTAAAAAACATGCCAACTTCTTGAATCATCCAGACCCATTAACGAAGGATGGAATAAAATGTTTTGTATCCATTCTTGTGTTGAGTGGCTACAATGAATTGCCCAGTAAATGGCTCCAATGGAATGTGATCATATGTGCATTACTTCTGTTTGTGAGTCAATGAGCATAAACATTTTGAGCAAATACTGAGATTTCCTCATTGTGTAGACTATACTTAATTAAATTCCACACACAAAATGTGGAGACTCAGGCAGCTTAAAAACGAAAAAAAAGAAAGAAAAAGAAAGAAAAAGTGAAATGTGATATTTTGAGCCTGTGCAAAGCTATCATTTGATGAGTGCCTGATAAAATATTATGGGAAGCATGCAAGCTGTTCCTCACAGAATTTTGTCATTAATTTTGTCATTTAATACTTGAGTATTCCTAACAGTAATAATACACAGAATCAGAATAAGGATTTAAGTGTTGTGAATGATTCTGAAGAGTTAAGAGTTGCTTTCGTATCTTATTATAAAATAAGACAAAATACAATTATCCCACTATAAAGTAATATTCAAAATTTACACACAAATACCTTTTAGGTGGGCGCATCCAATTCCCATCAGCATTACGTGTTTCTATTACAATAAGCTGGCCGGGGAAGAGTCCTTCATCCTGAACTGTACTTTCTGGTTTTGCCAATTCATCGTATGTATTTGGTGTAAAGCAGCTCCAAATGCGTGTTTCTGTATCATTAGGAATTTTGAACATATTTCTCATAACAGTTTCAATTCTCCCTGAAAGCACATAGAAGAGAGTTTTTCTTAAGCTCGATATTACCATACAATCAGAATTGTTACTAAAACTACAGCTTTGTTTTCAGTAATCTAACTAAAAACTTTCCATGTATTTAGCAAAAAATGAACTATGCATCATTTTTATGCAATTTAATATAAAAATAAATATTGTTAAATAATCCATGATATAGTTTCATCTGAACAACACCATCTCTGTAACTCATTTACAAATTGGCAACACACTTGCAAAAACAACTATTCATTAGAAGCAAGTTTGTTGTTTTTGTAGTTTTACGTCCTCCAACGTTAAGTCATATCGGATGGTGAATGGAATGGGCGAAATGATGCTCAATGAGCCCAGGGTCCATAGAGCTTAGAGATACTCTACATTTGTCCTTCAGGTTAAGGAAAAACCCTGGAAAAACCTTATCCAGGTAACTCACCCTGACCGAGATTCGAACTCGGGACCTCTTGTACGTGAGGCAGACACTCTACCACACGCTACCAAGGCGGGCTCCACTAGAAGCAAGTTTCATACGAACTACTTGTATGGAGAACTGCACTACATGAAGTATGTAGATTATCAAATTAAGATCCTCCATCAGCGAAACCAAATTGTAATATCCTTACTGCAACTTGGACATAACAAACTGCAACACTCGTACCTGAGCGTGTGAGATGCCAACAAGAATAACAGCAGCTCATGTAATGCTGACCTGTACAAAATTTGCACATAAGCACAGACAGCACAGTATTTCAAAAAGTCTTCTTGCAGCATTTAATAATGCTTCTCTCAACAAACATTTATATTATTAAAACAAACTCTAATGTTTTGTATTGTATTTAACTCATAAAAATCTTTAAGATGTTACCAACTGCATGTATTTGTTTTGCAAAAAGGTACTTTCAAAATTGTAAATATCTTAAACAATAAAAATTTAAAAAAACAAAAAACAAAATTTAAAGTTTGTGATAACACCTAAAAGGTTAAAGCATCCCTCAATAAAACTTATTAAAAAAATAAAAAAAGAGCCAAAAACTTCTTTCAATGAAAATTCCTTTTCAAATTCTTTCTTGTTTCTAAGAAGCTTCAGAGACACAGTTAAGACATTTACAGATTTATAGGGAATTGTTTCCTCTATCTCGTAACAATTGTTGTGTGTTACTTGAGTGTAATTAATAAATGTGTCACTCTTTCTGTTTTTAAGACAATTTGTAATTATATGCGATTAGAGTAAAAACTAGGAACATCGTAAAACTATTTGTAGTCATATTTGAGTTTGACTTATGAGTCACTATTTTTACACTCAAACTTCACTTACTTGTTGTATAATTGAAACGTTTTCAAGATCATTTTATCTCATCCTCAGCTGTTTGGTGACTAAATGAACCTTCCTCTTTTTCCACTACTACGGAGCTCCGATCACTCTGCCATCTGGTGTTAGGGGCACTAAGTTTTAATACTTCATTTAATGCCGGGATTTCAAAATTTATAACTTTATCACTTTAATACCGCTATGTCTTTTATGTGTTGTTCTTTCAAAAATTCCTGCTTACTCAGTGGGATGCCTTTAGAAGTCTAATTCACCGGCTATACAACATCCCACTGAGTAAGGAGGAATTTTTGAAAGAACAACACACAAAAGACATAGCGGTATTAAATGGATTCAACCCAGCCATCATAAGGAACATGAAGAGAAAAGAAAAACTGAAGATAATATCAAAAATTACCACTCACACACCACTTAAAAACACAAATTGGCAATATAGAAAATTCACCTACCATCCATGGGATTTTAGAAAATTTGAACGAATCTTCAAAAGACTAAACTTAAAACTAGCACCCCAAAACAAATTCAGTCTGAGGAACCTGCTAAATAAACCACTAAAAAATACAATCCCCAACAATTTGAAATCAGGAATTTATCAGATTAATTGTGAAACCTGTGAAAAAAGCTACATAGGAAAAACTAAGAGAAACTTGTTAACCAGGCAAAAAGAACACCAGAGTAACATTAAGTTGAAACAAACAGAAAAATCTGCAGTTTGACACCATTTTTGGACAGAAAACCACAACATTGGCCACAACATTAAACTGTTAAAATCTTTAAGTACACCCATAGAATTGGATATTTGGGAAAAAATATTCATAAACAAAAACCATGATAAAGTTATAAATTTTGAAGTCCCGGCATTAAATGAAGTATTAAAACTTAGTGCCCCTAACACCAGATGGCAGAATGATCGGAGCTCCGTAGTAGTGGAAGAAGAGGAAGGTTCATTTAGTCACCAAACAGCTGAGGATGAGATCGAATGATCTTGAAAACGTTTCAATTATACAACAAGTGAAGTTTGAGTGTAAAAATAGTGACTCATAAATCAAACTCAAATATGAAGAATACTTCACTGTTAATAATGCTTCTGCTTTTAATATTTATTTGTAGTCAGTTTATTGACACTCGTCACTTTTCTTATATTATTGAAGGACTAGTTTCAAAGACTATTGCCTCCATTTTCAACCTCTCTCCAACTAGCATCTGTTATATGCTCTCTTCTCTCTGGTGGTGGAACTATGAACTTCTTTGCCAAATTATCTACTGGGATTTCAAAGTTCATTAAACGGTCCTTATTCTTCCATATGAATACGTTCTCCCATGTTGTCAGTTTATTTTGGTTTATCACTCCTTTTAATAAATTTGGATTTGGATCAATGTCATGATTTTCATTCCAAAAATGAAATGCTACTGCTGATTTTCCTTCTTGTTTCAATCTGATGTTTCTAAAGTGCTCTTTGACTCTGGTTTTTAGATTTCTTTTTCTTTGATCTATGTAGCATATTTCACAATTTTTACAACTTATTTTGTATATTCCGGATCTTAACTGATGGGATTTCATGTTTTGTTTTTGAATTTAGCAATTTTAAAATTGAATGTCCATTAGTAGGTGCCAAGATTATATTTTATTCCTTAAAGATCTTATTAAATTTATTAAATGTTTTTGGGTGATATGTGAATGAATTGAATATGCTGTTGCTTTCTTTTTCTTTGGTAAATGTGGTTGCTTCTTTAATGATTTTCTTTACTTTAGCTTTTCTAATTTTCTTGAACACCAGACTTTTGTTGTATCTGTTTTCTTCTTCTATGTGTAGTATGGCTTTTTGTTCTTTGACATATTCTTCTTTATCCATGGGTATGTTGACTAGTCTGTGTGTAAGGCTGTTTATCATTGCATGCTCATGTATAATTGGATTGTAACTATCTTTTTATGTAATCTTGTGAATGTGTTGGTTTCCTGTAAATTCCACATTTTATTTTTGTGTTATTCCTGATTATATTTAGATCGAAGAAAGGAAGGCAGTAATGCCTTTGGCTGCAGTAATGCACCTGATGAAACGTTTTAAGGATAGGACTGTATATTCATGGTCTTATACAAATGAGAAACAAATGCTACTAGAATAGTACGTTCAAATCATATTGGTCTGCCAGAAGATATAAATACGAAGGCTCTAAGGAGAGGAGAAATGCAAGTGTGTTGGCTCCCACCTTTTACCTGTTACTTGGCAATACAGGAGAGTAGTTACAGCATTACCCACTTGCAGCTCTAAGATTTTGACTTACATTGGAAAAATAGCAGCTCATAAAATGTCAATTTTGAAGCACGATATCGTCACTTGGGAAACGGGAAGCTGTTTTGAAGGTAAAAAGTTGAGACAGGCAAATTAGATGCCATCATGAAGGAGCGGGAGTAGAGGAATAACCTTGTCTTATTGCTTATTGGCTGGTAGGATAGGAGTGGCAAGCTTTCAAGGACTACCAGTGGCTGACAACATGAATATGTATGAGGCCAGGGCAGAAGTGTGTTACTGCACAAATACTATTTGATACTGTTCCAGAAAGCTGCATGATAATATTCGGCTTCTTGAATGATCTACTGCACCTGGCAAAAGCTGATGGAAGGCCTGAAGAGTAGTAGTGAGACTGTAATAGTGAAAACAGTGTGGTGCTTTGAATTGAGTGCAGCTCCAAAGGGGAGGGGTTGGCTAGCTGCAGAACAGTGCAGGAAGCAGTTCACAGCTCCAGTTAAGGAACCAGCAGCAAAGTAGTTTATGTATGAATAATTGGAATTGTGTTCAGAATCAGCATGTAGCTTCAAATAATTGAAACCTGTGTGTATTAAAATTAGGCAAGTGAGTCAACCTTGTATATACTTTTCTCCACTTACAAGTTTTTTATGAAGACTAGTTTCTGGGGACTTCTCCCCTATCGTCACCTCTGTGGTAGACTGATGATGCATCCGGTGTCTGCATCTGGCTTGGTGTTGTGCTGCCATCTAACATCCTGGTAAGTTTGATGACGTCATCTACTGCGGGAATTTCAAAATTCATCAAGAGGTCCTGTTTTTTCGTAATAAATATGTTTTCCCAAATCTGTAGTTCCAGAGGTTTCTTTGCCTGTTTGATCAGTTCTATTTCTTGTTTTATGTTGTGATTCTCAGACAAAAAGTGATGTGCTACGGCCGACTTGTCCATTTGTTTGAATTTAATATTTCTGAAGTGTTCTTTCATTCTTGTTCCTAGATTCCTTTTGGTCTTACCAATGTATATCTTGTCACAATCCTGGCAACTCATTTGGTAAATGCCTGATAATTGAGTTTTCGGTGTGCTATTTTTTAGAGGGTGCTAAACCTACAAGAAAAATCCATAGTTTTCACCATTGAAGTAGAGCAGGATGAATGGCTACCTTTTCTAGATTTGAAAATCATTAGAACACCAACAGGATTACAATTTTGAATATACCGAAAAGCAACACATGTTGACAATTACATTAAATGCAACCCATTCAACCCAGTACAACATCAATATGCAGTATTCCATAGTTTAGTTCACAGATTAATCAACATTCCGCTAACAAAAACAGAATATGAACAGGAGTACGCTCACATACACCAGGTTGCCGAACTGAACAACTATAACACAAATTTCATCAAAAAACTGATCTATAGACACAAAAGAAACAAATACTTAAAGGACATTACTACGTTAAAAAAACTAGAAAACCCAAACACCAGATATGGAAAATTTACATTTCATCCAAAATACTTCAAAAAATTTGAAAAGATATTTAAGAGCTTCAACATAAAATTGGCCCCTCAAAACAAACACAATATCCGCAACTTACTAAACCACCCTCTAAAAAATAGCACACCGAAAACTCAATTATCAGGCATTTACCAAATGAGTTGCCAGGATTGTGACAAGATATACATTGGTAAGACCAAAAGGAATCTAGGAACAAGAATGAAAGAACACTTCAGAAATATTAAATTCAAACAAATGGACAAGTCGGCCGTAGCACATCACTTTTGGTCTGAGAATCACAACATAAAACAAGAAATAGAACTGATCAAACAGGCAAAGAAACCTCTGGAACTACAGATTTGGGAAAACATATTTATTACGAAAAAACAGGACCTCTTGATGAATTTTGAAATTCCCGCAGTAGATGACGTCATCAAACTTACCAGGACGTTAGATGCCAGCACAACACCAAGCCAGATGCAGACACCGGATGCATCATCAGTCTACCACAGAGATGACGATAGGGGAGAAGTCCCCGGAAACTAGTCTTCATAAAAAACTTGTAAGTGGAGAAAAGTATATACAAGGTTGACTCACTTGCCTAATTTTAGTAACAATGGCACTCCACTTTCTGAAATACTTCTTTTTATTCTATACCTGTGTGTATGTCAGATTATTATTAGTAACACAAGTTGATGCATGCTAAAGGGACATAAAAAGACATTGTAGAGGAGTTGAAGTGTTAAAGAGAGGTTGATTGTACACCCACACTGAGCTAACAATTTTGGTGAAAATAAAGGAGTTTGGAATCAAACTTTGAATTTATGTCACATTAACCAGAAACACAATATGCATATGGGTGTTTTGGATCTAGCTTTTTTTTTTCTTTTTGTAGTTTACGTCCTCCAACATTGTCATATCAGACGATGAACGAAATGGGTGAAATGATGCTCCAATGAGCCCGGGGTCCATAGAGTTATCTGACATTCGTCTTTCAGAATAAAGGAAAAGCCCAGAAAAAACCTTATCCAGGTAACTTGCCCTGACTCGGGACCTCGTGAACGTGAGACACACACGCAACCATCTACGCTACCAAGGCAGGCATGGATGTAGTAGATTAGGTAATGCAAGCAAGTCGCACTTTACAAAAAACAGTTAAATGGTATAAAAAGTATTTTTAGCTGGATATAAGCATATATAATTGTTTAGTAATTTGGAGAACTCTAAACCCACGTTAAGACAATGACATACCTGGACTTCTGCACTTTGAATTTGATTTTCATCTATCAGTTCCTGATTCTAAATGGGGCAGATGCAAATTAGGTCTCCATGTACCATATAGCACCTCCAGTCAAACAAGTTTTGAACCTCAATCTTATTGAAAATGGAGCAGGAAAGAGGAATAATATATGTTATTTCAACAGAGTTGCCTGATGCACTATCTACACATTCTTGATGGCTCCAATCCACAGAACTGTTGCTATAATGAACAAGTGTGCGAGAGCTGTAATTTTTAAAGCACAGGGACTGGTAGTTCAACACAGAGATAGGAAAAACCCACAATGTTGCATATTTATTTAGCTAATTAAATGACATGCAAGGAGATCAGCTGATGGGGGAAGCCCATACCGCGTCAAGTAGTTTGAGAACGGCTGAGATTGAGCAGAATTTAGGCGACTTACAAGTGGTGTCAACACCATCAGGAATTATCCTGGAAGTGAAAGACCGTGTGCGCACCAGGAGCCAGATGAATTCAGAAAGGTGGAGGTTCAAAAGGAAAGATGAAGCATAGGGATTCGCATTATCCAGTGGGGGTTGGAATGTAGACGGGCTTTGGGAGAAAGTGTGCAGTGGGGAAATCTATAATGTGCTAAAAACTTGTGATATATTAATGGTTGTGGAAACCTGGATAGAGAAAAAAACTAGTGTAATAATTCCAGGATTTAACTTTTATAGCATAAGTGAGATGAAGAACCAAAGGAAAGGCAGAGCTTCAGGGGGTTTAGGCTGTTTTATAAAGAAAGATAAATGTCTAAGGTGAAAGAAGAAAAAGAACTGTCAAGCAGATCAGTGTTATGGATCTCCATAGGGGACATGTATCAAAATGGGGGAACTGTCTGTATTGCTACAGTGTATAACCCACCTACTGTATCAGAGTTCTATGATCCAAATGTGTTTAGGAAACTAGGTTGGGGTATAGAAGTGTTGGAAAATAAGTATGGGAAAGTTGAAATAATAATTGTAGGTGATTTAAATGCAAGAATAGGGGAACACCAGGTTAAGTGGATTAATCCAAGTGATGAAGCTAAGAAGGAACTTGAAACAGAGATTAGGCATAGTAAAGACAAAGTTACCAATAATGAAGGGAGGAAACTTTTAGATTTCTGTGAGGAGAATAATCTTATGATCTGTAATGGCCTGAAAGCGGGTGACAAAGATGGGGAATTAACATTTGCTAATAAAAATGGCCAAAGTGTTGTAGATATTTTAATGTATTCTGTAGGAATTGATGAATGGATCCTAGATTTTGAAGTTATGAATGTTTTAACATCAAGCTGTCACTTTCCATTAAGATTAAAGTTAGGGGAAGGCAACAAGCATATGAAGAAGCTTGATGAAGAATGTCTCAGTGTGGTGGAAGTGTTTAAGTGGAAAGAAGAGATGCATAAAACATTTGTTAATGAATTGAATTCAGAGAGTAGTAAAATCTTACAAGTGAGGGTACAAAGCGTAGCTGAGAATAAAATAGAGCAAGCCTTAGAGGCACTGGAATATATTGTTAAAAGGGCAGGGGCCGGTATGAAAATGGGGGTTTCTAAAGGCACCAGTAGGCAGTGGTTTGACAAGGATTGCCAGGTGGCAAAGGCAAGAGTAGCACAGGAATTAAAGAACTGGCGGCAATCAGGGGAAAAAGAGGAAAGGGAAAATTTCCTGATCTTGAGATGGGCATACAGGTGTCTAATGGAACAAAAAAAGAGGGAATGGGGTGAGAAAATAGGTAGAATGCTAAATGAAGCAGCAAGAATACATGACACTAAGAAAATTTGGTCAATAATAAGAGGGCTATATAAAGATGTGGGGAGAGATGAGTATATAGGCGCAGATCAATGGTATGCATACTTTGAATCACTGTTAGGACAAGATAATTATATCAGAAAGGAAAGAAGTTTGTTAGGGGGTCCTCAAATAATTAATGAATTAGATACATATATCTCGGATGCTGAATTTTGTGAACAAATAAGGAGGTTAAAAGCTAACAAAGCTAGTGGTATTGATAGTATACCAGGAGAATTTTGGAAGGCTTGGGCAATCGATGAAACTAGGAGGAAAATAGTGATAAAGTTATTCAATAAAATAATGGAAGAAAAGAAAATTCCTAGGAAATGGAGGTCAAGCATGGTATTGCCAATTTATAAGGGAAAGAGAGATAAAAATAACCCAGCTAACTACAGAGGGATTAGTTTATTGTCTATTCTAGGGAAGATTTTCACTGGAATTCTAGCAAATAGGTTGCAAAATTGGGTTGAGAAGGAGAATAAACAATCGGAGTTCCAAGCAGGTTTTAGACCGGGCAGGAGAACATCGGACAACATCTTTATTATTAAAACAATTGTACACAAATATCTGAGCAATAAAAGGGGAAGGGTATATATGATATTTATTGATCTAGAAAAGGCAATTGATTCTATTAATAGAGATGCATTGTGGATAAAATTAAGCAGTAAGGGGATAAGTCAGGCATTTATAGAAGTAATTAAAATGATATACCAAGAGAATGAGTTGTGTATAAAACTACCAGGCAACAAAGTAACTAAATCTATATCGAGTAAGGCAGGATGTAAACTTAGTCCAGTATGGAATTTTAGAGGAGATATCACGTTGTAGGGTACATTCACCAGTTATTAATAATAAAGAAATACCGGGACTACTGTTTGCAGATGACCTAGTAGTTGGGTCCATATCAAGTGGAGGGCTGAGAAGAGCAATCGAGGCGGCCAATTTTTATTGCAATAAATGGGGTTTGAAAGTGAATGAAAACAAAACAAAGATTATGGTTTTCAAAAAAGGATACAGGTTGCGTAAGGATGAGAAATGGGAGGTTAATAGAAGAGAAATAGAGGTAGTAAGGAGATTTGAATATTTGGGTACAAGGTTGAGTTCAGATGGTAGCTGGAAAGAACAAAAAAAAAAAGATGTCTGTGGCAAAAGGTAAAATGGCCATGAGAGTGATAAGATCATGCTACAGTAAACTGCCAGATATAAATGTCAAATGGTTGGAGAGGATTTATATGGCAGTAGTAGAAAATAGAATTTTACATGGATCAGAGGTTTGGGGAATAGATGACGCTTGGAGAGAGACTGATAGAGTGCATAGATCCTTTTGTAAATATATATTGGGATTACCAATAGCATCACCTAATGGGGCAGCACAATTAGAACTAGGCAGGCATTCTACTAAAATTAAAATCTTGTCAAGGGCAATGAAATATTTATACAGAATTACTAACTTGGAAGATGGCAATATAATTAAAGAATGTTTTCATATTCAAAAGAGAAGTAACTGGGGTGGGTCTTGGGCACATAAAATGTATGACTTGTTGAAGCAGATAGGTATGGGTCATTCTTGGATAAATGCAGAGTATGGGTATAGAGGATTCTGGAAAGAAGTTAAGCTAAGATTAGAAGATATTGACAGACAAGACATTTTTGCCAATACAAGTGAGAAAAGCTCACTGAGATTATATAGAGAAATAAAAACAACCTGGGGGAGGGAAGGATATATAGATATATGTAGTAAGTTAGGGCGAGAAGGTTTTGCTTGGGCGAGAACAGGAGTGAGAAACTTGAAAGGTATAGGTCAAGAGAGGGAGCTAGATAAATGTCCATTGTGTGGAGAAGAGAATGCAGATTTCCATTGTATATTAAATTGTAGTCAAACAAAGATATGGAGAGAGCAGGCTTGGCTACTAAATGGGACAATTTGGGGGGTGAAGTAGTAATTAGAAAAATGTTGTCAGTAAAAGGAGAAAAGAACAGGAGAAATATAGGGAATTATCTAGGGAAAGTTAAAGAGAGATGGCTAAGAACAATTAAGAGAAAAATGTAGAGTGGGATAGGTGAAATGGCAGAAAGTGTAAAAAGGAGCAGAGGGCCTCCAATACACAAAAATCTAGGGTTAGGTGTATGGGGACTGAATTATTATTATTCAATGGTGGGAAACATGATAACATGATAGGATTTTCAGGATTTAGGAATATATGGCATATTTCAGTATGGATTTTATAATTGTAATCTTGATTTTGTATTTCCATTTGTTGATGCAAAAGGAAATAAATTACTACTATTACTACTAATTACTACTACTATTTAGCTAATTTCTGTCATGTTATATAACAATTTTCTATCTGCAGTACGGTGGGTTGTCAATATGCCTTAAGTAACCATGTTAAGACAGTCTGCATCTTAAATGAAGTATTTCAAGAAGTATGAATTAAACAATTACCTGGAGGGCTGCACAAATACTATAAAGAAGTATCTGTGACTGGTTATACCCAAAAGAGTTCAAGGAATTTCCAACTTCCAGCTCATCAGTCACATGTATTTGCTACACAGCATTTCTACTTAGTACTACAAATTACACAAACAATTCAAAATGTGTAAGGGAATAGGATAAAATAATTACAACACAAAACAAAACCAGTTAATCTTGAACAATGCCATTTTAATTTGAGGCCAAAGAATAAATCATACTATGAGAGTCATAAGCAGGCATAAGAATTCTTAAGCAGATGGCCTTGAATTATCTACCTTCAGAATTACATTTACCAACATTGATAATGTTGGACAGTACTGTCATGCTTTATGTTACTACAGAAGCAAGCAGGTCTAAATACAGGTTGGAATTTACTCTTGTAGCATGGATGGCACTCACCTGTTGATTGAGAAGATATTTTGATGCATTCATGGATTACTTAAATTGCCTTGATCCCAAAGAAAATAAAACCAGAATGCAATTATGTGTATTGTAGGGAAAGGCAATATCAACATACCTATATACAGAGAATAATAGGTACATTTTGATATTTAGAAAAGAATCCTTTACATCACTTTTGAAACTTGGAAAGTATTTACAACAAAACTCAGACATGAATTCATCTGTACCGTTCAAACCGCAATTTTATGCTCCCTGCAATGTTTCATTCCACAACATTTCAGTAGCTGCACGTAATCTGTATGACCACTGATAGTAACTTTCATCACAATGTTAAAGCACTTTTGAGGTTAAGAGAAAGGTACATAAATGTCCATAATTAATTATGAGTGTTCAATGGTCATTTGTCACTTTTGCATGTTTCCAGTACACTGTGGGATTAGTTCACAACATACATGTTACTGTTATGTACCCATCCAGTGAAATTTTAGAAAATTGGAAAGGTTATTTCCTTATCAACATGCAAGTGATCTGTGATGCAAATATGAACATTAGGAAAAATTGATTGAACATACTATCTAGGCTTGCAGGCGATAGTGCAGAGGATTTGTAGGTTCTCGACATTTCACCAAGGACTATGCTTGGCATCTTCGAAGGCTACTCAGACAAGCAAATAAAGCGGGCACTCCACCCCAAGCATACCACAGAAAAAAAAAAAAAAAAAAAAAAATTACAGAAAAATGCTCTACTATCAAGAACACTTGTTAAGATTGAACAAAGACATATGTAATACAATTTTGAGTCGAACTAATACTCAATGCTCCATTTATTGCTAGTATTTACCTAGAACGCGTTTCGTTAGGATCTTCCTAACATCATCAGCTGTTGTCGACTAATGGATGCCGGTTCAGTGAACTCCTCGGCATCCATTAGTCGACAACAGCTGATGATGTTAGGAAGATCCTAACGAAACGCGTTCTAGGTAAATACTAGCATAAATGGAGCATTGAGTATTAGTTCGACTCAAAATTGTATTAATTTTGTGCTTCATTGTATCATAGTCCTTAAACAACAGAAAGACAAATGTGTCTATCTTTCATCTGTAGGTGTAAATAAAATTCTCCGGATTTCAAGTTTATGAGTATGCTATATAATATGTGTAGTGTTTAACGCCCACTTTTACTATATACGGCACCGCAGGCGATGACACTGATGATACATGAGATGAAGATGGAGCACCGGTGGAATGAGATGGCGGGGGAAACCAGAGATCTCGGAGAAAACCCGCCCCAGCGCCGTGTTGTCCACCACAAATCTCACTTTGTGGTCGCCTGGGATCGAACCCGGGCCGCCTTGGTGAGAGCCAAGTGGCCTAACCACTGAGCCACGGCGCAGCCTATGTGTAGGCAAGATAGAGTCAACATGAAAAATTCAATGCCATGGCCGAGATTTGAACCACGGATCTCCTGGTTTCCATCCAGTTGCTCTAACACATTGAGCTAACATGGCCAACGTGCTGCCTGACATTAAATTCTCCATTTGACTCATATATTTACCCGGTAAACCACTAGGGGCTCTCGGATCCGAGTTACACCATTTGTGGTGACTTACTATCGTAAGTACTTAAGTCCCAGGCTTCATCATTTAACTCTTATTATTTTAATCGATGGAAATTAATCATTTCTTCACACTAGCCGTTTATAGGCTAAGGTTATTGATAGAGTCAACATAAAAAATTCAATGCCATGGCTGGGATTTGAACCACTAATCTCCTGGTTTCCATCCAGTCGCTCTAACACATTGAGCTAGCATGGGCAACGTGCCGCCCTGACATTAAATTCTCCATTTGACTCATATATTTCCCCGGTAAACCACTAGGGGCTCTCGGATCTGAGTTACACCGTTTGTGGTGACTACAGTAAGTACTTAAGTCCCAGACTTCATCATTTAACTCTTTAGTTCATCGATGGAAATTAATCATTTCTCCACACTAGCCATTTATAGGCTAAGGTTTTTGATAGTCAACATGAAAAATTCAATGCCATGGCCGGGATTTGAACCACGGATCTCCTGGTTGCCATCCAGTCGCTCCAACATTGAACATGGCATTGAATTTTTCATGTTGACTATCAAAAACCTTAGCCTTTACACGGCTCGTGTGGAGAAATGATTAGTTTCCATTGATTAACTAAAATAATAAGAGTTAAATGATGAAGCCTGGGACTTAAGTACTTACGATAGTAAGTTGCCACAAATGGTGTAACTCGGATCAGAGAGCCCCAAGTGGTTTACCGGGGAAATAGATGAGTCAAATGGAGAATTTAATGTCAGGGCGGCACGTTGGCCATGCCAGCTCAATGTGTTAGGGCAACTGGACGGAAACCAGGAGATCCATGGTTCAAATCCCGGCCATGGCATTGAATTTTTCTTGTTGACTATCAAAAACCTTAGCATTTAAACGGCTAGTGTGGAGAAATGATTAATTTCCATCGATTAACTAAAATTATGAGTATGCTTTTTACTTGAGTAGGGTACCAGCCTACTGCACAACCCCTAAACTATAGGACCAGGAGTTTGATTTTGGAGTCATCTTGTTCTAAACTGACTGCCTTCCCTGTGGCTTAGGAACTCAGTCTATTCCCCCAAATTTCCCTGGATGAGGTCCTTACAAGCTGCTACCTTCCGGGTCAGAAGGAACTGGAGCTCACGTGGGCAGGGGCGCTATTCCCTGGGTGAGGCTATCTATAAAGAGTCCTTACCTGTTGCCCTTATTTGAATTATCATTATCATCATCATTATTATTATTATTATTATTATTATTATTATTATTATTATTATTATTATTACAGTAAAACCTGTCTAAAGTGGACCCCTTATATGCCGGAAACCTGCAAAAATGGAAAATAAATTTCAGAAAGGAGCTATACTCTAAGCTGGAAAACTGCCTAATGCAGAAACTGAAATATTTTTTGGCAATTGTTTGCATAAATAACCTGATTAAAATGAATTACTTTGTGTGTAATGTTTTATAATGTACATATTTTTAAAAGTGTAATAATTTTGAGGGTGATCGTACTTGCACCGAAGTTCCATGAACATTAGTCATAAAATGTAATCCTTCAATGAAAAGGGAAAACAAACCATTAGCTCCCTCAACTCTCTTCCAACACACATGGTAAGGGTACAACTATTTTGCAGTGTGTTCATTCTCAGTTTCGTTGATACAAAGTGATCAAATATAAGTGGAAGAAAATTACAAACTTTGGTAATTTTTAAAAACAGTTATATATATATATATACAAATTCTGTAAAATGAGTTCTAAACATAAGATATTATCACTGGAGAAAATAACTAAAATTATTGACGAACACAAAAAGTACAAACATCCAGCTAAACAATTAACTGTTGTTTAAAGTGGGGAGAGCTCAGATTTATGAAATTTTGGAAAAATAAAAGTTAAAGACAAGTGTCTAAAGGAAACAGCAGGGCATGTGAAATGCATCACAAAATCTATAGAGTATGATGAGCTAAAAGGTGCTGTATTTCAGTGGTTTGTTAGTGCACACACTAAAGGAATTCCCATTTCTGAACCATTGCTTCAGACTCAAGCTTTAGAGACAGCGAGAAAATTAGGCAAAGACTATTTCAGTGCTTCCAATGGATGGCTCGAGAGTTTTAAAGATTGCCATAACATTGTCTGAATGCAATGTGTGGTGAAGCAAATGATGATATGCAGATTGGAAAGGGAAAATTGAAAGCAGAGAAACTAGGCGATAAAGTACAATTATTTTAAGTTGAAAATATAGTACATAATATATATCAGCCTTAAAATTATAAAACAGAAGTATTTATAAACAGTAGAGCTACCTTACATGGTAGTGTAAAATGTGAGGATTGCCATGAAATATATATTGGAAAAACTAAAAGAAACTTGGAAACAAGGATGAAAGAACACATGAGATGCATAAAATACAAACAGACAGATAAATCAGCCATAGCCCATCATTTTTGGTCAAAAAATCATAATATTCCTAAAGAAATCAAACTTTTGGTACCAGCAAAAAGTATTGGGAATTAACAGTTTGGGATACCCATTTTTAAGAATAGAAAGAGAGCCATGAATTTCGAAATACCAATAGTGGATGATGTCATTCAACTCGAACAGCGGCAAGAGAGGGAGGCGGTCACCTGAAGAACTAGTCAAACATCAGCTGATGATGGGGACGCATGGTCCTTGAAACATGTCCTAATTTTAAATGTAAGTGGAGCTAAAGTGTTTTTATAGTTTGACAAGTGGTTTAAAAAGATTTCATATCAGCCTATTATTATTTACACTTCAGCTTTTTAAATTCACATTTCCTTGATCTTCTGCCTCTTACCTTTGCTTTTAGGTATTTCCAAAGAACATTAAACTGCTCTTCAAAAAGAAGATAAGCAATAGCAACCACGGATCAGTGAAAAACAGGTATAATCTTACAGAATGCTTTGAGCAAATGCTAAAGATTATACTAGGGACAGAGGTGTTTGTTACATCTGATGTCTCTCCCTATCATAGTCCATTAACAATTAAACCTTTTCTTTTGACGCAGCTTTAGTCCTGAAGAAATTCTTATATCTGATAAAGTATGTCATTTCTTGCACATAGCAATAAACAAAAGAAAATTATGGCCTCCTGTACATAACACTACTTAAAATTTCTATTGTTTAACACACTACTCAGTAACAACTTTAATGAAAATTCTTTAAATATTAAACACAAATAAATTTTACAATAGAATATCTACTAAACTGCAGTTCAGGTTGTACTCACCAATTGTATCACCTTTACTGAACTTAAAACGTTCTTCGGTCTCTAATCTGAAGTCCTTACAAAGCTTCAGTTCCAGAAGGTAAACTTCCACTTTGCAGTGCTTAACAAACACACCAAATTCCACAACCTGTAACATATCATATTACCTTACATCAAGCTCCATTAAGTAATTTTTCTTGTTTATTGTCTGCTAGACATCACTATATAATTAGCTGGCATAAAAGGGTTCAGTTCAGGAAAGTGAGGTTAAGAAGAACAACTTAGTGAAGTGATCATATTAAAAAGTAGAAATAAGATAATAGAGAAAGAAAAAATTGGGCAAATAGAAAGGAATGGGTGGAAGGCAAAATTAATAGTAGAAAGGAGCAAGCAATTTCTTATGGCAAAAGGATAGCCCAAAATATATTCTCTTAGCCTATCCATCCATGTACGTATAAAGTAAGATTCTACCTGTACTAGCTGCAATTCACAGGTTAAAATTCAAAGGATTCAGTATAAATCATTTACGAAGTATCTACCACGTTGTAATTCAATCTCATTTTGACTACTTAAATATCTTATGGGGTAATTCGGCTAAATATTTATGACTTCAAAGAACTCCAAAATCATACCTTGAAAATAATCTACTATCTGCCTTTTAGAACAAACACAAAAACAATGTACCGTGTAACTAACATTTTATCATTACAAATAAGCAGAGAGTTGTACTTGATAATATATCTCCATAAAATTAAAAATGATCTTCTAAAGTGTAATCTAACATTTGAAAGCTCCTTATATATCACAAGAACTAAAGGAAACTTAATAAAACCTACTGTGAACACTTCTACTTATGCCCTGAACAGCTTAACTTCACATGTTATCAACCAGTACAATACATTGCAATTGGAACTGTAAAGCTGAAGGCATATTTTGATAGCTGACCAACTGTCACTCATTTACAGCTGGATTTATTAGCTGGCATTTGTTTTAATGTCTTACATAATATGTAGTTTTTTGCAGAGTACTCCGCTCTTATTACCTCTGTTCAGTTATAGTGAATGAATCTTTGTTTATTTTATATGTTATTTATGTATAATTAATTCCTACTGTAATAATCTATTATAGCTATTGTCAAGGGCTGTTTGCCATCATTTTATATATTTTTGTACTGTTCTCTAGCATGAGCTTTGGCTCCAGGAACCTTTTAGGTAAGTTTAAGCAAAAAACAAACTCTCCTGACTCCAGTAGACTGATCAAACCAATTTGAATTACCTATATTTGTACCCTGTTTTATTTCCATATCATTTTCACACTTGTTCTTACCACCATTGGTAGCAAACATTTACTGCCCCCTCCACATATCTTCTCAGAAACTATTCTATTTCATATATTTATCAATTGTGTATCCCCTCCAATTAATTTTTGCCAAAATATTTCCTGTAACTCCTCTCTCCATCTAAATCTAATTATACATTTCAATCTACTCCCTCCTCACAACTGTTTTCTCCTCCTAAACAAATTTTCATTAACAAGGGAAAATGATAGTTATTTACTACTTCATCAATAACTTTTAAGCCTAAGTTTTTCATCCACTCTACTACATATATAATCAATATAGCGTTACTATCGGCATTAATGAATGTACATTCATCACTGAAGTCACCTGCTCTAACTTAATTACACATTATCAGTTACCTTTGCAAAATTGGATTAATTTGCTAACTTCCCTATTACAAGTCTTGTCACAACTATTTCTTACACTTTCTTCATCTGTTCCCCATATGCAATCACTTTCCATAAGCCCATCTTATTACACATTCACCTAATCTAGTGTTAGTCACCCATTATTATAAATTCACTTTGCTATATCTTAACCTTAAATTGTCCATATCTTCACTAAAATCACAAAATAATTATCATTGTAAAATTAAAGACGATGCAGGTGGATTATATACTATATCCTTATGTCTGCTTTAACCTTCATGAGAGGGTGAACCTTCATGTGTGGTGCTGGACAACTGCAGACTTATCTGTTTAGACCATGCAGCAGCTTCCTTTGTGTGACTCACCAAACACAATAGTTGGTATTTCATTTCACCAAGTAGACTCTAGGAGCTGTTTATGCAAGTTCATGCCATAAGAGATCAAAGTTGTTTCCGATTTCTTGAAGCTGTTTCTTAAAATTCTCAATTTTCTTACTACAATACAAAACACTTGATTTTGATTGCAGTTGAAACAGATAGCCAGAATATGCAAAGATGGATTAAAGCATTACAAGAAGAAATCAAAATCAATCTATCAAATGTGTTAGATGACCAGAGCAGAAGATGTCTCAGGACTGCACTGCTCAGCATTTTCTATTGTGCAAATAAACAGGCTCTTAATATCAGCTTTGTAATGTTGTATGTTCTTCATTAGTCAACATTGATAATTTCATCTTGTAAGAGCAGCCAAAGGGAAACTCATCTTTACTTCAGCATCTAAAAGCATCCTTTTAGTGGATATACAAAATAATGTACTACACCAGACAGATAATAAAGTTTTCACAGACTTGATATAATTTACAGACTGTAACAAGACTAAGTTCAGTCAATGTGCATAACAATGAATGAATATTGTGTCCTTGCAAGTGGAGAGTGGCCAGGGAAAGACCCGCTACATCCAGCTCCATCAGTCTCCTTTCAGTCCTCTCAACATTTTTTATTTTTTGAAAGACTGTTTCTAGACCACTTCTCCCCTCTATTGGCGGACATTCAAGCCATACTTCCATACCAATTTGGTTTTTGTCCTGGCACTCAACTTCGTAGTAGATGCTGCTTGTGGTGGAAGCCGCTGCCTTGGGTTCCTGGGAAAGGCATATGTTGTAATGTCTCTGGACATTGAGAAGGGTTTCTCTACAACCTGGCATGCGGAGCTCCTGCATAAGCACATTAACCTAGTACTATCTACACATGCAACACTCTTTCTTTGCTCTTTCCTTAAACACAGCTCTTTCACAGTTTCTCTGGTGAGAAAGTCATCTACAGAAGCTCTATTAGAGGTGGACTCCCAGAAGGTTCTTTACTGTCCCCTATGCTATTCAGCATATATAAGGCCAACCTTTCCATCAAGCAGCATAGCAACTAACCACAATATGCTAATGTGCTGTTATATTGCACAAATAAACATCCATACAGAATATTCAACCCCATTTAGACACACCTCTGCCTCATCCAAGAATGGTGCAGGGTTTGATGAGGTCCATCAATCTGGAGAAAAGCCAAGCCATCTCATTTACTAAGCACCCCTTCCCGCCAACTTCTCCACCTATTCTAGGCGAAGGATAGGGTGGACGAATTCCATCAAATACTTGGGAGTGAAGCTGCATACAGACTTGATTTTTGGGATGCACATTCCAGATATGTTGCATCGGAAATGCAGGGCACCTTGGCTTAGCTGCACCCCATGTTGAGGTCTGGGATGTCGGTCCACTTGAAGTTACGCCTTTTTCAGGCTTTTAGACTTCCTTTTATGCTTCATGCATGTTAAGTCCGGGGCATGGCCGCAGACTCTAAGCTGCTGCTCCTACTACAACATGTAAAGAATACATGCCTTCAGGCCATCTTTCTGTATACAGATGCCTTCTTATTAGACTTCACAAAACCTCATCACTTCTCTATATGGACAATGAAATCAGGTGCTGGGCTGAAAAACTTTATGATAAATTGTCATTTCATCAGAGCACTTTGGTTAGGTCTCTTAGGGATTATCGTACCAGAGATTGCTGTCTAAAGCGATTTGTTGTTGTTTTCAAATGCTAGGCTTTGGCAATGAAGCCATTAGCTCTCTTGCTCTCCCAGTAACCTTTAGAGTATTTACACCAGCCTCAAAATTATTACAACTCACCCAAGAATTTGAATTACCACAATTACAATTTTTCTTAATTTAACTATTCCATCAGCAGTGCACAAGGGCATTGTACCTGATTGCATAGCCGTTGAGCAAAAAGTTACCTCCTATCTTTCAGGCAATTTAATTCTTACCCACCATCCTGTAAAAACCACATCCTGTCACTTCATGGTTAAGCCCTTTTAGGGGCAGGTACACGTTTTATATCCCTTGGGCTGTCTCTCAACCTACCAACACCTTTGTAGTCAACCTTGCAACACACACTCAGTTTAGATTGAGAACTTCTGTGTTTGCCTGCCATTACAGCATCATCATCATACGTTTGCACAACTTAGTTTCATAATCAAAATAATGCAAGACATCACATGCATAAAGAAAGCATCCCTACAATCCTGACTTACATCCTTAAAATACATAAACCATTCTTGCACGATTCCTTCCTTTGTCACATATCTCAGAACAGTAGACAACCAAGCTTTCATGGATGTCTGTTGCCACAAATTAATGCAAAAAATGTTACCTTGGAACTCTTCGCATTTTATTTCTTCAATTATATGTTGAGACACAGAAACTATTAAGTCATTTTGGATGTTGGGAGATAACCCACTAAACACACTCACTTTCTAACAAAGATATTAAGTTATGATCATAATAAACACATTTCAATATTTATACATAGTTGCCTCTGTTAGCTGATGTTCAAGAATTACCATGAGCATGAAAAGATGAACCAAGTTTCCTAATAAACATACTGTCAGGTATATTGTTGACAGATGCACAGTTATACCCTATATTCAAACATTTTGTTTCATGAACAGTTCTTTATTTTGGGCTAAATAACAAGATGCAAATCACAGTGTTCTAGGAAGGGGGGAAATATGAAAAATGGAATAACAGAAATAAAAGTATAAGATACATTCAAGAAGTTCTCGGGCTTCAAGCCAGGTGTAAAATGATTGGACATTGACATTTCGGGAGTGTGCATCTCTCCCATCATCAGGATGATGAGTGAATAAATCTGTAAATTTTATTAACATAATAAAATGAGATAAAAATAAACTAAGACAAAGCACAACCAAAACTCGAACCCCTCTAATAGAACAATTAAATACTAGGTCAGGAAATGGCGTGGGTATAGAAAGTGTAGGTTAGGTCGTATAAAACATGACTACTTAATTTGACGTTCAATCTGTCTAAATTTGTGCTTCTTGAGCTGATTGATTTCCATTTTTAAGGCTGGTTTCCAAGAGGAACTGAACTGAAATACAGCATCATGGTTAAGTATGTTCCTCTCTGAGGAAATGGCCAAAAGCCTCCTTGATTCTCCACTCCCAGTAATTGCTGCATTCTGCCACAAGGTTCGTCTACCGAAAGTTGGTTCTATGGTCCTTATCAAAGCAATGCTCTGCCAGTCCATACTTCTCAGGTTGCTTGCTATATACCGCAAGCCTACACACACTGATCTCTATCTGAATGCTTATAGTTTCCATCATCTCAACAATTTGGAAGTTCTCAGTACTCTAGCCGACAAGCTTTGTTTATCTCTGATCCCAACCACTGAACGCAAGAATTACAGCACCTGAGCCTCACTTTCTGTCAAAATGGCTATTCCGAATAAGATGAAGATTTTATCACCAGAGCGAAGAAAGGGAAACCGTACCACAGCAAGTGTCAGGTAAGTCTACTGCTACAGCCTGATTCCTCTTTACTGGCCACTTATCCAACAGAATTCTCACCGAATACATCATGATCATTCACAAGTCACCTCAGAAGATAAAACACCTGTTGAGACCGGTGAAAGACAAACTGGACTTCCAAGTTCCAAGAGCACCGCATTCCCTGTGAATGTGGGATGCCATATATAGGACAAACCAGAAGGACTATTGCAGCCAGAATAAACATGAACAGACCATTCGTTTAATGCAACCTGAGAAGTCTGGACTGATAAGATCCTTGTTTTGATATGGACAGTTCGAGCCAACTTTCAGGAAAGAACCATTGTGGTAAAATGCAGCATTTACTGGGAGCTGAGAGTTAAGGATGCTTTGGCCATTTCCTCTGAGAGGAGCACGCTTTACAGCGATGCTGGATTTTAGTTCAGTTCATCTTGGAAACCGGCCTTAAAAATGGAAATCAATCGGCTCAAGAAGCACAAATTTAGATAGCTTGAACTTCGAATTAAGTAGTAATGTTTTACACGACCTAACCTATGTTTTCTACAACCACACCATCTCATCTAGTATTTCATTACGACAAAAGTCTTTTGTCCTATTAGAGGGATTACAGTAATGGTAATGTTGTCTTTGTTTATTTTTATCTCTTTTATTATGTTGATAACATTTACAGCTTCATTCATTCATTCATTCATCATCCTGATGATGGGAGAAATGCATGCTCCCAAAACACTGATGTCTTATCGTCTTTACACCTGCCTTGAAGCCCAAAAATATCTTTAATATATTCGTCGCCAGCAAAGTTTCAGGTCTTATTTCAGAGTACAGGATAGTAAGAGGATTTAATTATTCAGGGGTCAAAATAGATAAGAGGGAAAAACAAAAGAAATTAGCTTTGTTGAAAGGAAAAGGAACCTTAACTATCAGAAGCTGCAAATATAGGATACCCAATATAAAAATAAAATGGTTAGAGTAGACGCTATGTTAGTTGAAGCAAAAAATTACATAGGGAAGAGGTATGTGGACTGGAAGGAGGATGGGAAACAACAGATGAAATACATAGTATGTTTTGTAGTAAAATGCTTAGGTTACCAAACGCAAGTGTTAGGCAGATAACACAAATAGAATTTTTTTTTTTAATTTACATCCTCCAACGTTAAGTCATATCGGACGATGAATGGAATGGGTGAAATGATGCTCAAATGAGCCCGGGGTCCATGGAGCTTAGTTACCCAACATACGTCTTTCAGGATAAGGGAAAATCCTGGAAAAACCTTATCCATGTAACCCACCCTGACCGAGATTCAAACTCGGGACCTCTTGAACGTGAGGTAGACATGCTACCACCACACTACCAAGGCAGGCACAAATAGAACTGGGCAGAGAGGCAAAGATCATGGAAAGGTCCTTAAAATTTTGTTATAGAATTTTGAATCTAAAAGAAGGAACTTGCTAAACAGTGTCTAGAATAACAAGAGAAAAGCCTAAATACTAAATGGTTACACAGTCACATAAGTAATTTAGAAAGTAATGCATTAGGAGAAATATGGGGACAACAGAATAATGTGAATGGGTTCTAGAAAGTGGCAAAGAAAAGATTTGAGGACATAGATACAAAAATACTTAGTGAGGTTCCTGAAAAGAGACTTTTAGTTTTCTATGTACCAATGAAGAGTTTATGGGGAAAAGAAAAATACATAAGACATAACAAATAGAGAGAGAAGGTATTGCAGGGATGAGATTAGGAGTGTGGAAATTAAGAGGTTTAAGAAAAGGTATTCCACAAAATCAATGTCCTATATGTGATGGAAATGAAGACATAAAACACACAAATTTTAAACGTAAAGGAACATATGTGTGGAAAAGAGTATGTCAGTAAGAAATACTTGAAGATAAAATAGAAATTAGTTGTAACACAATGTTCCTGATAGACGTCATAAAATAGGACAATTCTTAAAGTGAAAAAGAAATGGATGTGGTTAACAAATAGACATGCTAGAAAATAGAAATAGAGAAGTAAAATAGGTTTAAGAAAACAAAATATTGTCAACATTTAAGTATCACTGGTAAAGAGACAGGGCTGAACACTGGTCTTATTCACCTGTATGGCTTAGCAAATAAATATATAAAACTTAATTTTCAGGTGTTGGCTTGCCTTATTTGGCATAGCTTCTGGCATGACTGTCACGTCCCACAGGTGGAGATGGCCTATGTATTGAACAATAGCTCTCAGCATCAGAGTCATTATCTTTTGTCCACAGATTGGACAGCCAAGCTTGTCTGGAACCCAGCTCCATACAACATATCTTCAAAGGTAACACCCAAAAAGGAAACAATGTAACCAAACATTCATGTGTATGTTCAGTCTCCTCAAGACTGGACCCACTCTTGTGTACAGTTAGCCAAGACACTTTACAAATGCTTAATAAATAGCTATCATACTATACTCGAGTTGTCTACCAATTTGATTTGCCCAACCAGCTATGTTCACCAGGCGACAACCCTTATGGTTAAAACAATATACATCAATATATCGAAATTTAACTGTATTGGAACACCACAGTGAAGCGAAACAATTATTAAATTATAGAGGAGTCGTATTTATTACACATCAGCTTCACTTACGTACCTATATTGAGGACATGTTTCGCGATGATGAGAATGATAGTTCGCGAAACGTCCTCAATATAGGTACGTAAGTGAAGCTGGTGTAATAAATACGACTCATCTATAATTTAATAAATATACATCAAATTAGCAAGCATTTTTCTGTTTTTCATAACTTCATTCTGTCTTTCAGTAGAAATCCTATGCTGAACACAGACTGAATTTCATTTTACATTTTCCAAGCCTCTTTAAATTCAGACAAAATATGAGCCACTGTAAAAGGTTCCTTATTTTGTGATTTGTGAATATTATGCATGTACAAGGTGTTTTTCCTTTAGAAATAGCAGGCATGATCAAAAAAACAATTTTTTAAATTTATTAAATCACATAGCCATGGTATACTTTCATACATCTGCACATAAACATTTTGGGTGACTTCTGTCCTTCGGTGACTGTAGTTATTTTTACATCCAGTTTGGGTTAGTTCTATAACTAAGCATCTTTTCAAAATTGAGTGTGGAAAATTTAATTTTTAAATGTTCAGTAACACAACCACATGAACTAATTTCAATTTCTAGAAATATGTTGCAAGTATCTGAAGTACTTAGTTGGTCTGAGTTTGAAATCACACATTTTTAAAATACATGACTCTGGAGAAGTGGCAAATATAATGTAGTCACATCTCAGTGCGTCTAGCAGGCATATGCACATTGCTTACTTGTTAAAACTGAACATTTCTTACATAAATAACGGAACTCTTAGTCACTATTAATATAGGACACTATGGGATGTAACATGGAAATCACAGCTAAACAAATCCACGCTAAGGAACTTCAATTTTAGATGAAGTAAAGAAACAACTAAATAACATGCTAGCTCCCACAAACCAAACTAGGTACATGGCAAAAGAAGGAAAGGAAATGTACTAGAGCATACTGTCATGCATGATCCTGGCACTGAGCGAAGAATCAGCGCTCAATGCATAAGACTGGCCACAAGCAAGCAGATTAAAGAAGTTTTAGCAGTAGTGTTTCCACACTTACAACAGATGATATATCCAGCCTCTTAAAAATGATTTCACAGCAATAATATTTACATATGTAATGAAGAGAAACTTAAGCAAATTGAGTATTGTGTAGTGTTTTGCACCTGTTGATAGAGAAGCAATGCTTCCAGTGCTTATATGAACGATGCACCACTGAGTAATACATCCCTAACGTTCACTTCATAAATTCATATGCATTTACTTCCTCTAGGACCATTGCAAGAACAAGCAATTTCACATCCTTAGGAAAATTGAATTAATTTTATTAAATTATAGATGAGTCATATTTTTACACATCAGCTTCACTTATGTACCTATATTGAGAACATGTTTCGCGAACCATCGTTTGCATCATCGGCTCTAATGCGAATAAAGCTTGATCCAGTGGTGTGGGTAGTTCTAGAGTTGTTGCTGCCATCTGTTGATTTTGTGATGAATTTAAATGTGGGGTTGTCTTCTTTTGTTCTTTAGTCCCTCACATATCCAGAAACCTAACCTCCTAAATTTTCTCTTTACCTATTGTGAATTGGTTCTGCTCCTGAATATCTGTAAAAATCTTTCTTCTCAGTTCAATTGCTTTTGCTGCTGGCATCTGTTTACATTTTTGTCATACAAGTAAATCCCCATGCTTTGAAGAAACAATTATTTCCCATTCCCATTTCATGGACCAAACATTCCTCCTCTGTTGAACACCTATGAAAATAAGATTGAATCTACACCTCAAATTCTTAGTTTGTATCCTCTACCTTGCATCTCAGTCCTTGCATCTCAAGTGCCTTTTCTAATGCCCTTTGCTACTGTATAGGGTTTGTCTATCAGCTACTCCATGCCTTCCATTCCATTCTCCTTTGGGTTTTCCATCATCACCTGCATCTCAATGGATCCACAATTTAATGCTAGGCATCCATTAGATGTAATAATACAGGATAGTTCATTTAAAACCTAACAGAGCACACAGCATTTCGCCCATCCCACAATCTTGTTGGATTTCCCCTCACTACTGGCTACCATTGTGTGCAGGAACACAAATGTGAATGATTTCTTTCTTCAGTGAATGACAGTTTAATTGATCCACATTTTCCAATGAGGCATTGTTCCACCTCAGTGGCCATGTCTATCATAAGTCAGTACTGGCCTTGGAAAATCCACATTGCATTCAAGAAATCGCTCATTATGACGGAAAGTTGGAGTTCGGTGTGCTGTTAGCGCTAGATGCATAACAGGTGCAGTATTCTATGAGCAGACTGTACATGCAGATGCACTGAAATGACATTTTGATCCCATTTTATCATGAACTGTGGAACTGGATTTACGTCGAATCGTGTAGAAGGATGGTGAATTATGCCCCTCGTTGAGGTGATCATTTGGAACAGGGTTGGAATTGATGATTCTTGAAGTCCCAGCTTACCTCGGCGTGGCTTCAGTCGGTTGAGCTAGATATCTTCTTTTACAGGGGTGGTACGGCGGAAGGAAATTTTACGTAAAATGAGTAATCATTTTCCTCTGTATTAAATAATGTAGAAACTTTTATTTCCTTACTTCAATTAACACCAGTTCGAACAAGATGTATGATACAACATTTATAACACTATTCTTACACAAGATTCACTTGATGTGACGCGTTTATCTGGATGCGTGCAAGAATCAGAAGTTTTATACGTTCGTTCACTACCGTGTATAATAACCAAATTGTGCGTCTTCTAGCGATGATGTTTAATGTAAATATTATCCAGTTATACTCGATGATTGTGACGAGAATAAACTTATACTCTTCCGCACACAACGGCGTTTAAGAAGAGAACCTTACATTTGTTCACGGCGACTGTTAGGAGAAGAATGACCGGTTCCGCTTCTTCTTCACATCAGCATTTCGCTAATAGTTCAATCCCTCTAGAGGAATATTGAATATCCTCCATGGCAACGTAAAATCTTCTATATCTGATTGGTCCACGTTTTACGATATACGCGTCACACCAATCACAAATAAGTTTGTTATTCCACACTTTTGTGACGTCATTTCCACTTACATAGCTTCTCTGTGCGTGACTCACTCTACATAACCTCACATAATACAATATTTGAAACTCTTTGGGGACAACATAAAATAACTGTTTCAGATGCCCCTCTTCAGAATATATGGAAAATTAACTTAAATCTCCCAATAATATTGTTCCATATATTCTGAAGAATGCCCCAATAATTAAACATTATTACAACAATGAACAATCAATACAATTTAAAATAACAATATAAAATCAGAAATTATTCGAACACAATAATAATAAACAAAACATTTTTCAGTAATTCATAAACATATTATTATTTTTTTTTTTTTTTTTTAAAATCATTTATTCTTGTGAGTGTCAAGGCTTTTGAATGGTTTTAAAAGTGTTTTGTGATATTTTCCTATCATTTTATTATCATCGTCTCTTAATTCGTACGTATGATCCCCAAATTTTCTTACTATTTTATATGGACCTTTATATAACAAATTCATTCTCCAATAGGATTTGATTTTAGAACTGGAGATATTAAATGTCTTGACGAGAACTTTATCATTTATTTCAGGATTCCATTTCGCTCCTTTTCTTTGTATCTTTGATAATCTTTTCTCTGCTTTTTCTTTTATTCTTCGAAATGCTTCAGCACACTTTTCTTCTTCATTCAATTCCATTTCATCTACTTTTAAGGTTGTTGGTGCTTTTATTACTAGAGGTTCAGGTTGTAGTCCAGTCATTAATTCGATTGGTGAAAATTTGGTAGTAGAGTTTGGGGTATTGTTAATGATTTTCTCAATAATATGGCAGTATTTGTACCAGCCTCGGTGGTTAGAATGACACAGAATTCTGAAATACAAGCCCAAATCACGCATCACTCTCTCGCAAGGATTTCCTTGGGGAAAATATGCTGAAGAGTAATACATCTTAATGTTATTGTTCTTCATTTCTGAAGTAAACAATTTACTCCGGTGAACCGTTGCGTTGTCTGATAATATTGCCTTTATTGGCCCATACTTTGGTATCCAATCTTTTAAAATTTTATCTCCATTTTCTAGCATATCGTTTATTACTTCAGATGCTTGTTATCTAATAGCGATAGGCACAGATCTACTTTTATGAGTATAAGGAGCAATGTCGTTCACCTTAAATGTATGTATGTACTTATTACACAATCCAGGTTTCGTACTAAAAACGTTCCTGTTCTTTAGTATACATAACCTCAACTGTTCTCTTTGCGCGTGATTTAAATTGTATGTTTTCCCTAACTTTTCTTTCAAAGTTCTTTGGAATATCATTTCTTCCTCTTCTTGTTTTCGCTCGGTATCGGTATTTAATGTGTTTATTTGGCAATAATGATCTCCAAGGTCAAACGTCTCATTTTCTTTATTATTTAAAAGTAAATTCTCTTTACCACTATCTTTTTCATTATTAATTATATCTTCTTCGTATAATATTATATTTTCTACAAAAAACCTATCATTATTTATACTATCCTTCTCATCCTCTTTTAATATAATTTCTTCTAACAAATTTATTTTTATTACTTCATTATCTCCTTTGACCTTCATTTCATGTTTTTCGAAATCTATCACACTTTTCCAACCATACAATACATCATTGCCAATAATAATATCACGAGCTAAGTTTGGTATTACCAATACGATAAAATTGAAATTCCAATCATCTATTCGCGCAGGAATTAACGCTTGATATTTAACTTTATCTTTCTTTTTCCCAATAGCTGTGCTACAGTATACATTACACACGTTTAAATATTCAATCCTAAACTTGGATAGTAATTCCTTGAATAAGTTCTCACTTATTACTGATGAACTAGCTCCTGTGTCTATCAATACTTTATATTCGCTATCGCCTATACGAAGGTTAATCTGAGGTGGATTTACTAATTCCCGATCTTTACTTCTGGAGAGAGTGAGCTTATCTTCTGGTAAATTTTGAATTTTGATTTTGCCCTGTGTCATTTCTACCGAACCACTCTCCAAGGCACAAAATGATTTGGTACTCAGTTTTCCGCATTAGTGCGGTCGGTAGTTACACTAGCAGTTGGGTTGGTACTACCGTTATTTATTTCTCCTTCTATTCCCTGAGTCCGTGTCCTTTCTAGGTTATTGTCTGCCCTTTCAAACCTAGGACCCCCAAAATCTCTTAATGAAGAGTCTTCGATGCTAGTTCCCCTTCCTCTACTTTGATAACCCGTTCTTAAGTTATTTCCCCTGTAAAACCTCAGTTGATTCACCTGATTACTCCTCACATTTCCCACAGGTTGGTCATTATTATAATTCCTCCTAGGAGTATTTGGAATTCTCCTTCCTATACCTGGCACTACCGATTCATATGTCTTTCTGGGGTTGTACTCTCTTCGTTCATAGTTGTCTCTTGAACGTGCCCCGCCCCAATTTTGGTTAAAACTATTTTGGTTTTGGTGAGTATGGTTGTGATTTTCCCTGAATGTTGGTCTTACTTCCTGTCTATTTACTTGCTTTTGTTCTATATGAGTCTTGTCAGGATCAACTTGACTATGAGTAGAATCAGAATTAAGGTTATGAGCCTCAAATTCTGATAATAACTCAATCATATCAGTAAAGTCGACGGGCTTAGCCACAATTAGGTGGTTTCTAATGTGCGGTGGATAATGTCGTATTAGCATATTCACGATCTCGGTTTCTGACATATCTGGATTCACAAGTTTACTTTTGTTAGCAAGTTTTAGGAAATATTCTGTCATGGACACACCCTTCTTGAACTCGAATTTACCAGTGGCCAGTTCGACTTTAATTCTTCTCTGTCTTTCTGGACCCCAGAACCTATTTATAAACACATTCCTAAACATACTATACGTTTCATGTGATGCTAGTGTTAACCTCAGCCATTCTAAAGCATTTTTCTTCAAACACCTTTTAACAATCATCATCCTAAATTCATTTGGAATCTTTTTAATTTTAAAATATTCTTCTAATTCCTTTAGAAATATTTTGGGATTGTCTCCCGATTCTTCTTCGAAAGTAGGTGGACTTATGTCATGCAACAAATAATTTGTACAATTTGTGTTACCTTGACTGTGTAACTGTGTATGTGTGTGCATGTTTTGTATTTGTCCATTACCATTTACTTCACAATCAGGTGACAAAGATTCTGTATCGTCACTCTCCAAATAATTCTCTAAGTTTTGTACAATATTACCTGAATTACCAGGTGAGTCAATACATGTAATATTCTTAGATTTTATTACCCTCTGGTTCTCAGAAATTTTGCTTGCCTGTAATGCAACCACAACTTGATTCAGCTTGCTAATGTTTTCTTTCTCTCTCTCAAAACTTTCCTGTGCCAAATCTATTCTTGTAATCATTTCACTATTCAACTTACTGACTTCATCATATTTAACTTTTAGTTCATCTTGTTGTGTTTGCACCTCAGTAGCAATTAGTTTAACATCATTTCTGATACTATTTACCTCTCTTACAAAATTATTCTGTATTTCAATATTTTCCTCATGGTATTTCCGTGAATTATCTAATAAGACTACATCTATTTCTTGTCTTATTCTATTCTCTAATTCCCCTATTTCTACTTTTTGTTTTTCTACAAATTCTACTTGTTGTTGCTTAAGGATTTCTGACTCCTTAGCCAATTCACTTCTTATATCTTTTACTACATTTTCCTGACTTATTTTCATTTCCTGAAACATCTCTTTTAACTTAGACATTTCTCCATCATGAGATTCTATTTTCTGTTTTAAAGATTTTATGCCTTCTCTACACTCTTCTCTTCCTTTCTCAATTTCATTTCTTAGGTTACCTAAACCTTGATCTATCCTAGCTTCTAACTTCTCTGAATTTTGATCTACCTTTTCTGAATTTTGATCTACCTTAGCATTTAAATTACTCATTTCCTGCCTTAAATTTTGATCTGCCTTTTCTGAATTTTGATCTACCTTAGCATTTATTTCCTGTCTAAAACTATTTAAATTTTCTGAATTTTGTTTTATTTCCTGTCTTATTTCCTGTCTAAAACTATCCATTTTAGCATCAAAATTACTCATCATTTTCTCTAACCTGTCTATTATCATTTCATTACCTTTACTCTGCATAATTTCTGTTCTACTTGTTCCTGCATCATCACTACTCATTCCTTCCACTACTTCCCTGACTTCTTGTATTTCTGCTCTCTTATCACTAACTAGTCTTTCCACTCCTTCCCCAACATTTTTATTCTTATTGTCTGTTAATTTTTTACCTTCCATTTTAGGTAATATTTTTCCCTTTCTTAATAACATAAAAAAATGAAAATTATAATTTTGTCACTTTTTCTATTAATTATCTATTAAGATTTTCCGTACTCACTTTTCTTCTTTCTTCTTTCTTGATTCGAAGTTACCTGTCCATTACACTATTTATTCTCCTGTGGTGTAATCCTCCTTCTGCCTATTCGAGCCATACAGTTGGGCGCCATTTTGGAACTGGTTTTATGTCGAATCGTGTAGAAGGATGGTGAATTATGCCCCTCGTTGAGGTGATCATTTGGAACAGGGTTGGAATTGATGATTCTTGAAGTCCCAGCTTACCTCGGCGTGGCTTCAGTCGGTTGAGCTAGATATCTTCTTTTACAGGGGTGGTACGGCGGAAGGAAATTTTACGTAAAATGAGTAATCATTTTCCTCTGTATTAAATAATGTAGAAACTTTTATTTCCTTACTTCAATTAACACCAGTTCGAACAAGATGTATGATACAACATTTATAACACTATTCTTACACAAGATTCACTTGATGTGACGCGTTTATCTGGATGCGTGCAAGAATCAGAAGTTTTATACGTTCGTTCACTACCGTGTATAATAACCAAATTGTGCGTCTTCTAGCGATGATGTTTAATGTAAATATTATCCAGTTATACTCGATGATTGTGACGAGAATAAACTTATACTCTTCCGCACACAACGGCGTTTAAGAAGAGAACCTTACATTTGTTCACGGCGACTGTTAGGAGAAGAATGACCGGTTCCGCTTCTTCTTCACATCAGCATTTCGCTAATAGTTCAATCCCTCTAGAGGAATATTGAATATCCTCCATGGCAACGTAAAATCTTCTATATCTGATTGGTCCACGTTTTACGATATACGCGTCACACCAATCACAAATAAGTTTGTTATTCCACACTTTTGTGACGTCATTTCCACTTACATAGCTTCTCTGTGCGTGACTCACTCTACATAACCTCACATAATACAATATTTGAAACTCTTTGGGGACAACATAAAATAACTGTTTCAACTGATGGAAGAGAAATCGTATGGGTGGGTTCAACAAGATTCTGCTATTGCCCACACAGCAGAGGAGTTCATGAATAAAATTAGGGAAGTGTTTGAGGATAGTGATTAGTGCTAGTGTATGGACACTCACTCCCCCAAGCTAACAAGTGTGTGATTTTTACTTGTGGGTAACCTGAAAGACAAAAGTAAATCCTCATACAATGGAAGAACTAAAACAAAATATTAGAAATAAAATTAGAAAAACTACAGTGGCCCACTTAATCCTGTGAATCAGAATAAGTTCTCCTGATATAATGCTTGTCTAGTTGAGAGTAGACATTTCTGGCATCTTCTATAAGGTAAGATACATGCTTTATGCACAAGTTTATGTAGGAGCAAAGCGAGCTCTAGCACATCCAATCATGCACACGTGAAATGCTATGGACCTGTTAGGTTTTAAATGAACCGTGTAGTATACCTTCAGTAATTATACTGCTCGCAAAGTTAAAGGCATGTGAACACTGGCCAATGCTCAAGCAGAGCACTGTTGCCAAGAGTAGTTCATGTATTGGCAGAGGTTCTGTACATAAGAGCACGTTATACATATAAAAATTATTTGTGGTTGGTTTACTGACACTCGTCACTTACTTTTTCATATATTTATGAGAGACTAGTTTCAAAGGCCCTGGCCTCCATTTTCAATCTCTTTCCAACTGGCATCTGTTGTTGTCTGCTCTCTCTGGTGGTGGAACTATGAACTTTTTTGTCAAATTATCTACTGGCGGGATTTCAAAGTTCATTACGCGATCCTTATTTTTCCAGATGAATATGTTCTCCCATGTTGTCAATCTATTTTGGTTTATCACTCCTTTTAATAATTTTGGATTTGGATCAATGTCATGGTTTTCATTCCAAAAATGAAATGCTACTGCTGACTTGTCTTCTTGTTTCAATCTGATGTTTCTAAAGTGTTCTTTGACTCTGGTTTTTAAATTTCTTTTTGTTTGACCTATGTAGCATTCTTCACAATTCTTACAATTTATTTGGTATATTCCAGATTTGTTACCTGAAGGAATTTCATCTTTTGTTTTTGAATTTAGTAATTTTAAAATTGAGTATCTATTAGTAGGTGCCAAGATGATATTTTGTTCCTTGAATATCTTTTTAAATTTATTAAATGTTTTTGGATGATATGTGAATGAACTGAATATGCTGTTGCTTTCTTTTTCTTTAATAAATGTGGTTGCTTCCTTAATGGTTTTCTTTAGTTTAGACTTTCTAATTTTCTTCAACACCAAACTTTTGTTGTATCCGTTTTCTTCTGCTATGTGTATTATTGCTTTTTGTTCCTTGAAATATTCTTTTTCCATGGGTATGTTGACTAGTCTGTGTGTAAAGCTGTTTATTATTGCATGTTTATGTGTAATTGGGTTGTGGCTATTATTTTTTATATAATTTTCTGAATGTGTTGGCTTCCTGTAAATTCCAAATTTTATTTTTGTATCATTCCTGATGATATTTAGATCCAAGAAAGGTAGTTGTCCATTGATTTCCTTTTCTATTGTGAATTTGATAGTCCTTTCTTGCAGATTGAGTAATTTTAATGCATCATCTAAATGTTTACTTGGTACAATTGCAAAGATGTCGTTATACATGTCAGCACAGGTTCTGCCTATTTCTCCCGTAATTAAACATCACATTAAATATTCCTAAAAATTTAAAATCTTATGTGTGTTTGGAGGAATTTAGTAACAGTGATGTCAAAATCAATAAATTTTTATGATTAAAATCTTACCTTAACACACATCACACCAGTGGAACAGCAAGCACGGTTCTAATCCAGTAACTTGCTTTCCAACTTCGTGGGTCTTTCCCAGAGATTGAAGTACAGACACATTCCCTATTTCTAAGGATGAAGCTGCTTCACTGCAAATTCATGATACTGTGTGTACACTACTTATACCACAAGCTTTGACACTTAATTGCTGGGTTATGAAAAATCTACAGTTGTCCTATATTCTGGATTAGAGAGCTTTTGTAAAAATTTGTTCACATTAAATATAATTTTTCTGCCTTGAGAATGAATCACCTCACGTTTGTTGATCGAAAAATCACTTGTCCCAGCTTTGAGAGACAATCACACACTTGGATCACAAACACTGGAGAAAAGATATATAATAATTAATATTAACAATATTTCAGCTCGAGTTCAACACACAACTTAACGATGCCATTCACTTTAACAAAATAACACACCACTACTCTGGAAACGAATAGAACATAAACTCAGCCTATTTCAATTTGCATGACTTCTATTTTCATAGCAGGTGCACCGTTTTTCTATGCTTGAGATAAGTGTTGTGAGGGAATGGTGTTTTTCAGGCTTATCTGTATTGAATGAAGGATGTTGGGTAACCATAACCATGTGAAGATAAAACGTGCATCGCTTGCATTCTAAGTATAGTAGAGACAGGATTTTTGTATGGTCATGATCAGAAAATAAATTTCTTTCTTATTATAAGATTGGCATCTGTCATTTTCAAATATTTATCCGAGCATAATTAATAAAGGTAATGTTCTCAGTTCAGGTGTGTGACATGTGTACCAAAGTTGGCAGCACTGGTAGAAGGTGCAAGCTTAGGATTTGCTGGAGTCTGCAGTCTGCACAGCCTGCCTCCATATGTCTAACTTTTGCAAAGATTATCGTATGTCTATTTTTTCGGCAAATGTGCAATTTGCCATTTTAAATTTAATTCTCCTAAACATTAACACTTCTAAAACTATATATTACAATGTCCACCCTTCTACTTAACTCAAGGAGCCCACAAGCTTCCTCTTCCGCTGCTAATCTCTGATTAATATAACCTTGCCCCCCGTATCACTCCGCGTGCAACTAACTTCCCCCTCATCTAATAAGCTAATGCTTTCGCGCCATAGGCCATAGGCGGTGCCTTCTCGTCACATTGAAACCTGCAGTAAACGTCATAATAATTGCCAGGAAGATAGAAATAAGAATATGAAGGCATGCAAAAATAATGAAGTTTATAATGAAACTGAGCAAGTTGAAACTGAATGAATGAACAATGAAACTGGAACAAGTTTATAATGAAAGGTCTTCGGACTTTTCCACTGGGATTTTTTTAAACCAGCACACATACCTTGCAAAAATGCTTGTCTTTCAGTCTTAAAAGTCGTGTCACGCCATACTTGTCATGTGTCCTTCATTTACCCAAGTCTCAAGGTAGTATATTTTGCAATTTGGACAATTTAATTGTCCTTAAATAACGTCTTTGCCACACAGCAATATCGCTCCTGGAGTGGTAAGTTTTCCTGTTGTCTCAGTTTCATGTCGCGATGTTCCTACGCTTCTAACACACCTGTAAGTTCAGGGCACAGCTGTTCGACTTCTCTCACTGACATAGACAGATTCTTCTCTGTGAGTGCATTAAACACATGCAACACAATTCTTTTTTCGCCGCTTTCAAAAGGTTTTCTCTTGCGATGCTTCAGCGAAAAATTGGCGGTAGACTCTGCCCTTATAGATATAATAAGTACATGCGCAATAAACGATCAATAAAATAATTTAGCTCTCGCACTCGGCATAGCACACCGTCGAATGGCGATATATGACTAATCCGGTTCAAAACAAGGTCCGTGATAAAAGTGATATAAACAAATATGTCATCACTAAAGCTAAATCACGTGCTATCGTGCCATGTGCTTGAAAACAAAGGAACCTCCTCTTTACTTTGTTTAAGAATTAATATGCATTTCAGATAAATCAACTCTTTTGCGTAATATATTTCATTGAAACAGTTACGAAAATATAAATTTGACAATTCTCTTCCAACATATAAAGACATATCACCATGTTAAATAACGAACTAATTTTTACCACACAACAGTCTGCACCACAACAGCAGCCAATGAGATGTGATAAGGTCACGTGACCATTAAGAGATACGGGGCAAGCTTACGTGAAACAAGGATTAGCTTAGCATTCTCAAATAAAATTAACTCTATTCCCACAAACGGTTAAGCAGAAACTCAAAAAGAAACAGCCTGAATGAAGATGAAGATGAAGATTAAAGCTGCATCACTGGAAGATAGGGAGAAATGCTGACACTTCTGTTAGGAGGAAAAGGTATTAACAGTAACCCCTATAAATTTTATCATCTTTCTAGAATACACTCCTGGAAATTGAAATAAGAACACCATGAATTCATTGTCCCAGGAAGGGGAAACTTTATTGTCACATTCCTGGGGTCAGATACATCACATGATCACACTGACAGAACCATAGGCACATAGACACAGGCAACAGAGCATGCACAATGTCGGTACTAGTACCGTGTATATCCACCTTTCGCAGCAATGCAGGCTGCTATTCTCCCATGGAGGCGATCGTAGAGATGCTGGATTTAGTCCTGTGGAACGGCTTGCCATGCCATTTCCAGCTTGCGGATCAGTTGGACCAGCGTTCGTGCTGGACGTGCAGACCGCGTGAGACGACGTTTCATCCAGTCCCAGACATGCTCAATGGGGGACTTATCCGGAGATCTTGCTGGCCAGGGTAGTTGACTTACACCTTCTAGAGCACGTTGGGTGGCACGGGATACACGCGGACGTGCATTGTCCTGTTGGAACAGCAAGTTCCCTTGCCGGTCTAGGAATGGTAGAACGATGGGTTCGATGACGGTTTGGATGTACCGTGCACTATTCAGTGTCCCCTCGACGATCAGCAGAGGTGTACTGCCAGTATAGGAGATTGCTCCCCACACCATGATGCCGGGTGTTGGCCCTGTGTGCCTCGGTCGTATGCAATCCTGATTGTGGCGCTCACCTGCACGGAACCAAACACGCATACAACCATCATTGGCACCAAGGCAGAAGCGACGCTCATCGCTGAAGATGACACGTCTCCATTCGTCCCTCCATTCACGCCTGTCACGACAACACTGGAGGCGGGCTGCACGATGTTGGGGCGTGAGCGGAAGACGGCCTAACGGTGCGCGGGACCGTAGCCCAGCTTCATGGAGACGGTTGCAAATGGTCCTCGCCGATACCCCAAGAGCAACAGTGTCCCTAATTTGCTGGGAAGTGGCGGTGCGGTCCCCTACGGCACTGCGTAGGATCCGACGGTCTTGGCGTGCATCCATGCGTCGCTGCGGTCAGGTTCCAGGTCGACGGGCACGTTACCTTCCGCCGAACACTGGCGACAACATCGATGTACTGTGGAGACCTCACGCCCCACGTGTTGAGCAATTCGGCGGTACGTCCACCCGGCCTCCCGCATGCCCACTATACGCCCTCGCTCAAAGTCCGTCAACTGCACATACGGTTCACGTCCACGCTGTCGCGGCATGCTACTAGTGTTAAAGACTGCGATGGAGCTCCATATGCCACGGCAAACTGGCTGACACTGCCGGCGGCGGTGCCCAAACGCTGCGCAGCTAGCGCCTTTCGACGGCCAACACCGCGGTTCCCGGTGTGTCCGCTGTGCCGTGCGTGTGATCATTGCTTGTACAGCCCTCTCGCAGTGTCCGGAGCAAGTATGGTGGTTCTGACACACCGGCGTCAATGTGTTCTTATTTCCATTTCCAGGAGTGTATGTTGGTGACGGTGAAACAACAAATGAGAAATTCATTGGCGACTGCATCATGTTAACAGTATCTCAGATTCATTTAGCATTTGTTTAGTTTAATAAATATACGTTCAAACTATAAATCTTATTTGTAAAAACCTGAAGCTACTGACAAAGCAATCCAAGTATTATTGAACTACAACACTTAGTAGGGATATCGACAATTCTACCAAACAGGTGAGTGAAGTGTGTTATACTAAGTGTTGTTTGTTAATAAACTGGAAGATTTAGACAATTTTACCTAACAGAAAAGTGAAGTGTGTTATTAAGTGTTGTAATTTGTTCATAATATAAATCTTATACTTTAAGTGCATAATTTGGCTAGGCATTTTTAATAGTGATTCTTGATACCATTTGTTTCAGTAATATCACTTATTATTGAAACATACAAAAGGCTGTTAGCTTATTTTGAAATGTTTTTTTTTTATATTGTCCAAAAACTACAAAACCCACACATTGGTATTTAAGGTATTAAAGTCTGTACTTCATCTATAGTCAAGTGTCGACGATGCGAAGCAGCTGAATGTTTCCAAAACAATTAGAAAGTTTGCTAGCTAAAAGTAAACTACACTGTGATCAAATATATATAATGAACCGCAACTCATTTGAGGAAGGGGTTTTACATGCAGTAGATACAGCATTACTCATTTCTCTACAGGTTATTAAGAAACACAACTTCAATGACGTAATGACTGAGATACACACCCACCACATATTTGACTGTGATGACAATAACAAGCTACAAACTATGTCTTTCTTCCTGATTACTAGTTAATGTATGGTTAATTACATTCTCATTCATCTACTATTTTACACTCAATTACACTTGCTATTTTACATGTATTATACAATGATTTGAGAATATGCTCAGGTATGTCATCAGTATCCAAATAGAGCCTAAGTTATTATGGAATGCAAAACCAGCTTTAAAGATAATAAAACATTGGAGAACCTCCTAGATTTACAAACTGTGTCATCCCTATATAGGTGTGCTTGCAAAACCTAAAATACTCACTGGTTTACCAAAGAAACTTTATATAGAAACCATACCAAAGAAACTAACTTTTATATTTGAATTAGATTGTGGGATCGGAGGGGGATGTAAGTTAAAATCTATTTAGATATTTATCACAGTTGTGTTATTCTCACTGGTTATTCACCATTGCTTATTTTATACAATGGTTAATGCTGCATGCTTAAATTACCCAAGACACCACAAGGAAAAAATTAAGGGTAGTGGGACATGTAAATGGTTCAAAATATTTTCCACCTCTTATTGAAAATCTATGAGTTTATACAACTGCAATTATATATTACATTATGGGTATTCTTACTATTTAGTACTTTAAACAAACATTTAAATGTGGCATATGTGGTTCATGTTGTTCTTTTAAATAAAAATACCCATAAATATAAATTTGTTTAATTTTTTTATTCCTAGCAGCATTTGGGACACAATAAATGTCATGACTGTTTCTTAGTAACTCTACTGCAGATGTAGCTGCATGGACATTACTGAAAGCTCCCACAAAATGGATTGTTTGTTAAAAAGCATGTGTTTGTATCCATATAGCAATATCAAATTTAACCTTAATTTTTCAGAGTTGTTTAAGCACTTCTTGTAAATAAGTGTGGACTAAAGGCTTTTCACAGAAGAAAAGTAATGAAGTTAAAGGTGTACCTAACCTTCCTAGTGGCAGTGAACTTTCATCTCCTTATAAAGAACACTCACAAAGAACCATGAAGTGACAACACCTTAGGTTTGATGATGTACCTCAGAAGAGTTTAGTTATTGCTGATTTAACCCATTCACATTGTATTTAAATACCTTACTAGTTGCCAAGAAATTGGATTTAAATACCCTACTAGAGGATTTGCGGGCATCATAATTTTAAGATAATCATATAAAATCAACTATTAAAAATACAAGTACGCAACTTGGCATGCATATTTCTAAAAAACTGAATTCGCCATGGGTTAAATGTATAGAACCACTGGCTACATATTAAAATTTTAATTTGCCGGAAAATCTTTCATTTCGTAATCACTGTCTTCATCAGTCACGTCACTATGAAGTACTGTTTGGGATTCTTCAGAATCTGAAATCACTTAGTTCATTATCACTGTAGAAAACACTATCAAAAAGCTTTTGTAAACCCTCATCATTACTACACATGGTTCTCTTTGCCATGTTGCTTACCGAAATATGCAACACCTGCGAAGCAAACATTTTTAGCGGGTAAATAACATGTGAAATGGACGGAAAAAGTATATATCAAGCGTCTCTGTATGCAATTGCCTTACAATACACTTTAGACTCTTCTGCTGCCTACAATTTGAGCTCTGTGCATTTATGTGCAACAGTGTGTGTGTGCGCGTGAGCTGAGCTCGTCATACGATATAAATGACACATAGCATCATGAGAGTGCAGCTCGTTGTACGATGTGAGTGGGTTAATATCATCTAATGTGGTGCAGAAAATTATAATTGCAAGGACACTGGCAATCTTATGTTACAGTAATGGAAAATAAAAATGAGAAGCTCTTGCTACTAGTTATCTATAGTCTGCTCAGAATGTAGGGAATATTAACTCTGCAATGACATCTATGGTAACATGTATCACTAAGTACTGTAAGGTTAATCTAAGATTAATTTACCAGACATCATGAGATGCATTGGTAAAGGTAGGAAACCAGAATAGTCATTTTGTTAGAGTCAACATGAAAAATTCAATGCCATGGCCGGGATTTGAACCACGGATCTTCTGGTTTCTGTCCAGTCACTCTTAACCTTTGAGCTACCATGGCCAATGTGCCATCCAGACATTAAATTCATTTTTGACTCATATATTTCCCTGGTACACCACTAGGGGCTCTCGCATCCGAGATACACCGTTTGTGGCGACTTACTATCGTAAGTACCTAAGTCCCAGGCTTCATCATTTAACTCTTATTATTTTAATTAATTGATGGAAATTAATCAATTCTCCACACTAACCGTATAGCCATATATAGCAACTAAACCAATATTAAATATTTTGTATCATCAGCATATTTAGAAACAACTTCTTGATATTTAAGTTAATTGATGGAAATTAATCATTTCTTCTCACTAGCCGTATATAGGCTGAGATTTTAGTTAGTCAACCTGAAAAATTCAATGCCATGGCCAGAATTTGAACCATGGATCTCCTGGTTTCCGTCCAGTCACTCTTACCCATTGAGCTACCATGGCCAACATGCCGTCCTGACATTAAATTCTCCAATTGACTCAATTTCCCAGTAAACCACTAGGGGCTCTCGTATTCGAGATACATCACTTATGGCGACTTACTATTGTAAGTACTTGAATCCCAGGCTTCATCATTCAACTCTTATTACAGTTAAGATGCATCTAACTTCTTGATACTTGGTGTAATTTTCATTATCCTGAATGCAATTCAACACAAAAATTTACCTTTGCACGTGTCTCACTGTTCTTAAATGCATTTGAAAGGGAAGCTGCATAATCCTAATTTCAAGACCTACAGCAAGATTTGCAAAAGTCAAACTGATTTGTTGTAAAGCAGAACCAGGGACCTCCAACACTGTTAATGGTGAAACTCACACAATTAAAGAAGGGCCTTTATAAAGTTATTTATGGAGTATTTTTCATTGGCACATGTCAAACTACAAAACAAAGAAATAAAAATAATTTAATGAAGTTACCTTTCTTGGAATGATACATTTTTCTGATAACACGCCATAATTTTTCACCAGCAACTGCCAGGCCTCTTCTGGGACCAAAACATAGTCCAATTCTTCAACTAGATTATCACGTATCTCACCAGTTTCATCTGCCAATCACAAATACAGTAAATAATTTATCTGTTCAACAATAACAATGTAGACAGTATTCCTTTTGTTCATAATTTTATACCACTTCCATTACCAAATTTTACATTGTTACAATAAAAGGGGAATGGAGAAGTTTCTCAAAAATATTGCACAAAAACAAACTGTGTAAAATACCATTATATTTTAAACAACTTGTTTTGTTCAAAAAGTAATGCTTCTATATTAAACTGCTTGCAGGTGAAGGTTTAAGAGTACGGGACACTATAAATTATAGTATTAACATCAGCAAAACAAATAAAAATATTTATACGTGAAAAAAAAATGGTAACTGAGGTTAATATTATTGTCACATTATGTTGCCTGTGACATGTAGAAAGTGTCTGTAAATTAAAACCTTAAAAGAAAAATCATTTGGGAAATATACGCATAAGAAAGTTTTCTAAAGAAGCAAAAGTACAAAGAAAAGCAAAATTTGTTCAGCAGTTTTACTAATAATTCCTCGAATAACATCATAAATGCCACATTTTATAAGAGCCAGATGTTTGTGTAACATATATATGCAGTTCCATAATCTTGAGGCTTTCTATGAACTGCAATCCAGAAACTGGAAGTTGGCATATGTAGAATGTTGGCTGTGCTAACAAAATGGTAAAAGATGATGAACATTACAGAATGAAAGAGTAATAAAAGATTCTGGCATGTTGGAAAATGACAAAACACGAAATGGAATTGTTCAAGATGAAAAATCAAAATTTAACAAGTGTAAAATGCTGGATACTTTTGATTTGACAATAATTTTGATTTAAAAAAAAAAAAAAAAAATTTTACAATCACATGTGTCTTTCCAGCTATTACAATTTATTTTTAAGATAGGTTTACTAACAATTCTTACATAAGCTTATTTTCCATGTCTAACTCACATTCGCAGAATTAGTTACAGATTTTGTTGTAAATACAAAAAAAAAGCACAAGAAATGGAAGGGATAACTAAATATTTAAAAGTGGGTAGCTATATGCTGGCCTGTAAACTCCATACCCTTGTTATGACACTGCACGAAATAAACACTAACACACATTAAAAAATTACAAAAGTATTGAATAATTCAAACCATATTTAGAAATACTGATGCCCGAAAAAGTTATTTTATGTTCAGGATTTACCTGTATTGGAACACCACAGTGAAGCGAAATAATTATTAATTTATAGATGAGTCGTATTTATTACACATCGGCTTCACTTACGTACCTATTTTGAGGACATGTTCCGCAAACCATCGTTTGCATCGTCGGCTGACGATGTTTCAAAGAGATCTATATTTATGGTATGAAAAGGCTTTTTCTCTTATAGCTTAAAGTTTATGCAAAATTTCTTCCATTTTGGACTGCATAGGCTACTCCGAGAAACTTCAAGATATACTTATTGTCTTGTGAACATCTTAAAAATATACTGTTTTAATCAAAATGACTGTTTTTGGCCGGTGAGTGGAAGAGTGATAATACCACAAGACAGGCAATCAGGAAAATAAATGTGAGCAAAATGATGATTTGGAAAATTCTCCTCTAAAATTCTGAAGGCAATCGGAAACTGCATTGAATATCCCATTAGATCTGCAAAACCAACAAAATTGATGGGTTTAGATTTTTTTCCAATGTGTGAAAGAGAATAAACACTGTAATGTTAAATACACACCTGCACACAGTTTCGTTTAACTCCATAAAAATAGATGACAACTTTGAAATTTGAAATGCGCTATACACTGACATCTAGTGGCTAATACACTAAGCTTTATCATGTCCGCCATATTTTGTTTTGATCAATTTCGAGGTTAATTAGCTAACCAGTTTACAACAATCGTAGGTTAGAATTACAATTTTAGTTTGTCCTTGGCAACATATACATATTATGAGATACGTCAAAATGTATACAGTATATACATAAAGTCAAACTGATTACATATAATATACACAGTAAGCAGCTTTTCTATGGTTTCATGTGGTATTTGCATAGACTAATTTACTACAAGAAATGCCATAATATGAATATTACAGGTTTGTGAATGTACTATGCTCCCAGTGCTCATTTATATGGTTATAGTTCTAAAAATTCACTAACCATATAAAAACATTGTGCATGCAAACATTTAGCCTTATTCTTAAAGTCTTTTTATGATGCAGCTTGTTTAAATGAATTTGGAAGTCTATTATATAACATTATCCCTTTGTAGTTAAAGCTTCCTTCATAAAGGCTTGTTTGGTGTGCTCGAATTGCCAGTTTATCCTTGTTACAAGCGTGGTGGTAATGTACATCAGCATTTACTTGAAAATGACTTATATATGTATTAACATTTGTGGATGTTATGGCTCTTGAAAGGGGACACATTATTATTTGTCTACCTCCGTTTAACTGTGATCTGAATGCAACGTTACTTGTGATATCTTTGCTTATCTTACATACTATTTTACTGAACTGTGTTTTTCAAGGTTGACCACACTGCAGAAAAACAGAGCATTAGCTCTCGCTTCTTCCCCTCTGCCCACACCACACCGTAAATCCAGCGCTCTTATCTTGTGCGTACTATATATAGATATCTTAAAGAAAATAACTTAAATGGAAGCATGTCTGCCTTAAGTCCAAGAGGTCCCGAGTACAGATCTCGGTCAGGGCGAGTTACCTGGATAAGGTTTTTTCCCCGAGTTTTCCGTTATCCTGAAAGATGAATGTTGGGTAACTAAGTCCATGGATCCTGGGCTCATTTGAGCATCATTTCATCCATTTCATTCATCATTCAATATAACTTAAAGCTGGGGGACGTAAATTAAAATAAAATAAAAAAACAACTGAGAAGAGAAATGTTCTGGCAAAACCAAGGTTAAACATGGAGTCGCACAGGATTCGGCCCTGAGACCAGTATTGTTTTTGATGATTAATGATCTGCCACCCAATATAAAGGTTCATTCCATTCTGTTTGCAGATGATACTACCTTCAACTCTCGCACAGGCTTTATTTTCCTTAATTATTTTCAGAAAGTGCAAACAGTTTCTTATTAAATGAAGATAAAATGCAAAAAATATTCAGCTTGAGGGAGACCCCAGTTGAAAACCATAGTGAAAGTATTCAATTCTTAGGTACTATTATTGAGAGTAAATTGTCCTGAGAAGCGCACATCAGAAATATCACTGGTAAACTATCTAGGGTTATATATTTGATATGGAGTCTGAAAACAGTATGTTCCTGACAACTATTTAAGATCCACTCATTTCGCATCCTTTCAAAGAATCACATGTTCTTTGGGGAAACAGTACTAATATTAAGAAGCTTCTACTATTACAGAAAAAAGCTGTAAGAATTACAAAATTCATATAACACGAATCATTGCAAGGTGCTGTTTAAGAAACTAGAAATATTTATTGTTATTCATCTGTATATGTACTCTGTGTTAACATACATTAAAAATAAGGTACCTGATATGCAACACAGATATAATACACACTTTACAATACCAAAAACAAACACCTTAATACACCACATCATAGATTAAAGAGAGTAACAAATAAGTATGAAGTTCTGTATATCAGATTTTACAATATGCTCCCTCTTGAACTACGAGATGCATCCAGAAAGTAAGTCCAGGTGACCAAAAAAGAGAACAAAAACATCACTACGTAAGAAATACGTATTGGAATAATTACATAGACTCACTGCCTACTTTTTAACATAGTCACCACCATTGTTGAGGCATTTATCATAACGGTAAACAATTAATTGCATGCCCAAGTCATAGGATTATGCCGCCAACGTCCGTAGCCACAAAGTCACTTCATTCTGCACCTCAGCATCACTGTGAAAATGTTTTCCTGCCAGAAGGTGCTTCATGAAATGGTAAGGATGAAAGTGACTTGAGGCGAGGTCGGGGCTGTAGGGTGGATGTTTGGCGACCTCCCATCTGAACTTCAACACATTCCGTGTGGCGTTGGCTGTATGGAGTCTTGCATTGTCATGCACAAGCATAATGCCTCTTGTCCACATTCCACATCTCTTGTTCTGGATTGCCCACCTGAGTTTATACAAAGTCTGGCAATATCGATCAGCATTTAGCGTCTCCCCTCGCAGTTAAAGTTCATACCAGAGGACACCACATCGATCCCAGAAGACAGTACACATGATTTTTTAGACAGAGATTGTCTGCTTGAATTTGGTCTTCATTGGTGAACCACTATGCCACCAATGCATATGGGGCATGTGTACACATACTGTCACACATTATGTCCTGTCCATACACATGACGCAACTGACGATGGATCTCTGCTGGGGAATGCTTTTGAGCATGCAAAAATCGGATGACTGCACGAACCTCGCAGTTGGCGGGAGACAATATCAGAGCAGCCATTTTCTCCAAGCACAGAGCAGTAACCACTACCATCACAAAACTGAAACATTACTATGTTACCATATACTTCCTCTCTTCTCCTGCGCACACGAATTCGTATATGACTGATGGTGCTATCTCGGGATGCAATCAGGATTTACTTTCTGGATGCACCTCAAATCTAACAAACCAGTTAACATCTTTAACAGCAAAATGTATGATTTCTTAACAGAACATCCCTTTTATGATACATAAATACTTTGACCTAACTGATTTATTAGTAAAATGGACCAAAATTCACTATGTAGATTGAAACATTGTTTTATACAAAATATGTACAATTCAATAGTTTGATTAATAAAATCTCATTGTACTGAAATGTACACCATATTGGATGTTATGTAAATAATCCACAAGGTGCATCCAGAAAGTAAGTCCCGACCACATCCAGAGATGGCACCGCCAGTAGGATAGGAATGTGATTGCACATGAGTAGAGAGGGAATATGCGGGGAATGTGCTAAAATTAGTCTCGTGACTGCAGAGGTTACCATGCTATGCTAGGAGAAAGTGATTGCTACAATATTGTCTCCTGCCAACTGCGAGATTCATGCAGTCACTCAATTTTTGCATGCTCAAAAGCAATCTCCAGTAGGGATACATCACCCTTATGCCTTGTGTATAGTCAGGACATTCTGTGCAACAGTATTGTAATCTGATGGTGCAGGCAATTCATGGAAGGACAAACTAATATTCATGATGAAGACCTTAGTGGCCGACCATCCTTGGTTACGCCAGAAGTGTTGGAAAGTGTACTATAAGCAATTGTACAGAGTCCGCACTGCACAATTTCAGAACTCTCTAGTCAATTCTCCCATATGTCTCACTCGCTTTTGCATGAAATTGTGTCCCAGTGATTTGGTTTTACAAAGTGTGTGCATGATGGGTGCCTAGGCAATTGACAGATGGAACACAAAACCAGATTAATACAATTTTGAGTCGAACTAATACTCAATGCTCCATTGTCGACAACAGCTGATGATGTTAGGAAGATCCTAACGAAACGCGTTCTAGGTAAATACCAGCAATAAATGGAGCACTGAGTATTAGTTCGACTCAAAATTGTATTAATTTTGTGCTTCAATGTATCATAGTCCTTAAACAACGGAATACAAAACCAGATGTTTGGCCACAGCATTGACATTCCTATACTGGTACACAGAGAAAGATGACGAGTTTCTCAGCAATACTGCCACTGGGGATGAAACATGGGTGTTGCATGCCACATGACACAACACAGTCAATGCACTGGTGGCATAGTGGTTCACCTTTGAAGACCAAACTTAAGCAATCTCTGACAAATCATGAGCACTGTGTTCTGCGAGGAGGACCTTAATGATGTTCAGTATCGTCTGATATTGCATAAACTTAGGAGGGCAATCCAGAACAAGAAACGTGGAATGTTGACAAGAGGCATTAGGCTATTGCATGACTATCCAAGACCCCATGCAGCCAATGCCAAATGAAATATGTTGAATAAGTTTGGATGGGAAGTCTTCGACCATCCACCCTACAGTCCTGGCATTACCCCAAGTTATTCTCACTTCATTCGTCTCAAAGCGTTTTTTGGCAGGGAAACATTTCCCCAATGACACTAAGGTGTAGAATGAAGAGACTTCATGGCTCTGGACACTGGAGGCACTCCTAAGACTGGGGCACACAATTGATGGTGCACCCTTACAATAAATGCCTCAACATTGGTGGTGACTATGTTGAAAAGTAGCCAGTGAATCTATGTAATTATTATAATAAATATTTCTTAGTGATTAACTTTAAAGAGATTTTAAAGTTTATTAAAGTTAATTTATCATAACAACATTGTTTTCAACACTTCCAAGAAAGGAATTTCTTAGTGATGTTTTTGTTCTCTTGATTGGTTATCAGGACTTCAATTCTGGATGCACCTCGTAGTTAATTGTAAATTTTGTACTGCATTAACATCTATCACTGTTTAAACTTAAGGAAAAGCCACCACAGCCACCGCTCCACTGTCCCAAAGAGTAGTTGCCAAGCAGTAGCCCTGAGCCAGTATTTTCTTGCTAAATTTGCTAGTTCCAATTATTGTTGTGTATTGTAATGACCATGACATTTGACATCTGGTGGTAAAAGACAGAAGTAGGTTGTGGTAGAACTCTCTATTGCTAACAGATGCTGCTCGTACTACTTTTGAAAGATAGAAGAATTGTATTTTCCAGGCTCAGGAGCTATGGTCTGATGGAGTTGGAACATCCATACGTTTCATTCACGTCTGTGATGAACTTCATCAGTGGTGGCATGGTCTGAGTCTTCTGGGTGAAGTTTCAGCCACAACTGACTCTCGTGCGGGACTTTTCCCCGTCCGGGTGTCTTGTGCCGCAGTGCCTAGCCGCTTTGCAGCTTAACCTGCGAAATGAGTCTAGTGGGATTTGTTTGTTCTGCTAAGGGTAGGTTGTGTGTTTTAGGGAATTTGGGTTCAGATGCCCTTGAATAATCTCAGAAGACAGCTGCCTTCTGAGCCTCCTCGCCAGGAGAATTGCAGAGCTCTTCTCCAGGTTAATTGCCATTTGCCATTTTGCGCTCCATTCACCAATGGCCCGGAGCTGGGTTTGGATTTGCCAAAAGCTATACTTCGGGATTCTATTTACTGCAAAGATCATGAGATCGTCCGCATACTGACAGATGTGGGTGTTGTGGTGTGTAGGAATGTCGGCCATGTAAGCCGCAAAAAGTGCCGGCGACAGCACGCCGCCTTCCTGCACTCCAGCGCCCCCTCCATCTTTACTCGGAAGCTTCGGTTTCCAAGGAAACCGGCTACCAAGAAAATATATATGAGGGGGATTTCATGCTCTAGGAGCTTGTAAATAAGCCCCTCGTGCCAGGTTGTTGCGAATGCCTTCTCCACATCACGCAGCACTGCTACCGTTTTAGACCTTTCCTGGAATCCCGCAGTAGTTGCTCAGTTGTGGAGTGGCCAGAACTGAAGTCAAACTGGTTTTCCGGGATTAGGCCCTTTTCCTCTAAGTGAGGAAGAAGCCGGTAGAGGAGCAGTTTTTTGAATACCTTCGACAAAACTGGCAAGACCGGATTTTTCCCCAGCTTTAAAACACATACCACACGCACCTCTTTCCAGACAGTTCGAAAGTGGCGCATGAACAGGCATGCATTATAAATGTGGGTCAAGTGAATCACGGCTCTGCGTGGAAGGTGCTTGAGCATTTCCACTGTGACAGTCCTGCCCGGGGGCTTTGTTGGTTCTTAGAGAGTTAAGTGTGGTGGCTAACTCTCTAGGGGTTATTATGGGAATGTGGGACTCCTCCTGGTCTGGGGGTGGGGCTTCCAGGAAGTCCTCCACCACTCGTTCCACAAGGTCAGCATGGTCATCGTCCATTGGCTCAATCCTGGGTTGGAACTGGGCCTCCAGTCTGCTAGTGCATCTGCTTTTTCTTTCGACTCAAACTAGTCAACCTCTAGGGCTGTGCAAGGGGTGCTCGTGTACTGTTGTCTTTCCGCAGGCTACGGACTATTCGCCACGGTTTTCTCTCCTAGAAATTAGTTTGCCTTAACATGTTTTCCCAGGCCTTTTTGCGGTGTGCTCTTAGGAGTCATCTTACCAGGGATTTGAACCTCTGGTGTATTTCTCGTATCCTGGGATGGCAAAATCCCTGCCACAGCTTTCTCACAGCATTTTTTGCCCTTATAAGCTGTCTGATGGGTCCTGGGATATCTGTTGGGTTTGGTGCATCGATTGGAATGCGGTGTGTGTGAGCACGGACCGCATTTAGGATGGATTGGATTGGATTAGTGGGTTTTAGGGCCCGTCAACGAGGTCATTTGGGCCTGAAGTTAACATTAAGAGCTAAAAGCCACACAAACTAATCTAAAAGATGAAATAAAATAACAGCACCCAACAAAGGTATTCCAAAGGTTAAAAAAAATATATATATATATAAAATAAAACGCACGACAAACAGAGTAAAATGCTACAAAAAGACCAACCAATCGCCAGACTATTAAATTAAAATCTCTAAAAGTAACCAAGATAAAATCCAAGTCAGACTTGTTTATTAAAATCAATTTCAGCAACAAACCGCTGCCACCTCGAGTGACTACACGGAGTCAATTCGAGGGCAGGCTTCCATGGAGTTTTGGATTTCAAGGACAGCGGCATCCCAGTCGACTTTGTCCACCCAGTCAGCGATTGCCAGAGCTGCGACGATAACATCTGAGTTGATCACAACAGCGTTAAGACTCCAGAGCGTTTACCACCGTGAGGTCCAGATGAAATGCAATGTTCTTGGTGATTGTGAAGTCTATGACGTCCGCCCTGCCACCAAAGGGTGTTGGGCCTTGCAGGCCGTGTGCATGGAGGGTTGGGTCTCTGCTGATGATGCGGCATGTGCTCCTTCCCCTTCAGTTCTGGATGAGGCTGTTCCATCCTGGGTGTTTGGCATTGAAGTTGCCGGGTATGCACACTCTGTAGTCTAGGTTTAGGAGTGCCCTGTAATCTGCTTCATAGAAGTGATGGTTGGGCGGATCGTACACCGCTACAAGCACAAGGTCTGAACCGCCTAAGGAGAGCCTTATGGTGGTCGCCTCCAGGTGTTGAAGCGGAGGAATGGTGATAGGAGTATGGCTGTACCACCGCCCCGCCGGCCGTCTATCGGATTGGCAAACAACGAAGCTTGGCAGGTTAAATTGTACACCAGCATGCAGGTGCGTTTCGCATACCATAAGGAGGTCAATCCCTCGGTCGTTTACAAATTCCAAGATGCCCGGCCTCTGTTCCCGGACTCCATTTGCGTTGCAGAATGCGACTCTCAATGTACGCTGAGTTCTCCGCAGCGCCATTTACGAGCTGGAGTCAGAGAAGAGAAGCCGTGCGGTTTGTTGCATGATGCTGTGCTTTTGTTTAGCAGGGATGCGTAGATCCGTCAGTTGCTCCCTACAGCACCTTAAAATGGGAAGGGAGCGTTGGAACTCCGCCAGGTCCTCATTTGAGATGCCAGTTTCCCAAACTGGCGTGGCTGTTGTGGTGGTGAGGGTTGCTGCTCCGTCACTGGCTGCTGCAGCCACTGTGGCTGCAGCTGGTGGAGGGGAGAGAGCAGTGGTGGCAGAGCCGCTGTCTCCCCGAAGATTCTGGGGCAGGCTGCCCAACTGTTGCTACTGCAGTTGCCGGCGGTTTTTCCCACTGGACTGTGGTGGCCTTCTTCTGGCGAGGAGGCTGCTGTGGTTGTGCTACAAATGCAGATGGTGCTTTTGTGGCGGCAGCCCTCAAGCTTTCCGCCCAGTTTGTTGCCGGAGTCTGGTTTGCCTCAGCCTGTTGCAGCACCTGTTCGTGCTTGCGCAATGCCTGAGCAAAATTTACTACAGGCCGAACTTGTGCAATCTCCCTGTTAGGGGCCTGCCCTGCTTTGCCTGCACTATACGCAGTCTTGCTGGGCAACCGCCATAGATGCCTATGTGGGCTTCTCGGCAGTTGGTGCACTTTTTGTCCTCTCTGGGGTTTGGGCATTCTTTCACATGGTGGCCACCTCGTCTATTTTGGGGAGACCTTCTCCCTCTTTCTCCACTATTACGAGGAATTGTGTTCTTCCATCAAGCCAACCTTTATGTCTTCCGGCTTGCTGTCCGAGTCAAGACCCCGGATGACTGAGCACCATGTTTGGTCGCTGCAGCGAGTACGTATAATTGAATTCCTGCACTGCACAGCACCTCCCTGGTGGCTTCATGGTACTCTGGCGTCGTGGTCTTGTTCACCACCCGGTTTGGGAAGCAGATGGCCTGGAAGTCAGCCTGGAGCTTGACCATCAGCTCCCTCATAACCTTGAGGTGGTTTGAGAACGGGTCCGACACAATTGGGGCATTCTGGCCGCCTTTTGTGCGCGGGTGTTCCTGGCATCCGCATGCGCTGCAGGGGTACTGGGGGCAGCACCCTCCGGTTTTGAACCGGAGAGCCTTTTGCGCCTACCCTGCACAGTAATGAAACCTTCAATATCCGTATCGCTCTCGGTAAGGGAGCTGAGATACCTTGGAGGGAGATGACTGGATTTGATGAACTCCCGGTTTTGGTGACCGCGGAGACTGGAACAGCTGTTCCTTGGTTAAGGCGGGAGGCCTTCTTGGGGATCTTTTGCTTTCTTTGGGCTAAGGCTTTTGCCTTCACGAGGTTTACTCGCGGGCCGTTGGGTACAGAGGCTGCAGGAGTATGACTTCACCTTCAAACATCGCAGAGGGAAGAGCCACGCCAATGCAAACGCCATGTCCCGAAGACCCTGCCCAGGAGAGTACGGCCAGTGCACAACAGTAGAAGAGAAGGAGCGTCAAGAGTGGTCACGGTGTGCCTGCAGACAGTTGGGATAGCGCAAGCCTAAGGAGGGAGCAGCTGGCAGACGCTGACTCGGGACCACTTTGAGAGAATTGGGGGCAGGTATAAGACCACCCTGGCCAAAAAAGCGCTACATACAAGTCGTACTGGGCCTAATGGGATTCCCTGAAGATCAAAGAGGGGGTGCCGTTCCGGGTATGGGAATCACCCGATGGGAAGATGCAGACAGCAGTTGGTACTTCCCCGGAGTAAGGTCCCAGAAGTCTTGGAGGAAGTGCATGCCGGTATTTCAGGACACCTGGGAGCAAACCGAACGATCGACAAACTCCGACAGCCTTACTACTGGTTGAGGCTCAGAGCAGACGCTAAGAGATGGTGCCGTCAATGTCAAGTGTGTGCAGCAAGACGCAGGTCCCAAACTAGGAGCCAGGGTCGCATGCAGAGTACAACGTCGGAGCGTAATTCGAACGTATTGCTGTCGACATAGCTGGACCATTCCTAGTGTCCGACCAAGGCAACAAGTGGCTGGAGGTGTATGCCATCCCGAACCGGGAGAAGACAATTACAGACTGCCTCGTGGAGCAACTGTTCTGCTGTTTAGGGGTGCCATTAGGGCTCCACGGCGATCAGGGCACCAATTTTGAGTCTAACCTAATGACAGAGGCACTGCAACGACTTGGGGTGAACAAGACCCGCACAACACCTCTACATCCAGTCAGACAGTATTGACGAGATACATCAAAACCCTAGAAGAACACATGAGGAAGATTGTGGTCAGTCATCAGCGAGACTGTTACGCCAAGGTGCCACTGTTCCTGCTGGCCTACCGCTCGTCAACACACCGCACCACTGGGATGACGCTAAGCTTAATGTTCGGCCGAGGGCTACGCCTTCCTTGTGACCTGGTTTTTGGGAGGCCCCCGGAAGCAAAACAGCCCGCAACCGGGTTTGTGGAGAACGTCGTGGATAATGTCCACGACATGCATGGGATGGCTTGTCAGAACATCCAGATGGCGAGCGATCGCACGAAGACCCGGTACGACAGGAAAGCCAACAGCCAAGGATTCCAGCAAGATGACAATGTAATGTAATGTGTAGTGTTTAACGCCCACTTTTACTACATACGGCACCACAGGCGATGACACTGATGATACATGAGATGAAGATGGAGCACCGGTGGAATGAGATGGCGGGGGAAACCGGAGATCCCGGAGAAAACCCGCCCCAGCGCCATGTTGTCCACCACAAATATCACTTTGCGGTCGCCTGGGATCGAACCCGGGCAGCCTTGGTGAGAGCCAAGCGGTCTAACCACTGAGCCATGGCGCAGCCTCCAGCAAGGTGACCTGGTTTGGCTGTACCGCCCTACCCGGACCAAGGGATGCTGCCCGAAACTTCAACAACCGTATCAAGGACCGTACCGGGTGGTAAAGAAAATTAACGAGGTGTTCTACCGCATCCAGAAGGTGCCCCGAGGAAAGGTGGTGGTACACCTGGATCGTTTGGCCCACTACGATGGTGCTGTTCGAGATGACCAGCCCTGAGGAGGGAGAAGTGTCGCCAGGCATTGTTCAGTTGCTGCCGGGCCGTGTGCAGGCAGTAAACAAAGACAGGTAGAGCGGCCAGTATGTGGGCGCAGCGCTTATCACTTGCCGAGAGACAGAGAGCAACAGTCGGAGAAAGAGACGGAGATAGTCTGGACGTTCTCGCTGTACCACGAAAGAGCGTGAACCTTTGGCAGCCTTCGAGAAACAGCGGCTCAGATATAAATGCAGCCGTGGGAATTGTCAGTCAATCAGCAGGGAGCTTCTAGGAGTTGCAGTTGCAAGCTGTTTATTGTGTGTGTGGACATTTGAACTGTAATGAGTCGAGTCGAAAACTGATAATCATGTGTGTGCAGCTGCGTAGTGATTTGAAAGCGAATTCTTTTGTTTGTGGTCGTGTGGTAGACGACCTACAAGAATGTGTTTGTGTGCGTTACGTCATTCTGCTGCTCAGGGCTGTACAAAAGTGTCTTTCTACGAAAATAAAGAGCATTTTGAATTTCTGCAAACTTGACTTTTGATCTTATGAACCCACAGTCACAGTATGAAGTAGTGAAAAGTAGACAATGAATGTAGAACATTCAAGACCAAATGAAGCACCAATATTTCATGACTGAATTCAAAATAAAGCACTATGATTGATTTGCAATGAAACCATAGCCGTTCTCAATGAATTATGAAACAAAACATTTTCAAAATTACTCAAAATAAACAGAAGTTGCAGACTGATAAATCTGAAGCTTTGAAACACGTATTGAAATTGCAGCAATTTTGTTAACGAAACAACACTGAACAAAAGCTACAACTTGTATCAGCTTTTGCATGGCTCTTAAAATTGCAGAACATGGAAAACCATTCACTGGCAGAGAAACAATCAAAGAATTCATATATAGAATAAAAAGAAGTATTTCAGAAAGTGGAGTGCCATTGTTACTAAAATTAGGCAAATGAGTCAATCTTGTATATATAATTTTCTCCACTTACAAGTTTTTTTATGAAGACTAGTTTCTGGGAACCTCTTCCCTATCGTCAGTTCTGTGGTTGACTGATGATGCATCCGGTATCTGCATCTGGTTTGGTGTCGTGCTGCCATCTAATGTCCTGGTAAGTTTGATGATGTCATCTACGGCGGGAATTTCAAAATTCATCAAGAGGTCCTGTTTCTTTGTAATAAATGTTTTCCCAAATTTGTAGTTCCAGAGGTTTCTTTGCCTGTTTGATCAGTTCTATTTCTTGTTATATGTTGTGGTTCTCAGACCAAAAGTGATGTGCTACGGCCGACTTGTCCATGTGTTAGAATTTAATATTTCTGAAGTGTTCTTTCATTCTTGTTCCTAGATTCCTTTTGGTTTTACCAATGTATATCTTGTCACAACCCTGGCAGCTCATTTGGTAAATGCCTGATAATTGAGTTTTTGGTGTGCTACTTTTTAGAGGGTGGTTTAGTAAGTTGCGGATGTTGTGTTTGTTCTGAGTGGCTAATTTTATGTTGAAGCTCTTAAATATCTTCCAATTTTTTTAAGTATTTTGGATGAAATGTAAATTTGCCATAAATGGTGTTTGGGTTTTCTAGTTTTTTTAACGTAGTAATGTCCTTTAAGCTTTTGTTTCTTTTGTGTCTGTAGATCAATTCTGAAAACTCTCTTTGGAAGTTCATTTCACAGTCAACAGATGCCACCACAGATAACCAGCTCACTCCAGGAAACCACGGATCCAACCAGTCGGATAACTGCTGATGATGGGGACAAACTGTTCTCCGAAACATGCCCAAGTAAGGATATTTTGAGTGATGTTTGTGTTTGAAATGCTGACTCATTACTTTCAAATGACAAATATGTCACTGTTTCTACCTTCTGCTTCATAATAATAGTAAATACATTGTTTAGTAAGCCTAGTACTAGTGTACCTAGTAGTGAATGAGAGGCACATTTTACAGTAGCAGACTAGAAATATTTTCATGTGTATTCCTTTTTTACAAAATTGTCAATTACAGAAATTTTTGAAAAAACAAAATTCGCTCAATCAAGGATCAGCAGCACAAGGTTGCCGCATGAGTGCTCCTTCTATGATGAACACTATTAAAGAAGGCAAACTCCTCCCTAAATTAGAATTTCCCATATCTAGGTCTCCTGGAAAACTTTGAGCAGTGTAAAAACATGCTACCAACTTAAAGCAATTTTCAAAAGTGTCTTTTTTATAGAGCAATTTATGATTTATACAAGGGTGAATATCGAACTACCAAAAGGCTGACCCACTTAATAAGAGAGAAAATAGAATAAATGAACTCTGCATCTTCGATCTGCATCTTTGAAGTTTCCTGGGTTCAAATATAGAACCAAGATGGTAGCAAATTTTTGCTCGAAAAAAGTGATATTGTTGCTGCAAAACTAAAATTTCAGCACAAAATGCACAAGTCATTCCAGGTCCATATTATATTTAGATGAAACCTGGGTTAATCAAAATTCACTGCAGGAAGAATTATGTTTGAATAATTTGTTTTCTGGCCTTCCTACTGTTCTTTATATACAATTTAACCACTTCAATATTCAATTAAATCCTGCACAGTTCGGGAAAGGATACCCAATAAACAGCACAAAACATTTAAATTGTTAAATGCTGTAAAAATGCTTCATAGATACATATTCATATCTTATGTATTTATAAAATATTTTAATGAGATAAAAATTGGTTTGAAGTTCATTAAAGGCATCGTTAAAGTAGAGAATATATTCACTAATCATTGAAATCCCACTATTTTGTTTCACTGTAACAAATGCCATTCTTTGTGTTGTACGTATCTAATTTGTGAGTCATTTTGTTTTGTGTGCATACAAACAATATGTATATAGCTGAATAAGCTAAGTGTTCTCCTGTTCAAGGTTTTATGGTTCAGTTTATGCTACCACATGATAATTGTGAATGTTGTCACTATTTGAAATACAAAGCAAGTCTGTCATGATCTGTATATACATCTCAGTTTACCCACTGGTGGAGTGGTTAAGACAAAGACAGATATATCTCCCATTTCTGTAGCCTGCTCACTGAAGAACTGGCAATGCCATGAGAGCACTATCACTGTATTGGCTAAGCCCATGTTCATTCTTTTGTAGCTACTCTAGATGATCTAGGCTCTCCTGCAGAAAGTTACTGTTTATACCCCATAAATATATAGCTTCATAAGTTTGCTCAGTTTCAGATTTCATGGTACACTCTATAGTTCATCACAAGTTTCACACAGGAATATTTTACCATTTGTCGTCACGGTAATAAATGCAAATCCACGTTTTCAAGTATGAAAAAGAAAAACACCACTGGTACCTTGGTTAACTTGAACGGAACTGACTGCTACAATAGGTGATCCATTTTGAGAACAAGAATGGAAAGCTTTAAAATGAGTCATTGTTGTCTGTATTGACTACAGGTAATATTTAGGTTCGAATGTAATGAAAATCTCCTAGACTGACTACAATGAATGAATTGCATAATAAAACATTATAATTACTTTTTTTTCCCATTCTTAGAAACAGTATTAGATATAATAATAATAATAATAATAATAATAATAATAATAATAATAATAACATAATAAAAAATAATAGCCAAATATACCAAAAAATGTATAATTGCCCAATGATGTTATAATTGTGTGGTATGTGAGAAATGTCACCCTTATGTTCAAAATACATAGGCTATATGTAATACTGTACCAAATATGTAGAAATATCCAAAATAAAATTAACATACAGTGTTCATGTATCTCTATCCTGCAAACATTTACATTAAAATGTTTACATATAATTTGCTCCCCCAACAGTAATTAAAGGGAAATAATTTTGTTTCCATTCATGAAAACATTCTTTTTGACTTAATTATTTACTTCAATCTACATTACAATAAATAAATGAGCAGAAAACATGCTTCTATTTGAAAATCTTATCCACGCCTCTTTATTTTTTAACGTCCTCCAACGTTGTCATATCGGATGATGAATGAAATGGGTGAAATGAAGCTCAAATGAGTCCAGGGTCCATGGAGCTTACAGTTACCCAACATCCGTCTGTCAGGATAAGGGAAAACTCTGGAAAAAACCTTATCCAGGTAACTTGTCCTGACCAAGATTCAAACTCGGGACCTCCTGAACATGGGGCAGACACAGTACCATTTACGCTACTAAGGCGGGCTCTTAACCCTTACTTCTGCTAGATAAGCACATATTACTACTAACCATTTGTTTCTTGTAAATCACGAGTAAATGCTCTTTCAGTAGTTGATTCTAATTGGTTTCACCAAATGATGTTAAAAATACTCTAACATTATTTGAAGGAAAAGGTTAGAAACAGTGATGTATTTAACATTTGAAAGTAATGAGTTGGTAATTAAAAACAATTACCGACTCATTACTTTAAAATACTCTAACATGTCTGTTCACAATATGTTAAAAGTTGAACAGCGTTAAAATCTTTGCATTTCATCAAACTTTCACAATTTATTGTATGTCACATCTTTTTAAAGTCAAAGATAGGTGCGAACAACAGCTTTCGAGAAGACTAACTGAACTGTATGACTTCTAAACTTACTCCAATGCTCTTAAATTTATGCATTACAGCACTTCGTGTATCAGTACCAGACAACTAGAAAAATTCAGTTACTATGATTTAATTACAATAGATACACTTCTCCCAGGTCCAGTAAGCAACTGCAGCAATTTTATGCCAACATAAAATGAAGTACTAAAAATGCCAAACATGAGAGAATTTAGATTGATTGCACACTAAAATGAATAAGTCTTGTTATCACTAAGGATCGTGCAGATCTCAAAAAATATAATTTTTGTTTCTTGAAGCAATTCCTTAAGAAACCCCTGGATAAACCAACAAAAAGTAGCTTTGAAAAGTCCAACACTACCACTTACCATTAAATGAAAGTGCCTGCAACCTAAAATCTCAACAGTAATGAACACTAGCAAAGAAGAAAAATGCATGTTTCTTTTGGTATCATTCTAACCTATCATATTCCTTCTACAACCCTACTAATGACTACCATGGATGGTCTATTTTTAAAATTCTAAAACATTATTATGGGTGCATTATAAGTTGGTGATTGACAGTTGAAGGAGTGGGGAAGGAGAGGGGATAGCACTGTTGCCACTTTACAGTTCTTCTCTTCGTGCTAGGCAACGAGTGAGTGAGTGTGTGCTGTTTTAGGGCCCGTCGACAACTAGGTCATTTGGGCCGCTAGGCAACGAAGATGGCAGGTAGAGGGGAGAAGGATGTTCGGCTGCGGTAATGCACATGCACATATTCCTAGAAATTTGCGTACTGCAGTATTAATCATAAGACTTTCTACACGTTTAAGTGAGCAGTTACCTAATTACAGCATACAAAATCTTCGGAATGAACAAAAAATAAATGGCTAGCTACAGTTAAGATTTAGAGAAACAAAAGTGCCATACCTGCACAGAATTATGCATTCTATACGGGAATATGCCGCTTATCTCAGAGTCGCTGCTGTCATCGCTACTGCTTTACTGATCGTTGTCATTCCCGCCGCCGTCGTCGTCGTCAGAGCTACTGCAATCTCCCACGGAAATTATGAGTTCTTCCACTTTCTTCCAAAACGCCTTCGTTTTCCCATGCTGCCACTATAACTTTTGTGTGACGAACAGCATCTTCCCGATTTTAGCTATTGCCTCTTCTGTTAGTTTTATAACAGATGTTATAGCAAAATCTGTATTGTTGCACGCTACATATCCCTTTGTTTGGGCCCAAATCAACTCCATTGCATTAAAATGGCAATGGTAGGGAGGAAGTCTAATAATTTTGTGGCATTTTTCTGCAGCAGTTTCATTAACTATATATTTTGGGAACTGTGATTTGCTTTTACCAGTTCAAGCAATTCATACTTTTTTAAAATGGTCTGGAATACGCACATATGTTTTTCCCTTACTTGTCCTTTAATTGGGATTCTGTACCCAAAAACATTTTTTGTGGTCTTCACAGATAATTTCTTTCTGTCTGTTTCTGTAGCACAAGTGTTTGTGGCAGCCATTAGTTACGATAATTAGCTAAATATTAAAGTTACACTGAAACACTGAAGTTGATCATTGAAACACTAAAGTTGATCACTGAAACACACGAATTATGTTGCGAAAATGTAAAGCTGTTTACACCCAGTGAAACATTCACTAATTGAAGCAGTACACTCTTAGTTTGGCAGTGATGACAGGGAGAAATACCCTAAGTAACGTAAGGGTTATTCATGTTAGAACTGGACCAGACAAAGGTAGGTAAGAAGGGTTGGTCATTAAACTGAAAAGCTTGGTCATTAACCCAGAAAACCTCATAAGATATTCCTTGAAACTAAATCGACACCTGTTCCCTTCCAACAATGCATACCGTCTCATACTAAAGGGCAACGAACGACAACGGTATTGTCATACCGCTGATTCATAAGCGAAGCAACAATAGTAGAAGTGTCTGCTTATTGCAAACCTCAACATGCCGATAGACTAGCATCATGCATAAAGCACGTGGTGTAGTGTGATAGAGTTCGCAACATAGGATAAGCATGTCAGGTTGCTATGGCAACAGTTTACTTTTGATTGGAGGATTGCTGGTTGCTAGGCGACCGCAATGACGTGTCAGTGACGTGTTTATCCCCTCTCCTTGTTTTCGCAGCTGAATGGCACGTGGAGACAAAACGCCAATCACCAACTTACGATGCAATAATTATAGATGCCATAACACAATGGTAATACAATGTTGACTTAATGGAAAGCTTAAATGTTACAGCCAATATGTGACATAAAACAGAATTTTCCATTTATGATTGTGTTAAAATTAAATACTGATTGGTGACACTGACCAAGAGTTGTTTAACTTACCAGATAGTAATGGTGTATTGTCTATAGGTCCTGGGTGATCGTCTCCTGCATTGCTTATATCCCATGCTTCATCCAATCCGACATACTGCTTGAAACTCTTGTACCATTTGCTTTCTATCAAATACCTATTTATAACACATAAAAATCATTTAAGTGACTCATTCAGCTTAATGCAATAAAAATTATTTCCTTTGTCAACTATACCTGACAATAATTAGGAAGCTTATAGACAAAATCAATCATTTCCAAAATAAGTTTCTTCCTCTCTTCTTTCAGAAAAATATACATACTACCTAGTCTTACCAAAAATACTGTCACAAACCTTTGAGGGTGGCTGTACCTCCAGCCGGAGGAACCGGCACATTCCAGAGCGGTAGCAGGTAGCCTGAGTCATTGATGGAGCAGCTGTGGAAGTGTCAAGTTGTATTGTAAAATCTTTAAGATGGAATGGGGTGACTATGAAAATCGTGTGGTTGTGATAGCGCTATATAGGGTAGGTAAATCACCAAGTGAGATTTTCAAAACTCTCCAGAAACTGAAAATCACAGAGGTTTGTCTATCGCACTATCCAGCGTTTCGATGAGACTGGAGTTGTGAAAGATCGCCCGCGGGAAGCAAGACCACGCACAGTTCGGACTCCAAAATTAGTGAAAGCAGTGGCAGCTCGTGTGCGGAGAAATCCTGTAAGAAGGCAGTCGGTGATGGCTCAAGAGCTAAACATTTCAGAAATGTCTATGTCTTGCACATTGAGGAGTGACTTGGGACTCCATGCTTAAAAACAACGCAAGGAACACCTTCTTACAAATGAACTGAAGCGCCAGAGACTCCTAAAATCAAAGCGCTTGCTAAAGCGTTACGCTGCAAATGGGCACCGACGAATTCTTTTCACTGATGAAAAAATTTTCAATGTTGAGGAGACTTTCAATGTCCAAAATGACAGGGTATATGCTACGTCATCTAGAGAAGCTGGTGAAAAGGCTCCAAGAATCCAGAGGGGTCATCATCCTGCATCAGTCATGGTGTAGTGGGGTGTGAGCTACGAGGGCACAACGGAGCTCCATTTTTGTGAAAAAAAATGTGAAAACAACTGCACAAGTGTATCAGAACACAGTGCTTCAACCAATAGTTAAGAACCTCAACAACACACTCTTCCGTGGACAGAGATGGACCTTCCAGCAGGATTCTGCCCCATAACACAAAGCTGGTTCAACCCAGGAGTGGCTGACGTCAAATGTTCCAGACTTCATTTCTACTTCAGACTGGCCATCTGCTAGTCCGGACCTAAACTCTTTGGACTACAAATTGTGGTCCAAGCTTCAGGAGATGGCTTGCAAGAAGAGACATCCCAATATTGAAAGTTTGAAGCGCTCTCTTCTGAAGGCAGTTGCCGAGTTCCCTCTTGATGTGGAGCGTAATGCAATTGACGAGTGGAAAAAAAAAAGACTTAAGGACTGTGTGCGTGCTAATGGTGGCCATTTTGAATAATTATATGTGATTTCAATTCTCTATAAATCTATGTAACTAGTGGTATAAGGATATTAAAATATCTCCAAGCATTTTGTGTCAGTTGAATTAGAATGTTGTGACAGTATTTATGGTAAGACTAGGTATATATATTTCCTATAAAGTGAGAACTCAAATGATTAGGGCATGATCATCTCTTGATCACATTGGGCTAACACTTGTATAATTCATCTGTCCAAGCTGTTTTGAAAATGCAGTTTTGTCAGAAATGGAAGTGCTGAATATCTCATTAATAGGGATATATGAAACTAGTAAGATTGTGTCCACGAACGTTCGTAAGCACATGTGTGTTATTTAAAATAAGTGTGAGATTAAAACGGATATGCAATTAATATTTATGCAAATCAATGTGTGAGCACTTAATATGAACAAAAATTAGATACTATAAAAAATTCCAGACTATAATTGTGTACTATTGTGCAAAACTTAATAGTGGCCACTTCCTTTTCATGAGTTTTCTGTAAATAAGCTTTTTGAGTAAAATTCATTTACATTCTGTAAGTCAAAAGCCACAAAAATAACTAGAGCAAATATGTATTAGGTACAAGGTGTGGTCAAAAACTAAAGTTATAAAGCTTGCAGTGAAGCATACATTTAGTACAACCAATACAGCCAACTGATAGTACATATAACATTGACACAGTCTTCATATCAGTTTAGGCACTTGTCACTTTGGGGGATGAGTTTGAATATTTCCTCTAGGTAAAAATCCTGTCTTTGCATGTAAGGCCATGTTGTGAAGTGTTTCACTTCCTTACCTGAAGGGAACTATCCGCCTCCTTGAGGCAGTGAGAAAAGATGAGTCACTTGGAGCGAGGTATAAGCCGTAGGGAGGATGTTCAGCAAAACTGCTTCAACAGTGTGATGGTGTTATGGGATATATTTGTATTTATTTCATCCTTTGGAACATAATACATATGTTATAGGACACGCCAGTTCAAGACACAAAGATAAATATAAAAAGTTACATAAGACTAAAAACTGTAACAGATACAGGATCCAACAAAAGTCTAAAGTAGAAAAAGCAAATAAATATAAACTATATAAAGACCATAGAGAAATGCTATATAAAAGTAATTGTTCACAAATGTGGAGTTTACTCTATTTCATGATTTAATTCAATTCAATTTATTTTGTCCTTTCGATTGATATCAGACACGTCATAGTATAAAAATTACATTAATGGCTATTGTCATTATTTACAATCACTTAAAACTAATTAACATTCAAAAACTCATTTACAGAATAAAATGAATGTTGCAGTAAAAAGAGTTTTACTCCCTTTTTAAAATGTATAAGGCTCTTCATTTGTTTAATATTTTCTGGTAGTCTGTTGTATAATCTTATACCTTTATTGATAGCACTAGACCTGAAGATTTCCATTCTACAACTTTGAATGTGAAAGTCATCTTTCTGACGTATATTGTATTTGTGAATATCGGCATTTTTGTAATTTTGTATTTGTAGTTTATTTTGTTTTAGATGGATCACTAATTCCAAAATATACATACACGCTAGAGATAATATTTGATGTTTTTTGAATAATGGCCTGCAAGATGTTCTGTTATCCACCCCACTTAGTATCCTTATCGCTCTTTTTTTAAGTTTAAAGACTATCTGCCTTCTCCCCCCAGAACACTATCCCATATTGTAACTGACTGTGAAAGTAACCATAATATATATTTCTCAATGCTGCTAAATTTATTAAGCTTTTCAAATGTTGAAGCAAATAACAAATGGAACTCAGTTAATTTATTAAAGGTTGTATATGTGTGGTCCATTTCATGTTCTCATTCATATGTAATCCCAAAAATTTTGTTTCATTATTGTAGCTAATGGCTGTTTTATCAAATACTATTGGAGGTTTGACCACATTTCTATTTTGGCAAGTAAGGAATGAAATGGCAATATATATGAGGTTGAACATTGTGAAGGAAGATACACCCTCAATGTGCTGTCCTGTCCAGTGCCTCCTGATTGCTTTGAGCAATCGTGTCAAGGTCTAGTGCAATTATGCTGAGGTTCACTATGTGCCTTCTTTCCAAAAACTGAGTATGACATCCACACGTTCATATTATCTTCCTGGCAGATAGTGTCACCTTAAACCTCCTTGTTATTGGAGAGAAAGGATGTTTTCACTCCAATGATGAGCAGTTACTGCTGAATGGGTAGTGCTGGATTCATGTTTGGTCACCAGTAACAATGTAGTGAAGAAAACTGTTCCCTTACACAGAACTACTGCAAAAGTTGCAGACTTGCCCACATGCACTTATGTTGGTTGAAGAGATTTTGTGGAACCTACACACCTAAAACATTCCAGTACTACTGAATATTGTGAATGTGACAAATGTTTCAGAACAAAATGTTCAATTCTACCATCATATGCCATAGCATAAATCCCTGTGTTCAAAACTGTTTGCCTTGCTGGGTTGGCCCACGGCGACCCTCAGTGATGTTTTCTCTATCGGCAGCAAACTTTCAAAACCATATCGAGATTTAACTGTATTGGAACACCACAGTGAAGCGAAAAATTGTTAATTTTTTAGATGAGTCGTATTTTTTACACATCTGCTTCACTTTCGTACCTATTTTGAGGACATGTTTCGCAAATCATCGTTTGCATCTACGGCTCTTATGCGACTAAAGCTTGATCCAGCGGTGTGGGTAATTCTGGGGTTGCTGCTGCCATCTGTTGATTTAGTGATGAACTTAAATGTGGGATTCTCTTCTGGCGGGATTTCAAAGTTCATTAGTTGGTTTTTATGTTTTTCTATGTATATCCTCTCCCATATGACGAGTTCACTATGTTTTGTACGTATTTTAGCAATTCTGTGCTATCTTCAATTTCATGATTTTCAGACCAGAAATAAGCTGCTAATGCGGACTTATCAATATTTTTGTATCTTAAGTGCCTGAAGTGTTCTTTCTTTCTAGTGCCTATGTTTCTTTTTGTCCTCCCTATGTAAATTTTTTCAGTCTTTACACTTAATCTTGTAAATGCCTGACTTTTCCTCTGGTTTTATCTTATCAGTATTATTACTGTGAAGTAGGTTTTTAATGTTGTAATTGTTTTTTGGTGCCAATGTTATATTGTATTTCTTGAATATTTTTTGGTACTTTTTTGTGGCCCAGGGGTGGTAAGTAAATTTAGCAAATCTAATTTCTTGTTTTATTGGTGTGAGATCTGTGATCTGTTTTAATCTCTTTTGAAGTTTGAATGATTTTAGTTTTTTATCTACAAGGTTTTTTCCACATCCATTTTTAATTGCAGTTTTTAAGATTTGATGGTATTCATTTTGATATTCTTGCTGACTGAGAAGTAGATTTACTAATCTGTGTGTCAGACTGTTGATGGTTGCATGTTTGTGTGGAACTGGGTTGAAACTATTTGCTTTGATGTAATTATCTGTGTGTGTTGCTTTTCTATGGATGCCAAATTCTAGTTTTTCATTGCTTCTTTTGATTTTAAGGTCTAAAAAAGGTAGAGTACAGTCCTCTTCAGTTTCCACTGTGAATTGTATGCTGGGTTCTTGCAGGTTGAGTAGTTTCAAAGCATCATCTATTTGTTTGTAGGGCACTATTGCAAAGATGTCGTCTACGTATCTGTACCATGTTTTAAACATATGAGGGAAGGCTTTAGTTATATGTGTTTCAAAAAAGCTCATGTATAGAAGCAATGAAAAACTAGAATTTGGCATCCATAGAAAAGCAACACAATCAGATAATTACATCAAAGCAAATAGTTTCAACCCAATTCCACACAAACATGCAACCATCAACAGTCTCACACACAGATTAGTAAATCTACCTCTCAGCCAGCAAGAATATCAAAATGAATACCATCAAATCTTAAAAACTGCAATTAAAAATGGATATGGAAAAAACCTTGTAGATAAAAAACTAAAATCATTCAAACTTCAAAAGAGATTAGAACAGATCACAGATCTCACACCAATAAAACAATAAATTAGATTTACTAAATTCACTTATCACCCCTGGGCCACAAAAAAGTTCCAAAAAATATTCAAGAAATACAATATAACATTGGCACCAAAAAACAATTACAACATTAAAAACCTACTTCACAGTAATAATACTGATAAGATAAAACCAGAGGAAAAGTCAGGCATTTACAAGATTAAGTGTAAAGACTGTGAAAAAATTTACATAGGGAGGACAAAAAGAAACATAGGCACTAGAAAGAAAGAACACTTCAGGCACTTAAGATACAAAAATATTGATAAGTCCGCAATAGCAGCTCATTTCTGGTCTGAAAATCATGAAATTGAAGATAGCACAGAATTACTAAAATACGTACAAAAACATAGTGAACTCGTCATATGGGAGAGAATATACATAGAAAAACATAAAAACCAACTAATGAACTTTGAAATTCCACCAGAAGAGAATCCCACATTTAAGTTCATCACTAAATCAACAGATGGCAGCAGCAACTCCAGAATTACCCACACCACTGGATCAAGCTTTAGTCGCATAAGAGCCGTAGATGCAAACGATGATTTGCGAAACATGTCCTCAAAATAGGTGCGAAAGTGAAGCAGATGTCTAAAAAATACGACTCATCTAAAAAATTAATAATTTCAAAACCATTTTACAACATGCTGACAAGACATTACAGTCTCTCAGTAAACCTCTACTATTTGCCAGTGAATTTCAGCTATGGTTACACTTTTTCCCCACAAATCAAACAACTCAGCAGATTTCTTTGCAAGAAATAAGAGTCACCATTTGTTTTTATCTACATCTAGACTTATAGTTGAGAGGTGGCTGAAACTATTAGAAGTTGCTAACCACATGTATTAGAATTACAGCATACTACAGATTTCTCTGTAACAGAGGAAACTCTAGGAATAATGACTTTGTAACTTTAGCCTCTGATCACCTCTTATATTTTCACAGCACTTTAAACTACTTTAAAGGCCCTGCTAACTTAATTTAAATAAAAGAACTTAAAAGATTCATTTGTATGAAAACCCAAGCTTTCAACCGTTATCCGTACTTAAACTTTTTACTTAAACTTTTAGACAATATATCGAGATTTAACTGTATTGGAACACCACAGTGAAGCGAAAAATTATTAAATTTTTAGATGAGTCGTATTTCTTACACATCTGCTTCACTTTCGTACCTATTTTGAGGACATGTTTCGCAAATCTTCGTTTGCATCTACGGCTCTTGTGCGACTGACGCTAGATCCAGCGGTGTGGGTAATTCTGGGGTTGTTGCTGCCATCTGTTGATTTAGTGATGAACTGAAATGTGGGATTCTCTTCTAGCGGGATTTCAAAATTCATTAGTTGGTTTTTATGTTTTTCTATGTATATCCTCTCCCATATGACGAGTTCACTATGTTTTTGTACGTATTTTAGTAATTCTGTGCTATCTTCAATTTCATGATTTTCAGACCAGAAATGAGCTGCTATTGCGGACTTATCAATATTTTTGTATCTTAAGTGCCTGAAGTGTTCTTTCTTTCTAGTGCCTATGTTCCTTTTTGTCCTCCCTATGTAAATTTTTTCACAGTCTTTACACTTAATTTTGTAAATGCCTGACTTTTCCTCTGGTTTTATCTTATCAGTATTATTACTGTGAAGTAGGTTTTTAATGTTGTAATTGTTTTTTGGTGCCAATGTTATATTGTATTTCTTGAATATTTTTTGGAACTTTTTTGTGGCCCAGGGGTGGTAAGTAAATTTAGCAAATCTAGTTTCTTGTTTTATTGGTGTGAGAGCTGTGATCTGTTTTAATTTCTTTTGAAGTTTGAATAATTTTAGTTTTTTATCTACAAGGTTTTTTCCATATCCATTTTTAATTGCAGTTTTTAAGATTTGATGGTATTCGTTTTGATATTCCTGTTGGCTGAGAGGTAGATTCACTAATCTGTGTGTCAGACTGTTGATGGTTGCATGTTTGTGTGGAATTGGGTTGAAACTATTTGCTTTGATGTAATTATCTGTGTGTGTTGCTTTTCTATGAATGCCAAATTCTAGTTTTTCATTGCCTTTTTTGATTTTAAGGTCTAAAAAAGGTAGAGTACAGTCCTCTTCAGTTTCCACTGTGAATTTTATGCTGGGTTCTTGCAGGTTGAGTAGTTTCAAAGCATCATCTATTAGTTTGTAGGGCACTATTGCACAGATGTCGTCTACGGATCTGTACCATGTTTTAAACATATGAGGGAAGGCTTTAGTAATATGTGTTTCGAAAAAGCTCATGTATAGATTGGCCAAAAATGGTGATAGCGGGCTTCCCATAGCTAGTCCTGAAATTTGTTTATAATATATGAGCTTTTTCGAAACACATATTACTAAAGCCTTCCCTCATATGTTTAAAACATGGTACAGATACGTAGACGACATCTTTGCAATAGTGCCCTACAAACTAATAGATGATGCTTTGAAACTACTCAACCTGCAAGAACCCAGCATAAAATTCACAGTGGAAACTGAAGAGGACTGTACTCTACCTTTTTTAGACCTTAAAATCAAAAAAGGCAATGAAAAACTAGAATTTGGCATTCATAGAAAAGCAACACACACAGATAATTACATCAAAGCAAATAGTTTCAACCCAATTCCACACAAACATGCAACCATCAACAGTCTGACACACAGATTAGTGAATCTACCTCTCAGCCAACAGGAATATCGAAACGAATACCATCAAATCTTAAAAACTGCAATTAAAAATGGATATGGAAAAAACCTTGTAGATAAAAAACTAAAATTATTCAAACTTCAAACGAAATTAAAACAGATCACAGCTCTCACACCAATAAAACAAGAAACTAGATTTGCTAAATTTATTTACCACCCCTGGGCCACAAAAAAGTTCCAAAAAATATTCAATAAATACAATATAACATTGGCACCAAAAAACAATTACAACATTAAAAACCTACTTCACAGTAATAATACTGATAAGATAAAACCAGAGGAAAAGTCAGGCATTTACAAAATTAAGTGTAAAGACTGTGAAAAAATTTACATAGGGAGGACAAAAAGGAACATAGGCACTAGAAAGAAAGAACACTTCAGGCACTTAAGATACAAAAATATTGATAAGTCCGCAATAGCAGCTCATTTCTGGTCTGAAAATCATGAAATTGAAGATGGCACAGAATTACTAAAATACGTACAAAAACATAGTGAACTCGTCATATGGGAGAGGATATACATAGAAAAACATAAAAACCAACTAATGAATTTTGAAATCCCGCTAGAAGAGAATCCCACATTTCAGTTCATCACTAAATAAACAGATGGCAGCAACAACCCCAGAATTACCCACACCGCTGGATCTAGCGTCAGTCGCACAAGAGCCGTAGATGCAAACGAAGATTTGCGAAACATGTCCTCAAAATAGGTACGAAAGTGAAGCAGATGTGTAAGAAATACGACTCATCTAAAATTTAATAATTTTAGACAATAATTCAATCTGACATCAAATATCTCTCCATCATGGCTCTCCATTACAATGTGATCTGCGACATCTGTCTATATTTACTAGTTCATTGTTAATGCTGTATCATGTATTAACACTATGTTTATTAGTTTCTCAAGCCATATTTGGAATCCAACCATCAATTCTGCACCATGAAAGATATTATTTCTAGCCAGAAGAAAGGAATATAGGGAATCCAAACTGAATAAATACTGACTTACGAGTGTGGAGGAATTTAGTAACAGTGACATCAAAATTAATTGGTAAAACTATCTGTCGTCAGTTTTACACTGTCACTTACATTTCTATATTATTGAGGGACTAGTTTTGGAAGCCACTGCTTGTTTTCAACCTCTCTCCCGACAATATAAAAATGTGACAAAGTGTCAATAAACCAACTACAAATATATCGAGATTCAACTGTATTGGAACACCACAGTGAAGCGAAAAATTATTAAATTTTAGATGAGTCGCATTTTTTAACACATCTGCTTCACTTTCGTACCTATTTTGAGGACATGTTTCGCAAATCTTCGCTTGCATCTACGGCTCTTGTGCGGCTCGCACAAGAGCCGTAGATGCAAGCGAAGATTTGCGAAACATGTCCTCAAAATAGGTACGAAAGTGAAGCAGATGTGTTAAAAAATGCGACTCATCTAAAATTTAACAACTACAAATAGTTCTTCCCATTGAAAAAACTATTTGTAGTTGGTTTTAACAGTCCGAAACTAGTCCCTCAAAAAATAAAAATGTGACCAAGTTGGAAGAACAATTGATTTCCATCAATGAGACCGAGTGTTAAAAAACAACTACATATATCGAGATTTAACTGTATTGGAACACCACAGTGAAGCGAAAAATTATTAAATTTTAGATGAGTCGTATTTTTTACACAAGTGAAGCAGATGTGTAAAAAATACGACTCATCTAAAATTTAATAACTACATATAGTTTTTGAAAACACTGACTGGTTTAGTTGCATAAAATGCATTTCATCAGCACCTAATTCTGCTATTGTGAAGGTGACATAAGACATGCTAAATGAATTCATTACAATTCTCTTCATTCTGTTGTACTACAAACAATAACAGATACTTTGAACACTTCTAGGACGTTATAATGGTGAGAGCAGAATTCAATTCTGAAGGGGAAGTGTTGCAAGTAATGAAAATATGAATATTCAATAATTAGCTTATATACAAATTGTCTATGGTAATCAGAATGGTCAGAAAGAAAAGGTCTATTATCTATAAAATTTTCAAGAAATCTTGATTCATGTGCTGACTCTTCCGAAACCACAGTAATTAATCCCTTTTGATGTAAAAGAAAGTCAATAATTTTGTCATAACTAACGCTCATGACCAAACGTTATGTGCTTTGCCAAAAATGCTGGTTAGTCAATATGACCATCCTCAGCTAACCAATGTTTTCAGCAATTCTCTGGCAGCAATTCTGTTATGTTGCCTTAATCACACATACTTTTTATTAGATGAAATGTAGGTATGTATAATTCTAAAAAGTGAAGATGAACAGATACAAATTAAAGTATCAGGGAATATAAAGCATTCAAATGTCATTTTGGAATGCCAAAATTGATGGCTATTCATATATTCAGTTTTCAAGTACAGTGAATCCCCTAACTTCAGCTGCACAGAAATCACAGTTTTACCACATTTAGAATGAAAGGTAGACAGCAAAATTCCTACACAACAAAATGTGTCATTCTGGCAGATTTTTTAATTTAGTTTCTGTGAAACATTTTGTTGTATGAATCAACAGTCATTACTGCCATTTTTGGAAGTTTTCAATATTTAAAACATTCCTAAGGACTTCCCTATTCTCCAGTTTGTACTGCACTCCTAATTCAGCAGATTCATTTACGCTGCCATTGTCAGTTTGCTCTTCAATCTTCTCTGAGACTTGCAATCTTTGCCTAGTTTAAATTTTAAATGGGGTGGGTGGTTTTCTTTAAAATCAGTCTATTTGTTTTGATATCTATAGGTTTATTTTTAAGCCAGCAGGAATTTCAAGTTTAATGGAATGAGCTGCTCACAACACACACAGAACTTAGGCTTCAAATTATGTCAATTTATTCTGTTCAGTCATGCTTGGAATATGGAAATGAACAATACATTTGTGGTATTTAAGCACCCAAAAAAGGCATTTTCATCAGAGTGGTACACAAACTCGCACATACAAGGTGCATTCAAGTTATAACACCTACTTTTTTTTCAGGACTGGGACCAGATAGGAACTTCTTGTTTGTTTTAAAATACACGTGGACTCTTTGTGAATGCATGATAGAGATGGCAGCACTGTACAGTTCATAGAACTCTAGTGGCAGAGACGTGAGTTGGGACTGTTTTTGATACTTAAAGTGGTGATGTTTTTATTGCAATAACAGTGTGTAATCATTCGTTTTCTCCATTTTCATGGTGTGACACCTATTGAAATTCATTGCAAGTTGAGTGAGGCATGTGGTGATGATACCATGGATGTGTCTAATGTGCGTTCCTGGGTGTAACAGATCAATGAAGGCAGAACATCGTGTGACAGCATACCAAGACAGTCAGCCTCGCACCAGCCGGTCTGACGGCATGATCCAGTGAGTGGATAACATTGTTTTGGAGGATCGCTGATTGAGCGTTGCAGACGCCTCCAAAATTGGCATTTCAGTGGGATCTGTGCACAATCGCGCATGAAGATCTGAAAATGCGAAAACTGTCTTCCAGGCGGGTGCCACGAACGCTGACGGATGATCACAAGGCTGTGTGCGTGGCAAATTGTCAGGCAAAATTGATGACGGCATGAATGGAACCTTCTTTCAATTGATTGTGACAATGGATGAGACATGGATGCCCTTTTACAACCCTGAAACGAAGCACCAGTCAGCTCATGGAAGCATACAGACTCATCACCACCAAAAAACTTTCAGGTGAGCGCCAGTGCTGACAAAATGATAGTAGCCATCTTCTGGGACAGCAAAGGTGTAATCTTTACTCAATGCATTCCAAAGGGCACTACGGTCACAGCTGCATCCTACCAAAATGTCTTGAAGAATAAACTGCTCTGAGCATTGCATGAAAAACAGGCGGAAAAGATTGGACGTGTGCTCTTTCATCAAGACAATGCACTAGCGCATCGGGCAAATGCGACGCAGGAGTTTCTTTGTGACAACTTTGAAGTGATTGCTCATACACCCTACTCACTTGACCTGGCTCCTAGTGACTTTTGGCTGTTTCCCCATGATGAAAGACCCTCTCCATGGTCGCAGATTCAGTAGTTGTGCCACTATTGCCTCAGTAATTTTCAAGTGGTCAAAACACACTCCTAAAGAAGCGTTTGCAGCAGCCATGGAATCATGGCGTCGACATTTGAAAAATGTGTACGGCCAGAGGGAGATTGCACTGAGAAGTGACACTAGTTTCACAGTTTTCTTGTGATTACTTTGTGAGAAAAAATAGGTGTTATAACTTGAACGCAATAAGACATGAGTTGCATGGACATACAAATATTGTAGTGAACGATAGGCTACTAAGGATTTGTGATGTCACTACATTGGAGGCCTCATCAGTTACTCTTCAAATTTGTATGAAATATCATAGAAACACAGGGTTTCACTGCTGTATTTTACTAAATAAGATCTTTGAATCACTTCATTTTAGGTAAACAGGGCTTCAAATTATACAAACTAATATGAATTCATAAATTATTGAATAAATTATATAATTGTATTAAATATCTAATAAAGTATCTAAGCAATTCCAGACATTACAGTCTGGCACTCACATCACATTTTTTTTAAATAAACCAGCTTCTCACACAGGTGACCGGTTTGGAATATGAGAAAACAGAGAGGATTAAAATAATCACACAAAAAAAGTTTTAAAATAAGATTTATATGTTCATTCACAAACATTTTGTTACAGACTCACATCTTTTCAACTCTCTCTAAAAGTCAATTCTATTTCTCTGAAAGTTTATTTCAAAAATAATTTTTAAAAAGATCTTGGACGGTAGGGTTTAAGCTGTATTACAACTTTTTAAAAATAAAAGTTATTGCAACTATTGGAGAAGTAAATATCCAAAATGAGCTTGTTACAAACTGACCTCTCTTCGTTACAGAATAATCTGTGAAATTACGCTTATTGCTCTTCACAAGAATAAAGCTAATGTTGAATTATTAAAACTATTTGAGACAGTACATATATAAAATGTATTACCTACTTAACTGATTCATTGACCATTAAGTTCCTATAGACCAATAATTGTTACTATTAATGGTAGTTCTTTGGGATTTTAAGCAGATGTACACTCTTGATTACATACCAATAAATTCATGTAGCATGTATATGAAAGAAAACTTCATTTTGTCTCGCTCTACAAATGAGTAGGCAAGTCATGCACATACACAATTCTCCAAATCAAGTGCTTTAGATAACACGTAAACACACTGCACTGCAGAGTGAAGTCAGTTATTCCATAACAGGATATCCATCACTGCAGGATCACTAAATGCTGAGAATTCTCGTTTGATGATATGCTGTTCAAAATTGCAGTTCTGGAAGTGGCTAGTTTTGCTGTGTATCAAACAATCTTAAAGACACCTGGATTTTCTTCATTATTCTATAAAACTGCTTTGCAGAAAGTTTGTGCTATCTGTGATTAGTTCTTAATTCACTTTTCTCCTCCAAACAACTGATTTTAGTTTCATGACACCAACCTTACAAGTAGAACATGTTCAATGTGGGAAGTCTGAAATGATCAACTGAAGTATTCCTAGAATACATTATTTTGCTTAAGAGCATAGCTTATCAAATTTCCAATTTCATCACAGAATCGTTTCCACATCTTACTTACTGACTGCGAGTTCTGAAGTTACATAACCCCTCTTAGATATCTCTGAATGATGACTCTCCCTACAGTTATACTTGTCATTCTTAATGACAGTGACTAGGTTTTCATGATCCTTTCCTTGTTGTCTCCATCTCTTTTCCTTTGGCAGCTTCTCTCCTTTCAAATCTGCTTGCTAAATAGGATAATTTATCCTTCAACATACAATTATTTTGTAATAAACATTGACATGAGTTTGAATAAAATATGACGGTCAATGATGGTCAGTGTATTTAAATATTTCAAACTGAATTTTCATTCTGTTGTATGAAATTAAAGATGCAAAGACTTTTAATAAGCAAATTATTCTGTGGGAAGTTCTAGTTTTGTTGGTTTGTAATTTTCATATGGTTTTGTTACATGGTTTAGTCACAGATTTCCCACTATATATACCAAAACAGGCAAAAAATATACTCTGTAATTATATTGTAACATAAGTTATAAAATATATTTTCCAAATGTAAATTAACATTTCAAGCATTTCCTGAACGAACATTTTATCCATCTCAATAACTCAAACAATAAATGATGAATAACAATTTTGAGGTCTGTTTCCCCTGCCCACACTATGTCACTTTTTAATTTTTGTGGGACTAGTTTCAGGATCAGTTGCTTCCATAATAACTTTGGATTTGGGTTAAGGTTATGATTTCCATTCCACTAGTCTATTTATTTAATGCTACTAAATTGTTACATGGCTCTGGTTTTTCAATTTCTTTTGGTTTACAACATGCACTACTTTTTTCAAAAAAAATTTTACGCATATTTGGTATATTCAGATTGGATGAATTATATCTACTGTTTTTTAACTTAATTTTATTAATGCATATCTATTTATTGGTGCCAAGATGATATTCTGAATACTAAAGAACTGCTTAAATTTGCTAAATGCTTTTGGGTGGTAGGTGAATCCCTTGCTGTTGCTTTCTTTCTCTATGGTCTTTTTATTTTATTTATTTCTTTAAATTAAAAACCTCCAACATAGATCATATCAATGAATAAAATGGGTAAAATGATGCTCAAATGCATCCAGTATCCATAGAGCTTAGAGTTGACCAACATTCATCTTTCAGGATAAGGGAAAATCCCAGCAAAAGAACTTGTGATAAGTCACCCTAAATGGGATTTCAACTCGGAACCTGGTGATCGTGAGGTCACCCATGATGTGTATATAAGGGTGCTCAACTACGTGGTCATCAGGGCCCTTTCGAAAACTAAATCATGGCAAAAGCCAAATATATACTATAAATTACACTCCAGCAACACATGATGGATCAAGAGATCAGTGATAGAGCATACAAAACGGGGTAGGATCTCCCTTAAAAAAGCATCTGTGTGTAAAATTGCAGTTAATAAGCTTCAGGTACCTACATAATCAGAAGTTAACAGCTGTAAGACTTGAAGCTTTCATGCGGAGTGCTTTTAATCAAGGCTTCACGGGTGATCAGTCGTATCAGGTTTATGAATGTCGAGCTTTCGGCCATGGAGTATACAATGGCCAAAAGCTCGACATTCATAAACCTGACACAGTTGATCCCCGGCAAAGCCTTAAGTTAACAGCTCATTATTTCAACTTTGATATTAAATAGTGTTATTCCTTTTATTTTATGCTATATTTGAACCACTCCTCTGGGGAAAGTAGTAAATATGTAGTAAAGAATATGGTTTCTTTGAGATCTGAAAGATAATAGTGTCTATGATATATTAGCTTCAAGGTAGCTTATTATGTGCTGTTTTCATTATTTGTCAAATCTTGAAAGTCAGCAGAAATTTGCTGGTTATAGTTTAATTAAAAACAAAACATATACTTTTAGTTCCACATTGAATGTTCTGCCTTTAACCTTTTAAATGTAATGATGTGTATGTAAGGGCACTCAAGGAGCTCATCAGTGCCCTGTGAGATCACCACTATCACGCTACAGAGGCAGGCTTTTCATGGTGAATGTGCTTGCCTTCTCAATGGTTTTCTTTAGCTTAGCTTTTTTAATTTTGTATTGTATCCATTTTTTTCTGATATGCAAAGTACCGCTTTTTGTTCCTTGTAGCATTCTACTTTATCCATGGGTATGTTGATAGTCTGCATAAGACTGTTTATTACTGAATGCAATGGGGTTTCTGTGTTTTTGTGGCCTTTAGTTGTTTCCTCGGTTCTAACTACATTTGGCGATCAGTTGATTTTATTTGCTACCAAATCATAGTCTAGGATTGATGATTGTCATCATGGTTAATTATAATAAAACTACCTTTTAAACACTGTTGATAATTCTGTAACTTAAAATACTTCACATTCATATAATAAACTTTTTAACACCATATTATGTATATGTTAATATCCTTAGTAACTCTTTTACTTTCGTTTTCTTATAATTTTACAGATAACATAAAACTTCCACAATTCTAACAAATTAACACCAATAAAATACAAATTCTCTAGAAATAGTAATGAACAATATCTGATAGATGTAACTTAGAATAACTGTCACAGGTTATAGCTGAAATTTTTTATGTGATTTTCAGATTGGGTTGGCTTCCTACAAATTCCAAATTTTATTTTTGGGTTGTTCCTGATGACATATAGGTCCAATAAAGTTTTCCATTGGCTTCCTTTCTTACTGCACATCTGATAGTTTCTTCTGCAGATTGGGTTGTTTAATGGCCAATCTACATATCTATTTGAAACGACTGCTAAGATTTCATCAACATATCAGTATTGTTGTTGGCAGGCCTTGGCCCACTATGGGCTCTCATTCCATGGGTTATTATTATTAAAATATTTTGTAACACATTCAGCACCCTACATGACAATATGTATTGAATTATTGAAAGGAATCATGGGGAATTATTTTGTGCATATTAATTTTTGGGCTAACAAATTCAGTACTTTTGGCAATATTTTACAACAGAATTTAAATGTCCTTAACTCAACAGTAGCTAAAACCAAAAATTGTTTTCACTTGCCCAGGAAAATATAACACTAGTACCACTCATATTTAAATGAAAATCATGAAAAATCAATTATTTTGTATCCAGAACCAGTTCTAACTAGGTGGGTGGTTAGTTTAAATCTGTAAATTACTTACATAAATATGTTAACACTCTGAAAACATATTTCAGTCAATTGAGTTTCAAAAGTTCCCCTGTAACAAACTGGTTGGAAGAGGTAGTATATGTGCATTTTGTAGTCAGGCTGCTTTCGTTCATGAAAATTATGAATTTATTGCAAATGTTTTAGATTTAGAAGGGAGTGAATATCCTTACAGTCATGTTCTTGTATCTAAAGTAAATGATCTGAAGTGTAGAATGAATATTGTAATTTCTGTAATGTGGGAGAACTAGCAGGTGAAATAATTAACAACTTCCGTTTGGAATTAAAAGCTGAACTACAAGAATTACTTACGCATGTCAGTAAACTTGTTCAGAAAACAGAACTACGAGTGACATAATTCTTATTCATTGTTTGTAAACTTCAATGAATTATTCAACCCAGCAAATATTGTGCAGGTAAATGTTAACTAAGTTAATGCAATCACAGAAAGGATTAAGACAGTAAGTTACTACAAGGGCATAAAAAGTACTGATTACAGTGGAGCATTTCTTGCTTTCAAAGAAATACTTTTGAAATAATCATCAAACAATTCCAACGTTAAAGTTGATGTGACTGAGGCATTAAGACTGCTCATGTTGAAAAATCTGAATTTACATCAGCTATGCTGAAATATATCTGGATTCCTTGTGCATTTGTTGATGTAGAAAGATTCTTCTCTAAATAAAATTTGTTAGTGACTGTAGACAAAAAATGAAAGAAAATATGTCTTCAGTTATGCTTTCATTCCATAAATAAAAAAGGAGACCCAGAATTACTGTTTCCTCTCAGTATTAAAAGTGAGTATTTTAACATTTAAAATAAATTGAGGCATAAGAACATTTTTGTCATAATACCATCGATTTTGTATATAGTGTTATTCTTACCTAAATTCCCTTTAAACTTTACACAAAATTATTGCAATAATTTTATAACTATTCGGCAATAAAACATGAAATTCAATATTCACATTGTGATTTTTTTCAGAAATTAATGCAAATTTCTGTGATCTCTGAGAATGGGTAAATATAGAATGAATTTTGATAGTCAACATGCAAAATTCAATGCCATGGTCGGAATTTCAACCACGGACCTCCTGGTTTCCGTCCAGTCGCTCTTACTCATTGAGCTACCATGGCCAACGTGCCGCCCTAACATTAAATTCTCCAACTGACTCAGTAAACCACTAAGGACTCTCGTATCCAAGATACACCACTTGTATCTTGTACACTTGTACCACACAAGATACACTTGTGGCGACTTACTATCGTAAGTACTATATAAGTCAATTGGAGAATTTAATGTCAGGATGGCATGTTGGCCATGGTAGCTCAATGGGTAAGAGCAACTGGATGGAAACCAGGAGATACGTGGTTCAAATCGCAGCCATGGCATTGAATTTTTCATGTTGACTATCAAAAGCCTTAGCCTATATATGGCTAGTGTGAAGAAATGATTAATTTCCATCAAATAACTTAAATAATAGGACGATTGTTCGTTGCATAAAAGCCAAACCACATTATTAACTTTAAGCAGCTTTACCATTTGAAAAGGAAAATCTAAGATAGCAGAGCTTTTCCTTGAAGACAACAAAACAAGAGCTAATACAAAAAAAAAAAAAATTGCATTAAATAAAAGATTTTGGATTTCTAAGTAGTGTAGATACAGATGTTGATGCTAGCCAGAGTACAGTTTCTCCTACAATTTAGTGTTATGGATGTCCTTAAGAAAAGCACTTATTTGGATAAGGTTCCATAATGTAACCCATAACCTGAAAATGCAAAAGCTAACTGGCAAGAGCAATACACATTTTCTGTTGCACTATAACCTGTTGATAGCACTGAGTAGTGATTAAGAAACTCATACATTGAGATGACTATATTAACTGAAAAGGGGTTCCTAATATTAATGTACAGGTAACATGTGATTCTAAAGAATCATAAATATTGATACTACTCGGCCACAAATTACATATAACAGTAAAATCAGATGTCTGTAGGGGCACGAGCAGAAATTTTGCAAATGCCCTAATTGTAGGTGATGGCCATGTTAGTGATTCATAACACCCTACTGCAATGTACTTACCCAAAACAGACAACTTACATAAAGTGCTTCAGTAAGCAATAGGGCGGAGAAGAGGGCTGAGGTTATACATGGCCTCCAAAATTAATCAAGCAACTTGTGGATTTGTAGATACAGTGCATATTTTAGACTTAAAAATGTTGATAGCTTCCTAAAGCAATAACTTCAAAAGCTATGTTATTTTTGTATACTTTTGTACACAAATATTACGATGCCAAGCTTTCAAAGAACTTCTTAAAAATAATTGTTTAAAAAACAATTGTGTACGTAGTTTTTGCACAATAACCTTAAAGTTTCGTTACAATGAACTACACTAAAAGTTGCTCTTATATATGTGCTAAAGTGACCCTTTCCAATTCAAGTGACTTCGTTGGAATATTGATAATGGATTGTCTGGATAAACTTTTTATCTCAGTCAAGTAACTTAAATCCTAGGGCCTCTGGGGTTCTTTGAGCATCATTTCACCCGTTTCATTCATACATTGCCCTTGCTTATTACCATGATTGTCTAAGACATTTGTTCAAGATTGGATTAATGACTTCCCCACAATGCTTTCCATATGGTAAAGATGGCTGAATAAACACTGCACCTAATTGAAAGAACTATTTGTAGTCGGCTTTTTCACTCTTTGTTATATTTTTATATTATTGAAGGATTAGTTTCAGGAGCCGTCGCTTCCATTTTCAACCTCTATCCAACAGCAACAGCTCCTGAAACTAGTCCCTCAATAATATAAACATGTGACAAAGTGTCAAAAAACCGACTACAAATAGTTTTTTCAATAAATTTTGATGCCACTATTACTAAACTCTTCAAATCACGCAAAACTGATCACCTACATATTTGAAACTCTCAAAAATTAAGATCCAGTCTCTAAATACTGGGAGGTGACAACAATGATTTTACTATCAAAATATGAGTATTACACGCGCGCACACACACTGCCCCAGTAAACCAGTGCAATTAAAAGAGGCTTAAAACTAAAAAATGTATTTGTACCACTGTCCATAAATATAAATATTAAAGTTTGGTATGAAAAAACTTGCTTCTTTTGTGATGATAAGCTTAGTGTAACTTAAAATCAATAGTGCATTTGAAAGAAAAATTAAATAGCTTTATCTTCCTTATCAAAAAAATTTAAACTATGGCCAATATTCACAAATGAAACCACTCATAAAATGTACACAGTTATCACAGGAAACAGAAATAAACACAACTGAAAATTGAGCTAATGGCTTCATTGCCAAAGCATAGCATTTGACAACACACTTAACTAAAAATTTGGTGAATGCATCATTAAAATTGTTGCAGTATTTTCATTTTGCAAAGGCCCCGTTTATTAGGATTGGAAAGAAACATTTCTAATACAAATTTTCGTACAAATATATTAATGAAATAGCCCCCAAAAATACCATTAAGAATTGCAAAATATTGTAGTAACATACCTTAATATTAGATATAACAATAACTTTTCTTAGTTGCAACTCATATACATCAGAACCAAATTTTAAAGTATACATATTCATTATTTCTTTAAAAACTGTCACTTTTTTTTTACCCCATTTCCAGCAAGTGAGATTTTTCTAAAATCACAAAATGCTCTTTTAGGATTTGCACGAAACCAACTTAGGATTCAACCTTGCACTCTTCTTCAGAATTGCTAATTACTATGATAAAAACTTATATGTTATGTCTTCTCACTGCATGCTCACTCTGGCTACATCGGTTGTTTATGCAGCTGTGAGGTGACAATAAGAGAAGCGGAGTAAATTGCTATCACTATGAAGAAAATGCTCTGTACACGTAAACAGTTTTTTTTTTCTTACGAAAGAGATTCTGCTCTTGCAAAATGTATGTGTGTGTCTAATGCTCAGGAATTGACAACTAAATCATTTTCCTTATAGCCTCCCAGTATTTGGTGACAATATCAGGATACATCTTCAAAGCTTAGCATGATTCTAGACACACTAATTGCTCTTACACCCTTTAGTACAGTTAGTGCAGAGGATCTACTCCCATTAGTCCTGGACCCGTAGGACCAAGGACCCGGGCCTCCTTCTACCCGGGAGCAATATATACTCCGGGGGTCTTTCCATAGGGCAATACCTGATTTCTTAAAAAGCCCCCCCGCTTGTACTCAAGACGGGATGGAAGTGGATACGCCACTTACGCGCGCCAACCCCGCAGGGAAGACTACCGATAACCTCGGTGGGGCCGCCTGGTGATCTAGCACACCTTCTACTAGCTATGCAGGCTAGTACCCGGGATACTTAATGGCTTCCCGCAACCCCCTCCGGTCGGCCCTGGCGACCTGGCCGGAGGTACCCATTTTCCCGTGGGCTAACGGGAACACACTGCCACCCCGAGACCTACCCATCCGAACAACTCCCTAAGGAGGGGCTCGGCTGTTCGGCCCGAGGTTCCTCTAGTAACGTCAGAGGTACCACGAGTGCTAAGGGTCCGCAGCGCCCGCACCTTGGCAGCTGAAGGGGACGGATCCCTTCCCCTACGGGACAGATGAAAGCATCCCTCCTATAAGATCAGTAATGAGGTCTTACTATTGTTTTCACTGGCTTTTTTCTGCAGTTGAAAAATATGTTTGCTGTAGAAAATTTCACCCAGAAAACTATTTTCTATTTCAACTTCTAATGAAAATGGGCTAAATACACCATATTATTCCTTATCCTTTCAGCACTGACATAGCAACTCAAAATAAGGGATTATTTTGCAACTTGAAGTTGCTCCTGTTTCAGAAAGTTACTGTTTATAGTTGCTACAGTGTTAACGTGAATTCGTTGAGGGAAGCAAAATGGTTATACCAGGGAAGTGTAAATGATATTTGGATCACTACATGTGCCCATACTTAAAATACAATAATTTATTAAACACTTGCACAACAAGATAATGGTGTATCTTAACTTATTAATGAAAACAGGGAATTTTCCACTGCAGTTAAATAGAATGCCAGAATTATAAAATATGTATACTTGCAGATTCCATTGGCACTGTACAGCATTCACAAGTTTGAGAAATATGTTTACATTAGTGAATTTTATAAGTAATTAACAAGAGTGGTTAAGCTAGTACACATGGATCAAATTGTAGAAGTGGAGAATGAGTTGAAATATGCTGATTTAAATACCTGGTTATTGTTGCCAGGAGTAGATAATACTTCACTGATAACATGAGATGCCATCATTCCATTCATCTATGCACTTATATATATACCTAGGGGTCGTAACATCACATGGACTAAATTTCAACAACATAGGATCGTATCATTCTGTTCATATACAAACATTAAAGCTGCAAATGCGAAGCAACAGAAAAGTGTATCCGAAAATTCAGATTAGCTAAAGTGCAAAGATGGCCTACTACATCTTATTAATTCAGGACTTATATATAACTACATTCAAATAACTAACGTAAGCCTTTCTCAAACAGTGGTGACCATTAGCCATACAGACTGCAGACAGTGAAATTGATTCCAAGTAGTAAAACATGAAAACCTTTAAAGGATATGACGATGATAATAAGTTACCTCAAGTCATTTTAACAACCTGATGGTTGCATAATTTACACTTCTAAAAGAACGGAATCAATATACCACGATAAAATTAACGGCATTCGTACACATTTCATTTGCTTATGCACACAACTTCTGTGTTGCAAATGACAGGCCTGCAGCATAAAACTTCCTACAAATCTTCGTGTCCCCGATTCCTTATTGCACAATAACATTTAGCAGTAAATGAAATCAAATGTACGCCAAAATGTATTCTAAACGCCCGTCGATAATTAAGCTTTTATATCCCCGATTCCTCATTGCACAATAACACTTAGCAGTAAACGAAATCAAATGTACGCCAACATGTATTCTAAGCGCCCGTAGATAATTAAGCTTTTATATCCCCGATTCCTCATTGCACAATAACATTTAGCAGTAAACGAAATCAAATGTACGCCAAAATGTATTCTAAGCGCCCGTAGATAATTAAGCTTTTATATACTGTTTAACAACTTTGAATTCATAAAAACTACGGCCATCAACTTAAATAGTACGTAATTCAAAGCTCTTTACGTTTTAAATACATATTTAAAACATCTTTACATAACCAACATTGCTCTTATTTGTACATACATGGTGAATTAAAATGAGTTTCACATTATTCAGTTAAAATTCATTGTTATAACAAGATAAATATTTACCACGTCTGTCCTTTCAGCATTCCCTTTCCTAGATGTGACTTTATTAATCGCTTTTGCATATGAACATCCACTTCTAGCTCCTGTCCCGCCATTTTGGCTTACTCTACATTACATGTAGTGTAGACTGTGGTGTAGACGAAACTGGAAATGCTATATGCACTGCACATTGCAATGCAGGATTGCCAGATTACTAAAAAGTAGTAACTATCCTCACTGAAGAGCAATCAATTCAATTCAATTTCTTTATTGCTCATATAACTTCTGTTCAAATCCTGAAACAATGTCAAAAGTTAATATATGTAAAATACAAAATATTAACCATTAAAAATTAATAAAACAAATGACACCACCTTCTAGTCTATGTATAAGTAACTCTGCTCTGGCCTTTAGTTTTATAAAATTTTGCCACACTCTTTGCTTAGTTTTAGTTTGATAACCTGTGGTTTGATTGCTCTTGTAGTCTTCGTGGGCACTAATAAAAGAGATTTTATCCCCGAATGATCTTTTATAGATTTTGGTAGGGCATTATATTAGTATAATTCCCATTATGTTCGGATCTTTAATTTTTGAGTGATTGTGTGTTCTATGATAATTCGTATTTCCTTAGTGTTGCATGAGTGAATATCAATATTTTTAGTAAGCAGTTTGGTTTGGGTCAATCTAATTACTTTATCTACATAAATGGCAATGACTTTAGGAATTTTATCGCTTTTAAAAGCTGCCTTACATATGTCTGAAGTTTTTTGTTGATAAATAACAAGTACAGGTCTTTTCTGTAGCAACAATATTTACTTATTATCTGAAAAGGTTCCCAGAGCCATAGCTCATGCTAGGGAACAGTACAAAATATATAAAATGATGGCAAACAGTCCTTAACAATGCTTATATTACATTTTCATAGTAGGAATGAATTACCGTACAAGAATAACATATATGAAAGATACAAACATTCACTATAACTCAAGAAATATTAGTAACAAAGAACTTAACAGAAAAAAAGAAACTACATATTCTATGGGACATTAATCCATATTAATTTTTAAACAGTTCAGCTTTCAAACCAGCTATAAATGTGTAACACTGTATCAGCTATCAATATATGCCTTCAGTAAATTTCCAGCAACTTTCCTTTTAAAACCTTTTATGTTCCTGCAGCCTTTCAGTTCCAGTGGCAGCGCATTATATAAGTTGATAACGTGTGAGGTTAAGCTGTTCAGGCCATAAGTAGAAGTGTTCACTGTTGGTTTTTTTAAGTTTCCGTTATTTCTTGTATTATATATATATATATATATATATATATATGTGTGTGTGTGTGTGTGTGTGAGGAGCTTTCAAATGTTAGATTGGACTTTAGAAGATTATTTTTTATTTTGTGGAGATATATTATCAAGGACAACTCTATGTTTACTTGTAATGGTAAAATGTTAGTTACATGGTAGAGTGTTTTTGTGTTTGTCCTAAAGGGTAGATTGTAGATTATTTTCAAGGCACGATTTTGAAGTACTTTGAGGTCATGAATTAAATATTAACAGAGTTACCCCATAAGATGTTTAAGTAATCCAAATGAGATTGAATTAAAGCATGGTAGATACTTCGTAAATGATTTACACTGAATCCTTTGAATTTCAGCCTGTGAATTACAGCTAACACAGGAAGAATCTTATTTTTTACATGCATGATATGGTCCTTCCATGTGAGCGTACTGTCTAGAATCAAACCTAGATATGTGATTTTTGTTACTCTTTCAATCACTGCGTTATCAACATGTATCTTGTTATTTACTACTGGTACGTATGATCTTTTATGAAATAACATATATTTTGTTTTACAGACATTTAATGTTAACTTATTGTCCTTAAACCAGCTATTTAATGCATTCAGGTCTTGCAGTATGTCATATATCAGCTGGTGCTCAGAGTTATCTATATATAACAAACATATATCATCAGCAAACATAGTCAATTTACCTTTTAGTCTTAAACATCCTATGTCATTTATAAAAATTAGGAATAATATAGGACCTAATACAGAACCTTGTGGAACACCATGATGAATTACTGATAGAGAATTGGAAATGTTGTTCATATTTACAAATTGTTTCCTATTACTGAGATAATTCTGAAACCAGTTGAGAGGAAGTCCTCTTACACCAGCATACTCAAGTTTCTTTAGCAATAAAGTATGATCTACAGTGTCAAAAGCCTTTTTTAGTTCAATAAATAAACCAGCAGCTAAACAATTTCTATCCAGAGCTCTTTGAATAGGTACGATAATATCTACAGTGGCAGCAAGTGTACTAGATTTGTTAATAGATCCATACTGATGATTGTGAAAAAAGTTCTGTTTTTCTAGATGCTGTAATAACCTAACTTTTACTACTTTTTCCAGAATTTTGGCAAATACAGGAATAATACTTATTGGTCTGTAATTATCCATAATTACTCTATCACCTGTCTTATAAATTGGGACAACTCTTGTGATTTTACTGAACCTGAACTAAGTGATAAATTAATAAAGGTTACAATGTGCGGAACCAAACTGTACTTGCACTTTGTTAACAATTTGTTTGATAAAATATTATCTGTTTTATTACCTTTGTTTTTTATTGTTGCTATCATTTTTAGAACCTCATTATCTGTTGGATATAGAAAAAGACTATTTGGTACTGAACTATAAGGTGGTGGAGTATATTGTGTAGTTATACATAGCTTCACTAACTGATCAGCTATATTTACAAAGTATTGGTTAAAACACTCACATATTTCTGACTTACTATTTTTTTATTACCTACCATTATTGTTTCTATTTGATTGCAATGTACTGGGGTTTTATTTCTTAAGATTCCATTTATTGTCATCCATACCTTTTTTGGATCATAGGAGTTATTCAGTTTATTTGAGTAATATGCTTCTTGAAGTTCCCTTTTCATTTTAGTTACTTCATTTACACACTTTTTGTACAGTTCAATTGCTATCGGAGAGGGAAATTTGCATTTTGTTTTGCTATACAGTAAGTTTTTCTTTTTAACTAGAGCCAAAAAGTTACTATTAACCCATGGTTTATGTGTCAGTTTATTTGACACAACCTTTCTGCACCTGTAGGAGCAGACTGAAACCCCTTCCTTTATAAACTGCAATAATGAGTTAAAATATTCATTAGGGTCATTTGTGACACAGTTAAATCCAGTATTTTGTATAAATAAGGAAAGTCTATTATGATTTATAGTGTTAAATTCTGAATTGACATTCTGGTATTGATATACTTATCATGAAGGGCCTTGCAAAGATGTTCTTTTATGTCGATTATAAGTATGTTATGGTCACTGATATCATGCATTGTGTTAGATATAGATATTGGGGTATCATTGTTATTGATAAGTACATGGTCAATTAGTGTAGCTGAGATATTGCCTATTCTTGTTGGGTATATTTTATTACCTTGTACAAAATTGAAACTTGTAATTAGTGTATTATAGTTTTCAAGACTTTTACTCTGAGTGAGGTAATTAATATTTACATCGCCTATGATCATGGCTTATTTTGCAAGCTTCCTACACAGTACAGTTTCCATATCAGTGAGAAAGTTGCCAGTATTTTGATCATTAGGATTATAAACTGCAATGATATCAAGTGTTATTAGGTCCCTTTTCAGGTTTATGTGGACACTGTTTACTATGTTTTGTACCAACGTTTTCCATACATCTCTAATATACATTGAAATTCCACCTCCTGTCATTTTCCTTGTAATATGATGTGCATAAAAAAATTTTATATTAAAAAAGTTAATTATGTTTTCCCTGAGCCAGTTTTCTGCTATAACAATCACATCTACTTTAGTTATTGTTGCCACAAGAAGCTCAATATCATCTAATTTGTTTACAATAGACCTAGCATTCAGGTACACAATTCTTACCTTTGGTCTCGGTTGAGATCTTGTAATGTTTAAATAATCATCTGCAGAATCATATTTGAACTCACCTATAATGTTATCACAATCACACATGAAAGGTACAAATATTGCACTTCATCACAAAATAGAAACCTAAGACACTGCACTTCACTGAGCTTCTCTTGTTTCGTTCTGCACTGTTGCTGTAGTATTTGTATTATTTGAGGTTAACTTATTTTCATATGCCAGAAGGTGATTCTTCCCCATGATCCTTATTGAAGGTCCAAACTGTTTTTCTCGTATGAAGATTTTGCCATCCCTGATCCACGCTCCTACTATCTTCCCTTCTCTCCTTAAATCCCTTGTTCTTTTTGCTATGCCATCATTGAGAGCTGTCAGGTGATCATTGACGAAAATTAGTTGAGGGGGTCCAGGTAATCCCATATCTTCAGTGGATACTCGTCTTTTTGTTATTCTAGCTTGGACTATTTCTTCTTTCTTCCAGTGGCACGTAAGGCGAACCAGTATAGGCGGATTTCTTAGATTGGTACTTACTTCATGTTTTCTGGAAGGAAGTCTGTGTGCTTCATCGATGTCATTGTACGTCAAATGGACATCTAAGGCATTTGCAAATTGTATAACAGTATCAAATACATCTTCCCTTTCCACTTGTGGTATGCCACTGATAATTAGGTTATTCTTTCGCTGATATTGTTTTACATCCTCGATGTCATTTTCCATCGCATCTATCTTAGTATCATAGATCGATCTTATGCTTTGCTCCATCTTGATGTTTAATTCACTAATTTTGAGTTTCAACGCTTCAAAGCACTCATTCATGAATGAAGCTGCTTTCTTCACTTCTTCACCTATTTAATTTTGTCACACCAAACCCCACCCCCCAAAAAAATTCAATTCCATATTCCATGTGCACCTATATTATTCCATAATATATAGATCTTATTTGTTCTTCATTAAGGAAGTTTACAAAGTATTTTAGTAGAAATGTGTTTTTCGTGAATTTTTTACCAACTTATATGAGGTTCATAAATTAGGTGTTTATCTATGTATATTCCTAAGAAATTATGGATAGACACCTGTTCAGATTTAATATTATATTGTGTTACATTTATATAACTCATTTCTTCACTTCTGCTTTGCTGATAACTGAAAATGAATCAGTTTGGCTTTTTCAATACTTAATTTAATGGAGTTGTAGCCTGCCTCGGTAGCGTAGATGGCAGCGTGTCTGCCTCATGTTCAAGAGGTCCCGAGTTCGAATCTCGGTTAGGATGAGTTACCTGGATAAGGTTTTTCCGGGCTTTTACCTTATCCTGGAAGACGAATGTCGGGTACCTCTAAGCTCCATGGACCCCGGACTCATTCATTCATCATCCGATATGACTTAACATTGGAGGACATAAATTACAAACCAAAAAAAAAATGGAAGTGTCATTCAGGTAATTTCAAATTTGTGATAAGCTTTGATTAATTTTACACTCCAGTTGCAGAACGTTGTTTCCTTTGCAAATAAGCGAAGTATCATCTGTATATGATAAAAGTTTACTTTTCAGTCGATTCTACTAAATTATTCATATCTAAAATAAAGAGCAGTGGTCCTACAATAGATCCTAGGAGAAACCCAACTTTAACACATAGATAGGGGTAGTAATTATAGCATTTTAAAATCAGAAATTGAGCATTTTGATTTTTACATTTAGCATTTTGTAGTATTTATACATTTCCAATTTGGCATTTTATAGCATTTTGAAAAAAAAAAGAGTAATATGAGTTAATTTTTTAAATGATGAATATCAATATTATTTATAAGATATTTAAACACATTTATGAACGGTTAATAATGACAGTGAATTAAAAGTATATAAGTTATTAATTTATTTTACTTTAATATAGATTAAAGCAATACACAGAAATATAGAACAAGCTGATACAGGCTAAAGCATACTACATAACACAAAAAAGATAAATCCATACTGATGTAAAACTAGTAAAATTAAAGAAATTGCACAAAATTGGCCTATTCCATAACTCATAATTTTATTAAATTTTAGATGAGTCGTATTTCTTCATAATTTTATGATTCAGTAACGCTGTTGAACGAAAGCAGTGAACATATTCAAGATTCTGTTCTGTCAGTTGAATCCTAATGTCACCAACAATAAAATTACATTAACTGAAATATCTTTCAGTATCTACGATGTTGCTCGGACCCCAGGTGCATTGCAGAGCAATAGTGGGCAATGGTGAAACAATACGCTAATTTAGCGAAAAGGGTTGCTTTCCACATTCCAGAAGAGTGGTCACTCAGTTTATAACTTTCTAAACATGCGAAGTATCCACAGACTCTCCAGTTAATGTTTCCAGAAGAAAAAGTATTGTAAAACAATAATTACTTGGAAAAACTTCGATTTCACACTTATATCGCCTTTTGGGTCAATTTTGCACTTTACCGCGCTATATCGTATATGCGAAAAATCACCACCCCTCTACATAGAACATATGATTGCACTAATTTTATGTTATTCCCATACTGCCACTTAAGTTCACAACATTGTTTACGATCTACTAAATAGGAGTGTGGTATCTTGTTTATCCCTTAGCCCAAAAACTGCTAATTTTCTTAATATTTCATGTGACATACAGTCAGAGGCTTCAGATAAGTCTAGAAACAAACCTAGAGTATTTTCGTCTCTATCAATATTAGACCGTACTGAATTAACTCCACAGCAGCACTAACAGTCGCATATCTCTATCAAAATCCATGTTGGTAGTTTACTATTATGTTATTAGCACTAGGGTAACTTAACATTAGTTTTTTCAAGTACTTTTTCATATAATTTAGAAAATACTGATTTCAAGGTAATTGGTCTGTAGCTACTTTCCACCATCATATTACTACCTTCATCATCATCATCATCATCATCATCATCATCATCATCATCATCATCATCATCATCATCATCATCATCATCATCATCATCATCATCATCATCATCAATCATCATCATCATCATCATCCTCCCTCCTCCTCCTCCTCCTCCTCCTCCTCCTCCTCCTCCTCCTCCTCCTCCTCCTCCTCCTCCTCCTCCTCCTCCTCCTCCTCCTCCTCCTCCTCCTCCTCCTCCTCCTCCTCCTCCTCCTCCTCCTCCTCCTCCTCCTCCTCCTCCTCCTTCTTCTTCTTCTTCTTCTTCTTCTTCTTCTTCTTCTTCTTCTTCTTCTTCTTCTTCTTCTTCTGTTTTCAATCAGTTTCGACTGTTTCTTTGGTTCATTCGCATACGGATACAACCACAAGATGATTATTATTATTATTATTATTATTATTATTATTATTATTATTATTATTATTATTATTATTATTATTATTATTATTATTACTATCATTATTATCATCATCATCATCATTTTTATTATTATCATCATCATTATCCTCAAACAATAATATACATTGTTATTGGACATGTCAGCAAATGAATTATTTATAACGGTATATGTACATAGACTATAATTTACATAAATACAGCAGTTGATTCTCACAATTTATGAAGCTACTTAGTTTAAAATAGATATATAAGTACAGACATACTTGTATTACCATGTAAATGTGGAAAATTCAGAACAATTAGTATTTTAAATTTTTGGCATTATTGTAATTTATTATATGTATACATATAATTTATTATAAATAATTAGCCCACTTATACAAAGCTCTCCGCAAACAGTTTAGATATGGGTGTCTGCCTGGATAGATTATTTTTATGACGCGTATTGTGCGATTTTATCTGGCGTATTGTATTAAACGGATTTCAGTTAGTTTTTATATGGTTTAATAGTTCAAGCACATATAGATAAGGCAGCGGTAGAATCCTTATCTGCTTGAAGTATTGCCTGCACCTGGTTCTAGAATTTATATTTACAATTAAACAAATGGCTCTCTTTCGTATGGTAAATATTCCTTTCCCTGAGCTTGGATTACCCCTGAATAGTATATCATATAGCAGGTGCGAGTGAAAATTAGAGTAATAAAACATACGCAAAACCTGTTTCTTTACTGTTTCTCTGGTTGGTCTTGGTATAAAACATACTTTACTGAGGTTTTTCGATAACATCTCAGCATGCGAGTATCATTTTAAGTTATGGTTTACTGTTAAGCCTAACAATTTGTCCTCTGATTGTAAAGATATGTTCTTTTTTTTATCAAAATTGGTTACTGGAATCCTGTCGTTATTCTTTTGAAGATACCGAAAGTACAAAGTAACAGTTTTTTCTTCGTTAATGAATAACTTATTGTTTAGGAACCAATTAGTAATTTGTTGGTTAACATAATCAATATTGATATTTAGTTCCTCTATAATGTGACTGTGGGTTCGTGAAATGAAAAGTCCAATTACACAAACTCAACAATGTGCTTTATTTCCACCGACTTACAGTTGAACACTTGCCAATTACACAGAATTACGTAATGCACACAATTACAATTCACCAGTTCGTCCGTTACCGTTCCGATGCACGTACACAGTCTTCTCGTCCGTTCACTAGCTCGTCAATCACTGACTGACTCAATTCACTCACTGCAGCCCTTTTTTTAGGAATATCGCCGTTTTCTCGAAGACTCTAGTTTCCGTGAATCACCTGAAAGGTTCCAGATGGCAGTGGAAGGGGGGAAGAGGCGGCCAGCGACAAGTGACACTTCCCTAATCATCCACTCACTTAGTGACAGAGACTAATGTGTGGGTGTGGCTTTGCTGCCTCTGGCCACTTACTTAGCTGTCGTTGGTTGTGCTTTCCGCTAATTGGGTGACACAGCTCCCTCCTTAAAGCTGGTCGTCCCGAACAGCACAATCGTAGCGGGCTAGACGATCCAGGTGTACCACCAACATCTTCCCTCGGGGAACCTTCTGGATGCGGTAGAACACGTCGTTAATCCGCTTCACCACCCGGTACGGTCCTTGCCATGGCTGCTGGAGCTTCGGGCAGCGTCCCTTTGGCCGGATAGGACGGTACAACCAGACCAGGTCACCTTGCTGGAACCCTTGGCTGTTGGCTTGCCTGTCATACCTGGTCTTCATGCGGTCGCTCGCCTTCTGGATGTTCTGGCGAGCCATCTCGTGCATGTCGTGGAGGTGGTCCACCAGGTTCTCCACATACTCGGTCACCGGCAGCTTCGCCTCCGGAGGGCTTCCAAACGCAAGGTTACAAGGGAGGCGTAACTCTCGGCCAAACATTAAGCTGGCTGGCGTCATTCCAGTTGTGTCGTGTGTAGACGAGCGGTAGGCCAGCAAGAACAGTGGCACCTTGACGTCCCAGTCTCGCTGATGGCTGGCCACGACCTTACCCGGGTGTTCCTCTAAGGTCTTGATGTACCTTTCGACCATGCCATCCGACTGAGGATGTAGAGGAGTCGTGCGGGTCTTGTTCAGCCCAAGCCTTTGTAGCGCCTCCTTCATTAGGTTGGACTCAAAGCTGGTACCCTGGTCACTGTGTAGCTCTAACGGCACCCCAAATCGACAGAACACTTGCTCCACGAGGCAGTCTGTGATTGTCTTTGCCTCTTGGTTTGAGATGGCATACACCTCTGGCCACTTGGTGAAGTAGTCCACGACCACCATCAGGTACTTGTTGGCTCGGTCGGAAACTGGGAACGGTCCAGCAATGTCAACGGCGGTCCGTTCGAATGGCGCTCCGACGTTGTACTGCTGCATGCGACCCCGGCTCCTAGTCTGGGGGCCACGACTCGCCGCGCACACGTGACACTGCCGGCACCATCTCTCAGCATCCGCTCGGAGTCTCAGCCACTAGTAGCGCTGCCGTAGTTTCCCAATAGTTCGGTTCGCTCCCAGGTGTCCTCCCGAAGTACCTGCGTGCACTTCCTCCAAGACTTCCGGGACCTTACTCCGGGGAAGTACCAACTGTTCTCTCTGCGTCTTCCCATCGGGTGATTCCCATGCCCGCAACAGCACGCCCTCTCTGGTCTTCAGCGAGTCCCATTGGGCCCAGTAAGACTTGTAGGGGGCGCTCCTCGGTGCGATGTCTTCCCAGGTTGGTCTCGTCCCTGCCTCCACTTCCCTTAAGAGTGGCTCCCAGTCTGCGTCCGCCAGCTGCTCCCTCCTCAGGCCTGCACTATCCCAGCCGTCCGCAGGCACTGCCACAACTACTCGGACTGCTGCGGCACGCTCCCTCTTCCACTCTTGCGCACTGGCCGCACTCTTCTGGACAGGGTCTTCGGGACATGGCGTCTGCGTTACCGTGGCTCTTCCCTCTACGATGTTTCGAGATGAAGTCGTACTCCTGCAGCCTCTGGACCCAACGTGCTGTCTGGCCTTCCAGGTTCTTAAAGCTCAATAGCCAGGTTAGGGCGGAATGGTCAGTCCTCAGGTGGAATGGCTGACCGTACAGGTACTTGTGGAAGTGCTCCAAGGTCTTTACTACCGCCAATAATTCTCGTCGGGTGACGCAGCAGTTCTTCTCTGCCTTGGATAGCGCCTTGCTGTAGTAGGCTATCGCCCGCTCATGGCCGTCCCGGATCTGCGATAGGACACCTCCAATGCAATGGTCGCTGGCGTCGGTGTCTACAATGAAGGCGCCAACCGGTTGTAGGAAACCCAAAATCGGAGCACTGCACAGGGTCTCCTTTAGGTGCTGGAAAGCGTTTTCGGCTTCCTCCATCCACACATAAGGCCGGTGTTCCTCTGTCAGGCGGGTGAGGGGTTTTGCGATGTTGGAGAACCCCTTTATGAAGCGGCGGTAATAACTGCACAGCCCCAGGGAACTGCGCAACTCTTTCTTATCCTTGGGGCGAGGCCAATTTCTCACAACCTGTGTCTTCTCCGGGTCTGTGGCCACTCCGGTTGCTGAGACTATGTGGCCTAAGTAGTTCACTTCCTTGCGGAAGAGCTGGCACTTCTTCACATTCAGCTTCAAGTTGGTCGCCTGCAGTCTCTGTAGCACCTTACTCAGTTTCTCGAGGTGATCTTCAAAAGTCTTCCCGACGATGATGATGTCGTCCAGGTATAGCAGGCAGGCATCGTAAGTCAGCCCTCTCATCACAGACTCAATGAGGCGTTGGAAGGTAGCTGGTGCGTTGCAGATGCCAAAGGGCATAACCGTGAACTGCCAGAGCCCTTGGCCCGTCGATAATGTGGTCTTCTCCTTGTCTCTTGGGTCTAGAGCTACCTGTTGTAGCCCGAATTCAGGTCCAGGGTCGAGAACCACTGTGCACCAGCTAGCGTGTTCAGGGTGTCGTCAATCCGGGGTAAGGGGAAACAGTCCTTCCGGGTGACAGCGTTGAACTTTCTGTAGTCTACGCAGAAGCGCAGCTCGCCATTCTTCTTGGTCACCAAGACTACAGGGGAACACCAAGGGCTGTCAGACTCTTCAATAACTCCCCTGTATCTCATGTCCTCCAGCATGTCTCGTACCACCCCTTGCTTCGCCAGCGGAACGCGTCTATGTGGTTGCCGAATGGGCCAGGCATCTCCGGTGTCGATGCGGCGAAGCACTTTGTCCGTGCGGCCGTAGTCACTATCACCTTGGCTGAAGACGCGCTGGTACCGTCTTAGCAGTTGTCGCACTTTCTCTAGCTGTTCTGCGGTCAGGTGGTCGGCCGCTCTCTCCAGTAAGCCTTCTAGCCGGGGCCCTAGGTGTTGCTTCGGCGCCGGCTCCTGTGTCTTGTCGATTGCTGTTACGCTCACCATGGGCTCGCACGTTCCAAATCCGTCCCGGCCTGGACGTCGTGATCGGTGTCCGTGGGATTTAGCAGCCTCACTGGCACCTCCTCCCGGCAAGGCAGCAATGCCCTGCCTACACACAGTCCGTGTACAGGCGTCTTCTGGTCCAGCATCATGTACCTGGTCCTCTGGCCTTCCAGTCGCGCCGTCACCACCACCTCGCTGGTTGACGGAGTATAACCTCTTCTCCGTTGAGCCGCAGGACCTTCCTGCCGACGTCGACGGTCGCCTCATGGCTCCTGAGGGCATGCAATCCCAGTATCACCTCCTCAGGCACTTTCCCGACGAACACCCACAGACGTACGGTACTCCTTCCCAAGGTCAGCTTCAGCAGGGTCTCCTCCACAGGCAAGGTGTCGCCCGATGCCGTGACAAGTTGGTATGGTCGACTCGGCTTCCTTATCGGCAAAACCTTCGCAACGTCAGGTCTGATGATGGTCACGGCTGTCCCGGTGTTCACCAGCAGGCGGCGCGGCTTCCCTCTCACCCAACCGTCCGCGATGAGGCTGTCATCCATACGCCGGCTGACGGCGCGCAGTGTCACTCGAGGGGATGGTGGTGATGGCGCCGACGTGCCCCTCTCCACGACGGCCCTTACTCGTTTTCCGGCTGCTCTTCCTGGTGTGGGCAATCTCTCTGCAGGTGTTCGGGCTGTCCACACCCCCAACACAGGCCACTAGGTGTTCGCCGGCGTCCCACGGCTGGTCTTTTGTCTCCGGTGTAGCAGACACTCCTCGTTCTCGACGTCGGGATAGCTGTTACTTTGGCCGTCTCCATCCTTAATGCTGCCGTCAGCGCCTCGTGGATGGTTTTATAATCGCCGAGCATTAGGCGCTGACGAATCTCCGTGTCTCGTACCCCGTCCACGAATGTGTAGGCAGCTTCCCGGGATACGAACTCTGGTGGGAGGTCGACTAGGGTGTTGCTTGCCAGTTGTTCATCTGCCAGGGCGAACTCCTGCAGCGTCTCCCCTGGCTGCTGTGACCTTGCCTTCAGCTGGCTGCGGTACGTTGCGGCTAAGCGGTGGTTCCCAAAACGACTATCTAGGGCTTCCCAGATGTCCTTGGGTGCCGCCGTTGACTGAACCGTGTTCAGGACTTCCGCGGCTCGACCCTGGGGGATGGCTATTAACTGTGCGGCCTCCTCTTCTGGTGACCATTTGTTGTGCTTGGCCACTGTGTCGAACTGGCGGCGGAAGACTTCAAACGTTGACGCGCCGTCATATTTCGGAGGTTTGACGCGCGCCGATGTTGTGTCGCGTCCCAGTGCGTCGGCCTTCAAATCCTTCAACCTCCTGCCGACGACGTCCTCCACCATGGCGCTCAGGGATTTGACGCAGTTGTCGGCCTTTCCTTCCAGCTCATTAACGCGGCTCGCCAACTTTTCGACGCACTCGCCTAACTCTGTGACGTCCTCTTTTACGCCGGCCAACTGTTCTTCAAACTTTGCGGCGAGAGCCTCGTTCGCCGCCTTCATTTCCGTGGCCAGACTGCCGTTCGCTGCTCTCGTTTCTGTGGTTAACTCGGCCTTCATTTCTTCCATCTGCTCGGTGATGTTGTCGTTAGCCGTCTTCATTTATTTCAGTTCCGCGGTCAGGTTGTTATTTGTAGTCTCCAGCTTCGCGGCCAGGCTGTTATTTGCCGCTTCCGTTTTCCTGTTAATTCGTTCATCTTTTCCAAAAGCATTTCCAATGCCGATTCCATGGCCGTAATGTTCGGTGATGTTATCGTCCCGCTTCCAGACACCAGTGTGACTTTGTGGGTTCGTGAAATGAAAAGTCCAATTACACAAACTCAACAATGTGCTTTATTTCCACCGACTTACAGTTGAACACTTGCCAATTACACAGAATTACGTAATGCACACAATTACAATTCACCAGTTCGTCCGTTACCGTTCCGATACACGTACACAGTCTTCTCATCCGTTCACTAGCTCGTCAATCACTGACTGACTCAATTCACTCACTGCAGCCCTTTTTATAGGAATATCGCCGTTTTCTCGAAGCCTCTAGTTTCCGTGAATCACCGCGAAGGTTCCAGATGGCATTGGAAGGGGGGAAGAGGCGGCCACTGACAAGTGACACTTCCCTAATCATTCACTCAGTTAGTGACAGAGACTAATGGGTGGGTGTGGCTTGGCTTCCTCTGGTCCCTTACTCAGCTGTCGTTGGTTGTGCTTTCCGCTAATTGGGTGACAATAACTTGTCCTTTTATTAGTGTACTGGTATCATCTGCGTATCTGTAGAAGACCTGTTCACTGATGGACATGGCATTGATATAGTGGAATATCCAACAGCTGAACAGCATACTCTACCTATGGATGAAGGCCTGGCTTCCCTACCTAATGATATAGCTCCCGAGGAGAATGCCAGGAAGGTTGAGAACTGGCTAAATAAAAGGTTTCCAGATTGTTCACCGCAGACGTTCTCCATAACAGGCGACGTTCTCCATAACTTTTTAACTTTTTAAGCTTTATAGGATTCCCTAAAAGATGTATGTTTTGTTTTCCTTTAGCTAATGAAAAAAACATATTTTAGCATGACTCTAACGATCCTTTTAATATATGTTATAGAACTCCAAGGAGAGTGCAACGGAAGAGAAGAAGCGAGACTATCCCGAAAAGGCAGAAGTGTAATAGTAAGAGGAGGCTTCCAGGTGATGAACATTTACTTTTCTTAATCGTTGAAGAATTACAAGAGCAGCCACCGGAAAATGGAGAGTCGTCTCATCATGGTTGATGACGTCGGCATATCTCCCGCACATACAGTCAACATCGGCTTGTACTACGACATCGCCTCCCTCTTCATAAAGTTTGAAAGTGATAATTCCTTCGTTTATATAAAAAGGACGGATTGGGATATAATATCTAAAGACATTGAAAGTATTAAAGATTATCTACTACGAGGGCAAATATTTACTGGTGTGGAATATTGTGATAATGTAGTTCATGCATATAATATTATTGTATTTCTTTCAAATTCAGCGCATTTAATAAATAATTGTTTAAATGATTATGTAATATCTTTAAATCATGATGCTATAAGAAATTCAAAACGTCTAATGCCGTATATGGAAAGGCACTTGAATAATTTAAATGAATTCTTTAAAGAATCTAGTTATTAAGGAAGCAGGAACGGGAGAAGGAAAATGATGCCAATGTATAACGAAATCAATAAAAGAGAGTTATAGAATATGAACTTGCTTTATTATTCTTGAAATTAACGTATTACTTCCATTCAGAAATATAAAAATTATTTCTATTTTCAAATACAAGAAATAATAGTCTGATTTGTATAGAAATAACTATATCTCTTCCTCTGCACTCGTGTGGCATAGGGGGAACCTAAGCTTTCCCCTAATTCTTGACGGTAGCACAGGGTGATATTGGTTTCCAGGAGGTAACACCGAACACTTTATAAAACCTCCTTCTATGTCATGGATATTTGGGAAGTTATCCACGTAAATATTGCGATAAACCACCGGATAGGGCTTCCTTTTATTGACATAAGAGTACAAGCTGCATACGTCATAATAAAACATTATCTCATTCCCTTTTACTTCCCGATATACTTTTGGTGCAGTTGGTGCACCCTGCAAGCAACGCATAACTGGGATGGAGGGGTTCGGACAAAACTTTGAATAACTGATGAAGTAGGCTGCAAATCTTCATTCTCCCGAATCATCGTTCTAAATTCGCACCCCTACATCTCCGTCACCATTAATCAGTTCGGTGCCCTCAAACCTAGAGGTATGGGTTTCATCGCCCATAGAATATGTTTTAGAATGGCGATTATGGAAACACATTTGACACCCATGAAAAAAGCAACCATGGAAAAAATAAACCAATCGATCGTCTCTGTAGCCATCTACCATGTGACCCAAAACTTTTATTTCTCTGCCCCTGTAGGCATAATAAATAATGATGTGGTCTTTCAGTTCCACCCACACCAACTATACAAGCCATTCGAGATTGAGTATCGCCCAAGCCATACCCTCCTTCTGGAATCACGGGAATTTTGTTAACGCACATAAACCATTTCCTATACACGTTCATGTAGGCATTGGCTATGGTAACACATTCTCTGAAGCGTCGATATCATTTTTGGCCATGAATTCCTTTCGAAATTTTGTTGCCCACAAAAATAACAGGCGAACGTCTGACTTGCAATACTTTACCATTTTTTCTTCCATGTAAAACACGTATCCATCGGTTACCACGTTTAAGTGCCACTTCTCGAAAACTTTACTTTCAGCTTCGAACATGTTTTCGGAAAAAAAAAACACTAAATGCACCCATCAATATACCTGCTAAGTTCAACCAGAATGCAGTAAATGCACCCCAAAAACCCATAAATCCTCCCCAAGCCACTAAATATGTCCGAAAAGCGTCTAAATAGACTCCAAGAAGCCCCTAAATGCATCCCCAAGATACTAAATACGCCCCAAAAGCCTCTAAGTACATCTCAAAAAGCTCTAAATACTTCAAAAAGCCTCTAAATATGTTCTAAAAGCCCCTAACTACACACCAAGAAGACACTAAGTACTTCAAAAAGCCACTAAATACGCCAACAAAAGCCCCTGAATACACGATAAAAGCCTCTAAATACAGCAAAAAGTCATAAATACGTCCCGAAAGCTCCTAAATATACCACAAAGGGCTTAAAATAGACCCCAAGAATCCCTAAATACTTCAAAAAGCCAGTAAATACGTCCCAGAAGCCTCTAAATAGTCTCCAAAACGTCTAAATTGCACCAAAAAGCTAATAAATATGTCACAAAAGCCTCTAAATACGCCCCAAAAGCCCCTAAATATACCAAAAGGACACTAAATACGCCTCAAAAACAAACTTTGCAAAATCAGCAAGATCTTCAACCGTGCGACCTGCAGTCTCATCAGCAGACAAGAAGTTGCGTAAGCAAAACATCCACACGTGCCGGGGAGCGTCAGATATACAAAAACGAGCGATACGTTTCCTAGGAAGCGCGCACGTGTAAATGGCAAAGGCCACGCCGTGGCTCAGTGGTTAGACCGCTTGGCTATCACCAAGGCGGCCCGGGTTCGATCCCAGGCGACCGCAAAGTGAGATTTGTGATGGACAACACGGCGTTGGGGCGGGTTTTCTCCGGGATCTCCGGTTTCCTCCGCCATCTCATTCCACCGGTGCTCCATCTTCATCTCATGTATCATCAGTGTCACCGTCTGCGGTGCCGCATGTAGTAAAAGTGGGCGTTAAACACTACACATTTCATTTCATGTAAATGGCACGACGAGCAATATTCCAGAAACGTATCCCATTCCGATATAAGAAACTGCCTAATTTACACTCACATAAATTTTTCACCTCACTCTTCTAATTTTCTTTTTCTCTTTGAAAGTTTATAATTTTAAAAAAATTAGAATTTTTTGAAGATTTCGATATTTTTGAAAGTTTAAACATTTTTGAAAGAATAGAATTTTTTTGAAAGTTTAGACATTTTTAAATTTTAGGCATTTTTGGAAGTTTAGGCAATTGCTTTTAAAAATTTTAAGCCTTTTTTGAGAGTTTAGTCATTTTTTTTTATTTTCAAGAATTCTTTTTAGAAATTTCAAGTATACTTTTTTAGGGTTTAGGCATTCTTTCTATAAAAGTTTTAAATGTTTAAAAATGTTCTGAAATTTTAGAACCTTATGAAATATTTAGAAATTTTTTAAAATATAGCAGCTACTTCCTAATTTTTTCAAGTTATTGCCATAAAATTTGTTCAATTTTCTCTAATACTATTTTGCTTTCATCCAAACATTAATGTTAATTAGAGAAAATTTCCGGGCTATAATGGCTGTGATTTGAAATCTTTATTAATCTTGAATTATCAAATCTGAAACATTTTAACCAACAAAATAGACGTGATAAAAAAACTTTTTGTTGATCAATTCCATATACATTGCCTCGCAAATAAAAATGCAGTGTTTGGTACAGGAAAACCCCTGGAAAAGAAACGAACTGCTTTGGCAACGTG